>OY992519.1:13629623-14229623 GCA_963921215.1 Scoparia ambigualis
ACTCCGGGGTATGTTGGGCCAAGTTTCAGAATGTCAAAGGTGACATAATGTCCGGATGTTTTAAAGACCGTTAGTCAATATGTACAAGTGTCAGAATGTCCAAGAAGTAATAACGTCCAGATGTTATAAAGACCGTTAGTCAATACAAAAGTTGATGTATGAGATTTTGTTCGGTCTTGTGCCATGTCTGACCATTAAGCTATGTTGAACTATAATTAAATTCGAAAACAATAAAGAAATCCATTTTCTAAATAGATATACTTAATAATAACTTTACTTAGATAACTTGTTTGGAATTTAATTGTAAACATAAAAACATTCCTTCAAGAATCTTATCTGTTTGGAATTTGAATAAATATTGATTAGGTGTTAATTTAAATACTTGTTTATTTAACGAAGAATCTGATTAGATTAGTTGTAATGTAAGTAGACAATATAATTACTGTCTGAATAAAGGCTATTATTTATAAAGTAAACAATAATGTACCTAGTCTTCTATTTATAAATTTGGTGTTAAAAAATAGTTTAAATTCTTGCTTGATATGTTCTTACATAAACTTATTTCTATAACTTCTATATATCTATCTTTCTATAACTATGTTATCTGTATACTATATTCTTGCTACCTTTCCCAATAAATGATAAAAGTAAAGACTTTGTCAGGGTTCGGTATCTCAATTAGAGTACCAAACTTCTTTCAGGAGTCACATCATAGAAACTTTTTGACCTGTACTGCAATTAGATGGCAGCCTAGCGGCACGAAAAAAATAAGTCTTGCATCAATTATGTTTAGTGTACGACAACACAAGACTTATCGGGTATATCCTTCGACTAGTTGCAGTTATATTAGGTAATTAATTGTACTGAAATTCAATGCACTCATTCTATATTTTTATTTCCAGGTATGTGATCCTTGGTTGTATGATACGAAACCCTGTCCAATTGGATTCAGGTAATAACCCGTGAAAAGAGCTTGTTTCATAAAAAGACCGTTGAACATAGTTTGATTGGGAGTTTGGATCACAAGAAAACTTCACTAATCTAGTTTGAGACTAACACCAAATATAATGGTCACCTACTGAGCAGGTTGACTTTAGAGTTAGCAGTTCACGATTTAGTATGTCAATCGTGATATTATGGAGTCGCATAATTTACAAAAGCTAATGTCGCGGTCGCGATGCAGTCGCGCGTTTGCATTGCTGCAAAAAGTCCCAATGTGTAATCGGCCTTAGCTATATTTTAACATGACGCAAGTTACACTACGATTTCATTCCTATATCATACTAATACAAAAATTTCTCGGCAGCCTGCCGGCCTAGCATGCGCAACACAAGAACTCTTCTCGAGCCGTTTTCTCGTGTTTTATTCATTTATCTCTAATGTCTATCGACACTAATACAACATGGATGCGCTTAGAACTCTACATAGCATGTCAAAAATAGACTTAATAGTAGTTTTTGCATAAACTACGGTATTTTTGTCTACGAACCTTAACATGACAACTTTAAAATGATTTGTCGTCTCTCGTCCGCGACATATCTCGTGTTGCGCATGTTAGGCCTACTGATCCTGTTTTCATCTCGTTTCATGCCATCCCATCTCATACACTCAACTGAAGTTGCACCATCCCAGCAAATGCCCAAACACCTCACTCTAAATCCATAATTAAAAAAAAAACATTTATTGTAGTTTTGTTTCATTTAGCTAGTTATTCATTACGAAATCAATATTGGACACTGTTTATTTAACTGATTGATAAACCTAAAAAGAGCTCAATATTGAACTTGAGTGTTCGAATAGCAATCTTACAAGATAAACAATTTTCGCAATGTCGGATCACCGGATGCGTGAATAACTATGCACGTTTAGTCATTGTTTCCGGTTGTTGTCAGCAGTTTATGATAGCGGTAATTGAAAAGTCTTACTTGCATAGGGCTAGCGTGGTAGGCACGTAGACGTAGGTCATGCTCATGATCTAGTCCTGTCTTACTTTAATCTTAATACCTATGCGAATTTCATATGGGAATTTGCATAGTAAGATTAAAGTGATACTGCTCTAAGAGTTAATGGTAAGGCGTCTGATCTCCCCATGTGCTATTGTTTTCGCTAGTATAATGATGATGATGATAATGGAGATATTATTATCGTAGGTAGAACTACAAATTTGATTAATCTGTCCGATATGTATCTTTAGTAGTATGTGTAGCTTTATGTTTCGTAATTTATTATTTTATGTAATCACTTTATTTTTGTTTGATATCAGTGACCGGTTATGACACACCTATGTCTTGTTTCTTTTGACCTTGACTTGTTTTTGGTACATTGACTAAAAGGTATGTTTGAATTTACATAGTTATTTTATGGAAGAGTGCTCAAACATTCGTATGATTTAATTGAATTAATGCTTTATGTTGCTGCCTATGCGCGCCGCCGCCGCTAAACGATAGTCAAACACTTGAATGAGCCCCAATTTTTTCCTAATAATAGATCCCAAGAACTTTTGTTTCTGAACCAGATTGATCTCGAATACTACGGAGATAAAATCACGATTTCTGTCGTTCTACTCGATTCGAGAATTTTGTTTGTCGGTGCTAACTTAAATTATGAGTTTATGACCATTGAAATAATCCTTTAAATAAAGTAGCCAAAATCTTTTATTACCTAAAACTTACATTTCGTACTTAAGTCTTTTTTATATTAGGCGCCATATGTATTTTATCATATCAGCTGCTTTTTCACCGATCATAATCGCGGGCGCATGTGTGTGAGCAGAGACAGTGCGCGGTATCACGCTGGAATCGACCACTCTTAGCTTGTTTATACCATAAACTCGTAGTTCTGGGTCTACTACCGCTTGTGGATCTCCAGCCGGACCCATGCGGCATGTTGCGATCTGGTGGTGTAGGGTAGCAGTCAACGTCCGAACAGCACACTCCCAGTAAGAGTCAGTATCGAAGACGATACCACGGCATTTCGGGTAATCAGCTCTGTGTATCTTAGCGCCAAACTTTTGGAAAGGTTCCGTCGCCGCCAACGCCTGTAAATGGCGAATGGATGCAACAAATGTAGCCACATCTTGTGGATGAGTCAAAAAATTCCCGTACATACGAGGATGGCTAAACGGATTCTTGTCCTTCAATTCCAAGTAACCTACCGACTTCGGATGTAGTAACATGGGAAACGCACTCCACGCGTCCTTGTTGTCTATAGATCCAAAAGCTGTATTGAAATCTGCCTCGTTTAATCTCATACCTTTTCGAATTGCCTTGCTACCACCAGGCCCGCCGTCCGCTAGCATAGAACCTCCAATACTAATTAATTCAATATCTGGTACGGGTTCAGGATCATCAGAGACGGGCGTTTTGATGTAACCGATACCTTCTACACCGCCTGGAGACGCTAATTCATTGTCACCGTCTCGAAGCCACTCCACAAGTTTACGAATATTTAATACCTGGCCTTCGTTGAAACTGATGCCAGTGGCATTTAATGTGAAAATTGCAGCTGGAAAACATATGTGATCGTATAGAGTTCGTCCAACTGGAAGATCGCTGATAACAGGTATACCCAGAGAGGTAAGATGATCTTTTGGCCCTACTCCTGATAGCATTAGCAGTTGTGGTGAAGCTATAGGCCCAGCAGATAGAATAACTTCTTTTCGTACGTGTGCTGTGTATTCTGCACCTGCGTGTTTGAATGTTACTCCGTAAGCCGTTCTTGTTTTTGGATCAATGAGAACTTTAATGGCTGTAGTTTCAGGCATTATATGCAGATTGCGTCTTCTTTTGTGTGGATGGAGAAACACTTTGGCTGCACTTTGACGATGACCTCTATTAGTGACTGCTTGCACGTAACCGAATCCTAGTTCATGAGGCGCGTTGTAGTCTACTGTAGGATGCCCCAGAATTCTTCCTGCTTCTAAGAAGGCCTTGATTAACTTTGTTCTGAAAATAAATGAAGACTGTTAGTTTGTTTTTTCTTTAGTAAGTTAATTTGAATATTTACTAGTATACGCGTACCTTTTCGGAACAAATTCTACAGGCATTTTTCCGTCCCTGTTTCGGTAAGGGTTTTTCTCGAACCCGTCCAGATTAGCTCTCTCTGACTTCATATAGTAATGCAAAACGTCATTGTAGGACCTGGAATGATAATGTAAATGAATTAATATACAAAATTCTAAATCTTCATGCCTGCTCTATTGGATGAATAAACCCCGGGGATTGTAGGATATTGTCAATGAAAGATTTATATAGCAAAGTTTTAAGTTATTAAAAGAATAATCAATTCTAAAAGAGGACATACTAAACAATATTTTCTGTACACATTCTTTTTCGTAAGTATTAATGCAAATTAATGTGTAGATTTTGTTTTGAATATGGATAAGACCAAAATATTCATCAGCTACGTACGTATCATTGATTACCTTTTATTACCGTGATATGACCGTGAATGTGACGTTTGTTTTTCAAGACTTCGCGTGAGGTGAATTTAAATATCTTGTGAATTTAAATGTAACCATAGGTAATTAGCTTATATCTTTAAACAAACAACTTCTTCAAACTGAGGAGATTTTAGTGGTGATCTAAAAATAATTAATTGGGGAAGGATTATGCAGACCGCAGTTATCTGTCCTTATCGTTTTTCGGATATTTTATTTAAATGTTTGACTAGCTTGTTTTTGTTTATTGTTTGTGCTGATACTCTTTCAGACATCCTGTTCTAGGCTTCAACGTTCTTTGAGAGTAGTAAGTTTATACAATTTCAAGACACATTTGTTTTTCATAAAGGAATTTAGTTATCTGTTTGCATTATCTAACTCTCACTTTAGTACCTACGCATATCGACGGCACATTCTTTTTTTAAATAATGTGTAGTAAATAAGATAAGCAAACTTAAGTCTACATGTATGATAATAATATGATATCTGAAGTGGTTATTATCAGAAATACAAAGGATACACGTCATATACATATTATATGTTGGTATAACATATATTATTTGATAAGAAGAGCATCAGAGATATTTGATCACAAGTACCGATAGTACTATGACGGTGTTTCATAAATTCAAGCTGTTGGTACCATCGTTTCCATCTGATTTAGGCTGTCTGGAGAAGATGCGATTTCTATATCGTGGTATTCAAATACGTAACATCATCATTAAAAAGATATTGAAGCCTTGGTTCTCCGCCAGGTATTGATCGGGCGTGACATAATGATAGTAGACTAGAGTCCAGACATCTGATAAAAACGCTTGAAAACATCCCTTGTTGTTTATTACAAACACAGACCAAAAATTGCATCGTTATGTAGGGAATAACGCGAGGTTAGTAATTTATAATAATAAATAATAAATTTCACAACTATTGACACCAATCATTCAGCCTCGAACAAGGCATAGCCTGAATTATGGTGACTGAATAACGGATAAACATACATAAATATTAATAAACATCCATAACTCGATCACAAACGGTCGTGTTCATGCACACAAACATTTTGCCCCTACCGAGATTCGAACCCGGGACCGTGGGTTTTGCAGTCAGGGTCCCTGACCACTCGACCACCCGGCCGTCAAATTAGAAGATTCATCATTCATTTAATAATTTAAAGTTATTCGTTTCCATTACTTTATTGTATTTATTTAATTAATTCCTTGTTTATATTCATTTAATTCCTTTTATTTGAAGTAAGCTTCACTTCTAAAGCCGCGTCCGCACGTTTGGCACTTGCCACAAACTCCAATCCTCTACAAACGTTTGGATTTGTGATTTGCTCGACGGATCGGCTACAAGCGCTTGCAAACCAAGCCAAACGCTCTATCCACAGTTCCACACGTTTGAATTTGTGACGGCTTGTTGAGGTTTGCCAAGCGTGTGGTCGCGGTATAAGCTTTGACATTATTTAGAAATCAATAAAAAACTTGCCATGAACTCTACTACAAGGACCGGAACCGCTTACCATTTATGGGGTTTTGATAGGGTAATTCATAGATTTGTTTTCACTAACCCTATCAATACGGTAAGCATTTCGTCGACTTACTGCATAGAAAGGGTTACCAAATTGATACAGTTAATTAGGGTAAGCACTAACCGTATCCAAAAACTCTATTGAGGCTAACCCTATAAAAAGGGTTTTAACGTGCACAAGCAATTTAAGCTTCTAAGCGCAACGCATTAGACGTATTGTTGTATATCGTTTACGTGTGTTGCTTTCAACAGAGGCTCCCCGCGGCGAGCGTGCTGCAAAATATCGCTGCGTGCAATCGCGCGCGGTGCATGCAGCTTGTTAGTTTTTTACAAGCTTTTATTTAACTTGCAATGTATGTGGGTATGCATGTCTTTTGTTCGGGTGGAATTTTGCAACTCAATTTTGATCCACTTCCCGGTTACTGATTGAGCTGAATTTTTGCATACATGTGTAAATCGCGTGACAATGCAATATTATGATGACAGGGTGCTAATCTGATGATGGAGTTGGAAGGTGGCCAGGATATAGGAACTTAGCAATGAAACAACGCAACCTCATCGAGTATGGGCTCGTTTGAATCGTATTGAGGAGTAGTTTTAGTAGTTTAGTCTTTCAATGGTAACCTGGGTCTAATGATGGAGCTGGAAGGTGGTCATAGGAACTCTGTAATGATACGACGCAACCCCATCTAGTTTCGGCTTGTTTCATTCGTCTTGACGAGTAGGTACTTTGTTTTTAGATGGTTACCAGAGCATAATCTGATGATGGAACTGAAAGGTGGTCTTAGGAACTCGGTAAAGAAACGAAACAACCCCATCGAGTATGAGCTCGTTTGATTCGTCTTGACGAGTACTTTGGTGCTAGATGGCAACCAGGGTCTGATGATGGAGCTGGAAGGTGGCCATGTGCATAGGAACTCAGTAATTAAGCGACATAACCGCGTCGAGTTCAATTCGTCTTAGGTAATGGGTAGACCGTTTTTGATGAGTGGTGAACTGGTGGTTTGGTGGACTTGGAGTAACCTTACTCAACGTTTATTATAAGACGGAATAAGTACTAGCCTAATCTGGATTTAACTAGTCTAAGCGTAAGTTCGGGTTGAGACAGGTGTAGGCCATTTTTATTAATGAGACGGCTAGAGTTTAATATAAATGTCTATTAGGTATGTACTACTATGTACCGACTCACGATATAAGATTATTGTGACGTAGACAAATATGGTTAATTATCGTTAAAGGTTGCAATGTTGATACCTAATATAATGATATTTTTCTTATCAGGTTTAAATTATTATTTTCAAATTTTTAGTTATTTTTAATAACAAAAACATAGTAAAAGCTTGTTTTTAAAAAAAAAAAATATATTGTTTTCTGAGGTTTTTAGAGAGCACTACACATTGAAATGAAACACTTTTTTACGGATTAACTCGCTTAAAAAAATTATCTTTGAATTTTATTTTAAACTTTTAACGAACTTTGTTTCCCAAAGATGGGGTCGCATATTCACGTCCACCAAACTACCACCACTTACCAGTCTCACCTTCACCACCCATCAAAAACGGCGGTTGTGTCGCTTATTTACTGAGTTCACTCAAATGAATGAATTTATCAAATGCTCAAAATGTGTCCCTTCCTGTTGAAAGTCGCAGTGTTCCTGTACAAAGTCGCACTCTTTTAATTATTTCGCTTTCTGTAGATTTTTTGATCTTATTTGGGTGGATATTTAGAATATTACTTCTAAGTTCTACTTCTACCTCTAGCTCGTGGACACGTTCGTACTGGTTACTTCTCAAGTGGGTACATTTATTAGTAATAGGTACTTATGATAATGTCAGTTGTATGTCCTTACGGCAATGTCAGCTTTTCATTTTTCTAAACAAAATTTCACATCAAATGTTAAAATTCATGGTCTTCCTTTTATTTGTGACACAATATTATTTAGCAAAAATCTTAGATTTGTTTTAATCTAAGGCAAAAATAATCCTTTTCATGAAGTCTTTCGACCGGTATGATAAAGCTACAGAATGATTATTTTTCTCATGTAAAGGGTTCGATTTCCGGTTCAACCATGTAATTATTTAAATAACTGCAATGCAGTTTAAATTATTTTTAAATTCAAATAATGTCTTCTTTCAGTAAAATGTTCCATCTACAATATTCAAGGTACTTTCCTTCCATGTGGCATATCCTTGGGACGCCCTGTATAATACAAGCGGTCGCTCGCGGTTTCACTCGTGTGGTTCCCGTTCCCGTAGGAATATCGGGATAAAAAATATTCTATGTGTTAATCCAGGTTACAAACTATCTGTTTGCCGAATTTCATCCAAATCTATTCAGTAGTTTTTACGTGAAAGAGTAACAAACATCCATCCCATACTTACAAACTTTTGCGTTTATAATATTAGTAGGATAGTTAAACACGTTACTAAACTTGTTTTTTGTCGCCCCATCGTTTTAATATAATACAAGCGGCCGCTCGCGGTTTCACTCGCGTAGTTCCCGTTCCCGTGGGAATATCAGGATTAAAAGTATCCTATGTGTTAATCCAGGTAATAAACTATTTGTTTGCCGAATTTCGTCCAAATCCGTTCAGTAGTTTTTACGTGAAAGAGTAACAAACATCCATCCATACTTACAAACTTTTGCGCTTATAATATTAGTAGGATAAATTTTCCAAATAATACGTCACACCTGTTCTCGTTCGCGAGATTCTAATGAACTCTTAGTTGCGTTGCGACTGCGAGCGCTGCGTTTGTGCACAATATGGCAACGTCGCAGATAGATACAGGAAAGAATCGGTATCCAGGAACCGAAATGGTAAATACCGGTACTTACCGATATAATACCTGTATTTTCGGTATCGGTTCTAAGCCCTGATCATCTAGCACCATCATCATCAAGTACTCGTCAAGACGAATCAAACGAGTCGAGACTCGATGAGGTTGCGTCGTTTCTATACTGAGTTCCAATGACCACCTTCCAGCTCCATCATCAGAGCCTGGTTACCATTGAAAGACAAATTACTTGTCAAGACGATTCAAACGAGCCCAAACTCAATGAGGTTGTGTCGTTTCATGCAAAGTTCCTATGGCCACCTTCCAGGTCCATCATCAGATCAGCACTATGTTTACATAATATTGCATTGTCACGCGATTTACACATGTATGCAAAATTTCAGCTCAATCGGTAGCCGGGAAGTAGATCAAATTTAATTTGCAAGATTTGATGACAAACGGACAAGTGAAACTAAATAAAAGCTTGTAATAAAAATAATGAAAAAAACAAGCTTTTAAATGCGCTTATAAGAAAAAAATAAACTTTACTATCAACTTATAACATCGTTACACAATTTATATGATTAAAGGTTGTCGCGAGATTATGTAAGTACTCGTATTTAACTATACTTATATTGAAAATTTTAATCAATTACACATCAAGTTATTTAATTTACTTTTTATTTAAAGAAGTAAATCTAGCGACAACCTTTTATATCATATAAATTGTGTAACGAGACGTTATAAGTTGATAGTAAAAGTTCATTATTTTCTTGTTAGCACATTTAAAAGCTTGTTTTTTAAAAAGGTTTTTTAATTTTAATATATTTTTTACTTTTTAGTATTGGATTTAGGAGTCATCTAGCAATAAAGTGCTCGAAAAGACAAACCCAACGAACCCAAACTCGATTAGTTTCCGCCGTTTCGTTTAGGAGTTCTTTTGGCCACCGCTCAACTCCATTATTAGGACCTTGGACATCATCTAGCACTAAAGTGCTCGAAAAGACAAATCCAACGAACCCAAGCTCGATGAGTTTCCGCCGTTTCGTTTAGGAGTTCCTATAGCCACCTCCCGACTCCATCATCAGGACCCTAGACATCATCTAGCACTAAAGTGCTCAAAAAGACAAATCCAACGAATCCAAACTCGATGCGATTCTGCCGTTTCGTTTAGGAGTTCCTATGACCACCTCCAGACTCCATCATCAGACCAGCTCAATGATACCATAACATTGCATTGTCATCGTACTTACATAAGTATACCAAATTTCAGCTCAATCAGGTGAGGAGAACTGGTCTTAAATTCAGTTGCAAGATTTGTCCTACACTAACACAGGAGAAGTCAAATAAAAGCTTGTAAAAACACTGCAGTCCGCCGCGCCGCAGCCCGCTGCCGCGGCTACAGACGCCGCCGCCCCGTGCGCGAAAACAAGATAGGAGACAATAGGGTAACCTTATTAGTTCGTAAGCGCTTAAAATTACAGTTACTGATACCCTATTTGATTTGGTAAGTGCATTGGAAGCAGTAAACCCTATTCAAAAAAGTTTCCGCTAAGAAAGACGACCCTATCAATAGGGAAACCCTATCGTTTGGTAACCTTTTGATTGGGTTTCCCTAAAAATCGGCTTAATCAAAAAAAGGGGTTTTCCGGTCCCTGCTCTACTACGGCAAATGTCCGTCCGTCGCCGTCTTCCGTCCTTCCACTTACAGTATATAATTAAACTTTTTAAAATTGTAAAACGTGTTATACAGATATCTTACCACCCATAGTTCCCGTCGGCGGCGATCCTGTCCCAGTCTTGAGGTCTTCCGCGGGTGTATATCATGTAGTTGATCACGCTGGTGCCTCCAACGGCCTTTCCTCTGGGCCAGAAGCAGCGTTCGTTAATCATACCTGCGTGGAATATCATGAATGTAAAATTTTATAGCATTTGCTGTAAACCTCATTGGTTTCTTAAATGCGTATACGTCAAATTCATTTGTAATGTTTTTTTATCTAAGTAAGTAAGTAAATCTTTTATTCGGCAAAAATTACACATTGGAAAGAAAGAAAAGTAAGTATAAAAATAATTTTTAAGAAAAAAAAATATAGGTTGGCCGAAAAGGCTGACCAGTTCAGCTATTGTTGCAGCTCGTCAACACAAGAAAGAAAGTAAGTAGGTACCTACCTATAATTACAAACTAGATAATCAAATATTATATACCTCAGTAAACAAAACAATAATAAAACTAAACGTTACAAAATAAAATAAATTTAACTTAATTTAAATTAATAACCAATATGTAAGTACCTAAAAATGTTTCAATAAGTTAAATAAAATAAAAATATAGATATAATTATGTGTTTACAAAAAATATTATGTGATAATGAAATGAAAAAAAGAAGTTGTGAACACATTCATAGGTAACGCGTTTTGTTACTTAGTACTATTATTTATTCTGTGGTTTTGTGAACAGTTGTAAGTAGGTACTACTGCTAGGCAAACGCATCCATAATTTAAGTTAAGTATTTACTACAATTGGTGGGTATTGGCCACGTATTAGCTTAATTAATCACTACATTTGCTTATGTTTACGGTAGTAGGCGCTTCGCAAACGTAGACACATTCTGTTGCCGATACGCGATGGGAAACCATCATCACAGTATCAGTGTCCGGTAGCAGTAACTGCATGGACGCACTGTAAATCGCGTTTTTGTATGTTACTAGTAGCGCGGAGTGTCCAGTACTCTTGAAACATAATTTGCATTAATCAATTTCCAACCACAAATCTAAAAAGTGTCAAATGGCACTTTTGTTAGCGACAATAGCGCTTTGGAATTAAATTGCGTGGAAATTGAATTGAACAAATTATTATCGAGATGGCGTTCCGGAATTATCTTGACTTATCCCAATATCGATACATATTAATCGCATTGGAATTGTATTGAGATTAAGTTTGCGTTCAAGAGTAACCCCCCAGTAGGCTTACTTGAAACACAATTGCATTAATCAATTTCCAATCACAAATCTAAAAAATGTCTAAAATGGCACTTTTGTAAGCGTTTTGTAAGCCACATTGGAATTAATATGCGTGGAAATTGATTGTACAAATTATTATCGAGATGGCGTTCCGGAATTATCTTTACTTATCCCAATATCTAAACATATTAATCGCATTGGAATTGTATTGAGATTGAGTTTGCGTTCAAGAGTAGGTAACCCCCCTGGATCGGAATCGAAAGGGGTATCGTTTCACAGCTGAGAGTTTCTTGCGAGTTCTTCTCAGTTGAAGGCTCTCCCCATAATCCGAACTGGTGGTAAATTCAGTAGTTAAGATCTAACGAAATTTTAGTTATCTGTTATTTTATTAGTTTGGACGTCAAAAAGTGCCTGTGCAGGTTTTTTTATATAAAAGAAGGAGGCAAACGAACAGGCCTGATGGAGAGCCGCCGCCCATGGACACCCGCAAAACCAGAGGAATCGCAATCGCGTTGCCGTCCCTAAAGGAAGGAATAGGGTTAAGGAAGGAAAAGGAATTGTGAAAGAGGGGAGGGGGGGGCCTCCGGAACCCTCACTGGCCGGACGAAACACAACAGCACCAAGTGCCATTAGCATGCGCATCGCCCCGGGCGAGCCGGCCCAATGCGTGCTGCAACGCAGCGTGGCTCTACGTCGTCACTCATTTAGCACCACCCAGGGGTCACATGTAGGGTCTCAAGGGTAAACCTACGGACGCGAGTAACTTTAACCCCCAAAAAAGGTTTATATTGAATGAATCTAAGCTCCGCAGATTTAGCATTTAATAATTTTCATTTGAGTATGTACTTATATTTTATTTATATGACTATTCTAAGTGCTTTATGAAGTCTAAGGAATAAAGATATTTTGATTTAATTTGATTTGATTTGATCTGTTTCACTGTGATTACTGCTGCTATTGAACTGTTCGTTCCTTATTTTAGTCTGCCAATCGCTACGAGGAAATTCCTCAGAAATCACGTTGTCCTAAAATCTATTGCAATTTGGCTGCTAAAGGAGGTGGTCCTTGATTAGAATGACAATCGGTTATGGCACGTTTGATTGACATCATGAATATGTACGAGTGCATACCGATCACGAACAATACCTGTGAATAATTTATCGGCTTTTTTATGGGATGCACTTTGGTAGAGATCAAAGTTGTATATTATGCATTTTAGCGGACTTGTTTTGGAGCGGTCCGTGGTTATTTAGAATTTAAGCTTTTTATGAAAAATTTACATACCTACTGATGGGCAAACGCATCTAGGGTTGCCACCCGTACTCTAAAATAGAGTATTGACCTCTTTTTCATGTAAGCGTACTTTATAATATACGACACCAATAAAGTACGTTAAAATACTCTATTTACGTAAAAGACAAATATTTGTTGTATGTTGCAAAGAGCAACAAAAAATACGGACAAATAAATAAATCCTCTTTTTTATGATATGTAGGTACTTTATTTTTGTTCTAACAAAATGATAAAATACTTTATTCGTCCTAAAAAAAAGATGGCAACCATAAACGCATCCATCATTGAAATTAAGTCTTTACTACTATTCGACGCTGACGTTACCAATAGGCGTATCTCATAAAAAGTGAAAATTGAGTTAAATACACCAAAATGATCGCCTCGTTATGCTCTATGTCGTCACAAATAGGCGTTTCTATAACTCTTTTAGTTTAAAAAGTAAGCACGGGGCTTAACTCAAGGATCAATGAAAACAGCCGTAACATATAGGCGTACATTGAGTAACGCCTATTGACAATTATAATTATTGGAAAATTTGGCGGTACAAAATGCCCTACATCAGTCATTGATATAATTATACTAAGAGGCCTATTACATCTCGACTGCGATTTTTGCGTAAAATGCCCATTTTCGCATTTTGTACTAATTTTGCAGTTGTATTTATCGTTTTTATCGAAATAGGATAATAAATTCATGCTTAATATTACAAATCTCCACTCTGCGAGAATAAGCTGAGTGCGGGACGGCCGGCGCATCGCATTTTGTAGTAATTTTGGAGTAGTATTTATAGTTTTTATCGAAATAGGATAATAAATTCATTACAAAATCTTAATTCCTCATGAAGTAACAATTATTCTGCTATAAATTTTGCTCAATAATATTATCGTAGATAGGAGAAATTCACAGTTTATACTCTAGCCAAATTCGATGAAGAATGTTTGTAAACAGATTACTGTCATTTCTTTGGGCAAATATCTAACTTCACTCGGATTTTACTGTTTTTCGGAAGAAAGACACCATATTTAACTGTTTTCTTGTGAATCTCTCTCAAGATGACTGTGAATGACAGTAATCTGTTTTCTTCATCGAGTTTGGCTGGATAACTTAAAGCGATTTGCGAAGTTTTTTGGTTTAGAATAAGATTTTGTTCTATATAATATCAATGATATCTGAAAATTCCGAGGCTGCTACGATCTATACGACTATATAAGATAACATTCAAGTTTTTTTTAAGGCCAAAATTGGCCATTTTACTCAAAAATCACAGTCGAGATGTAATAGGGCTCTTAAGAAAATACCTCTCAAATTCTTAGCACCGAACCATGGGCAAAATGAAGGAAATTCGGCCCGCAGTGCCATTGCATGTGCTTTGAAGAAGGCTGGAGATATTTTTCTTCCCTCACAGCTGAACCCTATTATGAAGATGACCCGACCTGCACAGCCTTATTTATGACGTACGACCATTAGAATACAAAGACTTTTAAAATTTTAAAGACTTCTCGCAAAATAAAAGTAGTCTCTCTACGAAAAGATAGCAAAAATTATGATGTTAATTGGACAGAAATGGCGGAAATACATGTTCGTAGAGAAAATCCTACTACATTATTTTTTTAAAACTAGTCATACAAAACAGGAACATCATATAGATATTTAATCACAAAAAGAACAGAAGCTAAATATTTAAAAGATTATGTACCTGCCTTGTTTAAATTTAGAACAGCAAAAAATTTCCAAGGCAAAGTATGCTGATCTTTTAAGTCTTTGCTCAGGTAGTACTAGTATTATCAGACTTCAAGAGTACAAAGACTACTACCAAAGACTGCCTCATGAATAAGTACTTAATTTGTTGAGCAGCAATATCCAACGTTCCTTTGTTACGTTTTTTTTATTAAAAACTTATTTCTAATAATATTTTTGTTCATTGAGACTCTGGATTAATAATAAAACTTAAAAATAATAAAAACTAACCTATTTCTAATAATATTTTTGTTTTATTAACTTGTTATAGTACTCTTATGTTGTTATAAATTACTTTTTAGAAGACTTATACAGCAGGCGTAACTATTATCTTGGTTCTATATTTTAAAATTGGGACTTGACAAACAGGCGTATATGACTTAGAAGTTTTTTTAATATATATATACTTGTATTATGTTGTTGATGTGTCATTATAATGAGACCCTAACTATTAAAACATAATTACCACACAGTTTTATTTGCCTCTGTGGCTTAATATTGAAAGAAAAAGAGAAAACGTTTACGAATCGGGAAAAAATAAACGTTTTTGGCTCTACTGTTAAGTTACAAAAAATGAGATACGCCTATTGGTAACGTCAGCGACGAATTGATGGGTATTGGCTTATTCACTTTAAGGCTGGGATTCCCGAAATTCCCGAAAATAGGGTATTTTAAATTATGGATTACTCGCAAATCACAATCACAAGTACTCAAAATTTGGAAAAAATATTATGTTATTCCACAGTCTGTTATCTAGTCATTCCGGCCATTAAATACTCTATTAGTGATACTTTACTGCATAAAATAAAATTTCAAACATCCGTCTAATCGTAATTCAAATATCGTATTACTTGCATTATACTTGATTTTAGTTAATGAAAAATATACGAAAATAATTGTCTAATTTAATAATAATAGGTGAGGCTTTCCGGCCGTTATAAGTTAAAAAATTTAAAAAGAATTTTGATTTTCAAAGTTACCTACCTACCTATTTTGCTAAGTTGACGGTCGCGAATCGCGATGTGTAATCAATCAGTCCCCTACTAGTTTCTGCGCTCGGGAATCCTAGCCCTAAGTTAGTTTGCCAAATACGGGTTAGTGTTATACCCCGACCCGAATTGGGAATTGACATTAGACCTCCAGTTATTGGGCCTAGGGCTGAGCCACCCTGCCAACGATCAAAAGGTGCAATATAGCTATCATGACTAATTATAAATACCTTTTGTATGTCAATAAAAGTTTCTCTCTCTCTCTCTCTCTTTATCTTGGACGATAAAAAAGCAAAGTATGTATGTACCGTGTCGCGTAGCGGTGAAAGAATACTACCACCCCCTCTCTTCCCTTGGGTGTCCTAAAAGGCGACTAACGGACTAAAAACTGTATATACAACCAACAGCATAGTGCGGGGATGGGCTCACCACCTGTCACGCTGAGCACATGTGCAGTCGCTATTTGGTGGTAAGTGGCTATGGCAGAAGACTGCTTTTGCTGTCTTCATTGCCTATAGTCACTGACTAACCCTTCAGGGATAATAGTCGTGGATCGTACATACCAAATGGAAAACTATAGTTTCTACCCCACCGGGAAACGGGCGTGATAGTATGTATGTCGACAGTCCCGAAGAATAACGTCATATCTGCAATAGAAGTTGTATTGTAGACTAGCGGCCGCTCGCGGTTTCACCCGCGTGGTTCCCGTTCCCGTAGGAATATCGGGATAAAAAGTATCCTATGTGTTAATCCAGGTTATAAACTATCTGTATGCCGAATTTCATCCAAATCTATTCAGTAGCTTTTACGTGAAAGAGTAACAAACATCCATCCATACTTACATACTTTCGCGTTTATAATATTAGTAGGATATGACGTTATTCATCGGGACCGTCGTTGTATAGTGTGATTGAACTCACCCATGCACACCCCAGGCTGTGGCTCCATGTAATATTGCCAAGTGTAGTCGGTAGCTTGGAAGTACGGCGCTACAGCTGGTATGTCCGTCAGCAGCATTTCAGGCTTGCCGGCTTCCAGTAGCAGGACGGTAGTGTTTCTGTTCTCTGTAAGCCGCGAAGCTAAAACGCTGCCCGCAGAGCCGGCGCCGACGATTATGAAATCGTATTGCGGCAAAGGAGTTTTGAGTCCTGAAACACAATGTAGGTATATGGTAAACTTAGGTTATGTTACAGAAATGTCGGTTTAAATTCCGTGTAAAGCTGTGCGGTTTATTGCACCCATTCTTATCCACACCTAAAATAATTATTAATGTAATTGGTAATTTAATTAGTTAAATAAATAGATAAAAGACGTTCCGGCCCTATATTATATGTATACTTATTGTTATTAAATACAATAATAGATTTTTTTTTTCGTTTTTAGATTAGGGTTACAAACATATTTTTGAGGTAGGTATCTCCTTTTAGATATACAGATATCTGTACCAGGTGACCCCGCTCTTCCGTATCCATTAACATGTCGTTGTGTAAGTACCTAAACCAAGAACCCGCTCTAACCATACAACATTGTGTACATAAACCCTTTGTAATTTTGAGATTGTCGAATAATCGGCGCGAAATTCAACAGTTACTTTGGAGGGAAAACTAATATTGGTATCGTAACTCATGGATCCCGTTGCGATTCGCTTGCACTTACTCGTCGAGCAAGTTTGTGTCGTTTAATGAGCTTAAAATATAATATTAATAAAATTGTGAAACGCCGTTACTCTTACGCCGTGCAGGTATATCATTCACGAATAACGGTTATACGACTTTTTGCATGGTTTTCGCTAGTTATTTTTTTTACGATCGAGTCCCTTGACCTCAAGCGTAAACAAAATTGAATTGCCAAGCCGCAAATCAAATCAAACTTAATCGCCTCTGTGGTCTAGTGGCTAAGCCACCGGTTTCAGACCCAGAGGTCCCGGGTTCGATACCCAGCGGGGGGTACATCTTTGTGTGCTCGGTTTGGTTGGTGGTAGGGCTGTTAAGTCCGCCTGGCTAGCTACCACCATTTTATCTAAGTCTGTCGCCATAACAACGATGTTTATAGCATTGTTGTGTTCCAACAGTTTGAGATAAGATAGCCAGTTCCTCAGTGGTTGAGGATTCCAGGTGAAGCGCGCTTCCACCTCCTTATCGTCTTATCGTCACTTACCATTAGGTGAGATGAAGGCCAAGCGCTTACCCGTTGTAGAATAAAAAAATATTTTTTGTTATTTTTGTGTGTTAGTGTTATTAACCACCCTCTTACCCAAGCAACCTTTTTGTTGCTTGTTTTTAATATTGGTCATGTTACAGTACAAATTAATAATACTGTTTGAAATCCTAATATTATATATGCGAAAGTGAGTTTATTTGTTTGTTACGGTTTCACGTGTAAACCGCTAAACCGACTTTGATGAATCATTTTATTATAGAGAATTATAGTAAGTACCTAATTGAAAAATTACGCGAGTGGAGCCGCGGGCAAAAGCATGTATTTACATAATTCTAACACTACTTATATATAATTATGTTCATTCAGGTCGCGCGAAAATTCGGTAATGTGTTTAATAATAATTATTAGCCTGTCTTAGAATAATGTACAGCCTGTCATAACAATTCACTACACTGTGTAAATAAATTGTGAAAGCCTACTGAAATTCCATTGTCATACGTAGTTACACGAGCAGTTACTCGTTGAACATGACTATGTAATTTTAGGTCAAGATCAACGTACTCCGAAATATTGTGATTTGAGACAATACGACAAGTAAATTAAGTCAATGAGTAGGTAATTACCGTAAATATCGTCCCAGTGATGGACGCCTTCATCATGAAGAAGCCTTCATCATTGTAATTGAGTTATCGCTGCAATTGGTGGATTGCCAAGTTCGGATTGGTGATCACAAACTATCAACTATGGCTATGCATTAAAAAACCAGAAACACAAAAAAAAATTTGTGCGATTCGAAAGCATTCTCAAAAAAGTTTATTTTAATAAAGACTTTTTGTCTTTGACCTTGGCGACTTGGAATTGAACAACCTACAACAGTTCCACTGTTGATTCTGACAATGCGTGCACCTGAATAGTATCGGTTGGTACTGGTAATTAACGACTGCCATCTTCAGACAGCAACCAAAACCGCCTATGTGGTCTAGTGGCTAAGCCACCGGTCTTAGATCCAGAAGTCCCGGGATAGATTCCCAGCGAGGGGTACATTTTTGTGTACCTTCTTGGTTTGGTTGTTGGTAGTCCGCCTGACGAGCTACCACCGTCTTATCCAAGTCTGGCGCCATAACAACATTGTTTAAAGCATTGTTGTGTTCCGATAGTTTAGATATAAGATAGCCAGTTCCACAGTAGTTGAGGATTCCGGCTGAAGCGCTTATACCTTCGGCCTTGTCGTCACTTACCATCAGGTGTAGGTGTAGGCCAAGTGCTCTCCCTTAACAAAAAAAATGGCTGAACGTCCCTTTGACGATCCGGAGACACTATATTCAAATGTTGCTTTGCTTAAACGATTGTTATCGCAGCGCTAACGAGCTCTTTAATTGAATGATATTTTTTGATGGTTAGTAATAAAAACGTATAAATTAATTAACTACGTAACTAAAATTATAAATAAATAAATGCATACATAAACTTACCGTCTGGCAATGGGTAGGAATCACTTAGAAAGTCAAAAAAGCCTGGTCTCCCATGAACATATTGTTGTCCGGTTGCTTGCATGACTATGTCCAGCATTGGGTGGTGAGACCACAGTAATTTCGCGTTCCTGGAATTGTCCTCACTCTCAAAGTCCATCGAAACATCACTATCATCATCGTCCTCATAGTCACTGTTCACTTCCGTTTTCTGACCACACGAAAAAGTTTCAATTAACAAAATCAAAATCAAACTTTGTTTAAAAAACATAGTTTAAACAGTTTTAACAACAAGGATTTGTTTTTAATTTTTCAACTACTAAACTGCCTTGTGGACTCTTTGGAGGTCTGTAGCTATATGAGTCAAGTTTACCCGCCAAAGTTAAGGATTCGTCTGTTGCCGTGAACTCTCAACAAGACCCGGTATTGCGAGTATGAGGCGAGCGAGGTCTTTTAATTTTTATTATATACCGGTTGGTAAATGAGCTGATAATTAATTTCATATGTTAGTTTTAGGATTATTTAGAGTTCTTCTATCCGATAAAAAATTTTCTTTCTAACTTTTAAATTTAAATTTAGGTAGATTAACAATCAATCCGCAAAGAACTGGGCCAGCGTGGTGAGTTATGGCCCAATCTCTCCTTGTAATGTCGTCCATGTGGGAAGGCTTGTGCCAACTATGGGACGTTTCTAAGCTGATGATAATGAACTATTCACATGTATGGATTTACCTTTAGCTGGCTTATTGGTTTGTAAAATTTTGAACTTGAAAGTTTGTATTGATTACCGAAATGTGTAAAGTTGTGAATCAACATTGCTTATTTTCGGGCGTTAGTGTATAAGCTTTCGTTTTCCGAATTATAATTTGTTCGCCATAAAATTTGCATGAATTACACAGTACTTACTTAACCATATTTAAAAATATAGTTAGTCCAATTCTGAACTGGTATTTGATGAAATATTTAGATCAGACCTTGATGACGTAGTTGCTGACATTGAATAAAGAACCTTTGGCTTGCAAAGTAAGAGATAGTGTTGATAGATTTGCCCGAGTTAGACAGAGCCACAATAACATAGTTGATACTTCGCTTGCTTGGCACGGTATATTTATCAGACCAGGCGAATCCTGCTCGATTCATTTTTTTCAACATTTTGATTTTTTTCATATCAATTTTTTTTGTGTGTGTATCCAATTATTCAAATACCAATAATTATTTTCACAATAATACGGAACCTCCTGAGTGCCTACGCGAGCTAAAGTCGTACTCTTACTTGACTAGTTTTTTCTCATTCATTCTCACTGAGTGAATTTTTACTATTATTAATTCCGGATATTTTTAATGCGAAAGTGTTTGTATTTGTTTGTCCGTCTAAGGGTGGATTCGACCAAACTGGAATAAGACTTACTCCGAGATTAGTCTATACAAATTCGGCGTTTAATCTAGGTATAAGACCTTATTCCAGTTTAGTCGAATCCACCCTAAGTGGATCAACAGAAGATGAACGGGGAGTCGTTGAAAATCAGCTCTTCTTGGGATGTTGTTCCTAGGTCAGATCATGCTGCGGGAGTGGTATTCAAATCTTGCTATGACTGCAAATAATGATGCTGTTAATGATAATGATGAAGGAGATGGTGACATTGATGATAATGACGATGATGGTGGTGGGGGGGTGGAGGAAAGAAGAGACCCCGTTTAACAGACAGATTGAATCTCGAAAAATTATTAACAGGAATATTCTCAAAACTTCTGTATGTTAAGAGGCCTATTACATATCGTATGTGATTTTTGCGTAAAATTCCCATTTTCGCATTTTGTAGTAATTTTGCAGTTGTATTTATCGTTTTTTATCGAATAGGATAAGAAATTCATTATAAAATCTTTATTCCTCATGAAGTAACAATTACTCTGGTATAAATTTTGCTCAATAATATTATCGTAGATAGGAGATATTCACAGTTAACTTATAGCGATTTTCGAAATTTTTTGGTATAGAATAAGATTTATTCCTATATAAAATCAATGAAATCTAAAAATTCCGAGGCCGCTACGCACTATTCCACTAAGAGATATCATTTTATTTTTTTTATTTCACTTGTTTAGAACAGTAGTTCAATCGATGAGCTCAAAAAAGTGCCTTCGCGCGCGCCTATGAAAATCTTTCTTTGCAATTTTGGCTCTAATTAAAAAGTTAAGCAAAATTTACAAAAAGCGAGGCCGCTACGCACTATTCCAATAGCTATTCTACACTATTTAATAAGTCATAATTGTTAATGTATTTTTGTTTCCGAGATCCATAACGCCAAAATTGGCCATTTTACGCAAAAATCAGTCGAGATGTAATAGGCCTCTTAAGTGGATAGTGGTAAGATTCTTGTAATAGAACACGTTCTTGTTTTAGGAAACCACTATCTGTTATTTTTATTCGAAGTTGATGCAACATTTTATTGACTGGTATAGAATTGGTATCGCTTAAACTGACTGGTGTATAAAAGCCATTATAGTATCGTTTTTAGGTATTAAAAAATCTATTTCTGGGCTTGCCTGTTCGCTTGCAAAATCCGAGATAATGTCTACTATTATTAGGGATTATTATTGTAAAAGTATATATTGTTTTAGCGTGGACTGTATCTTTAAGGGTTATTTGTTGCTTTATAGTGAAACACTGTAAGTTTAAACCACAATAGCTATTTATTTTCTATTTTTGCACGGAATACAATGCTTGCACACATAAATCGTAAACGTCAAGAAGACAATCAACAACAAAAGAATAAATTTAGTACAAATGAAATGGCTGTATTGCCAGTTAATAATGTAGGATTCCTACATGCTCCCGGCCTCAGGACAAAAACATAGAGTTTACATAAAAAAGGACATCTAGTCTAACACGAAATATGGAACTTTTGTTATAAAACAAGTAAAATAGTCCTTATTCAAGGGCACGTCACTTACAAATGTTTACAAAAACAATACCATGAAATAGAGCCTAACTAAATACCTACTTCTTAATTGGCTTAACTAAAGACTTACCTATTTATTAGCTAAGAACAATCAATGGGGAGCTAGCATATTTTACCTACTGCCCTTCTATGTGTTTTTCCATTTGAAGTTCTCAACTCTGCAGTTCTGACTCTGTTATCAGAACCTGGAAATACATTTACAACTCGAGCCATCGGCCAATGAAGGGGTGGAGAGTTATCCTCCTTTAAAATTACTAAAGACCCTACTTTAATATTGTCTGAACTATTTATAGGCGCGTCTATTACATTCTTGTCTGGAAACGCGTTCAAAGCACAGCCAATTAGGAAATGTCCTGGAGTAAGATAAGAGTAGTCATTAATGTCGGTAGACAGAGGAGTTAAAGGCCTACTATTTAGAATTGACTCTATTTGACATAATACAGTACATAGTTCCTCAAAAGTTAACAAGGCTTTTTGAGTAACTCTTCTTAGATGAAATTTGGTGCTCTTTACTGCAGCCTCCCATAAACCCCCGAAGACAGGCGAGTAGCTGGGTATGAAGTGGAAGTTGATACCTTGCTCAGCTGTTTGTGACTGCACCTGTCGTCGGTGGTCTGCAGAATTCTGCATTTTGTAGAGCTCATCCAATTGATTCCTCGCCCCCTTGAAATTGGAGGCATTGTCGCAATAGACATCACTAGGCAAACCACGACGCGATACAAAACGCTTTAAACAGGCTAAAAATGCCGCAGTCGTTAAATTTGAGGCAACTTCGAGATGCACTGCCTTCGTCGTAAAACAGACGAAGACACAGATGTATCCCTTTGACACTACGGCTCACCTGATGCGCGACTGTTTAATAGAGATCGGCCCAGCGAAATCTACGCCTACTTTTTGAAATGTTCTGCTTATATTCACTCTATCTGGGGGCAAGGAACCCATTAGCTGATTAGCAACTTGAGCCTTAAGTCTAAAGCAAATAATGCATGAATGGATGATTTTTTTAATCTCCTTTATACCATTGATAAGCCAGAATCGCTGATTAAGTGAAGACAAAATAAGTTTTTGACCTGCGTGTAGATTTTTCACATGTTCATTATTAACAATCAATTTTGTAACTTGTGATTTGTTGGGCAGATTACAGGGTGTTTTTGGGAGTTAGGTATTGTGGCACTATCTAAACGACCACCTACTCTCAACATACCATTACCATCTATAAAAGGATTAAGTGGTTTTAGGTTGCCTGTGACAGGTTTATTTTGACTTAATAAATTTATTTCGTTTGAGAAGTGATTCTGCTGCTCATACTTGACAATCAATAACAAAGAATCATTTAACTCAGCGCTAGTTAAATAATTAAGTTTGTTTTTTGTTGACCGTGGGTTCAAATTATTACAAAAACGACGCACATAGGTAAAATACACGTTGCATTTTAGTAATAGTAGAGAATTTGTTTAAAAAAATTGGTTGCCTGTAAAGTCGGTATACGGGCGAAAGTTTTACGTGACAACGACTTTGAGTGGTAAAATAGTTTTAATGTGAATATTCATTCGTATAGTAGGAAGAAGGATGAAATAGGAAAGGGACGCGTGCCTTTCACTTTTTATGTCTGTCTCTCTCGCTCTTAGGCGGGCTAACCATGCCCGAGTGGAAGGGACGCGTGCCTCTCACTCGCTCTCATTGTGAGCGCATAACGTGAGCGGAGCGTAACGCAGTTTCTTGAAGTGTCACCCGGCAAACCAATTTATAAGACGTTGTCACGTCAAAACTCTAGATTTAGAGAATTAACATTATCCACACTACACACCATAGCACTCGAGCATGGGAGTCCAGCATTACCAGTCTTCAACTCAGGTAAATCTTTTATTATTTTAATATTTGTTTCAGGTGTAGTATACTTACTGTTATGCAAGTAACTTGGGCCCTGCCACCATAGCATGTTTTGTTCGAGCTCGCCAGGCTGCACACCGCGGCTTAGACAATCTGCAGGGTTATCGCCTGTCCTTACATAATACCATGAAAAGTTTTCAGTGTATTCGGAAACCATCTTTACCCTGTTCGCTACATACTCGTAGGTATTTAATTTGGTAATATCTATTTTCAGCCACGCCAGTACTATTTGCGAGTCTGAGAAAAGAAGTACGTCCTTAAATTGCAATTTGAGAGATAATAATGAATGTACTCTGTGGACAAGTTTTGCTAGCAATAGTACTGCATTTAGCTCTAGTCTGGGCGTGGTAAGTTTTTGGCTCAGTGGGGCCAGCCTAGATTTTGAACAGAGTAAAGTGACTTTGACATTACCTGTTTGGTCGACTTCTCGAAGATATAAACAGCAGCCATATGCTGTATTACTGGCATCTGCATACCCTACCAGTTGAGTTGTAATAGGGTCTGGTAAGGTGACATTCCTAATAATGCGTATTGGAGACATAATGAGAAGACTATTGTAAAATTCTAGCCAAGTGTTTTTTAGATCGTCAGGTAATGAAGAGTCCCAGTTAATATGGTCTGCCCACATTTTTTGTATAATAATTTTGGCAGACACTGTGACCGGACCAGCTAGACCTAATGGATCGTAAAACCGAGCGACATAACTGAGAATTTCGCGTTTTGTGAGTGGCGTAATGTTCTCTTGACTTGGACTCGAAATTTTAAATGTGTCTGTCTTCGTATTGTATGTGACACCTAATGTCTTTAAGTAGTAATTTTCTTTTTGTATGTCAAAGTCATCAAAGTGTTGGTTTTCTTTAGGTATGTCCTGTAAGATCTCAGCAGCATTTGAAGACCATTTATGAGCCTGGAATCCACCCAGACACAAAAGCCTTATCAATTGGTCTTTCATACGAGATAGAGACTCTAAAGAGTTGCTGGAGACTAAAATGTCATCACAGTATGTTTGGTTTTTCAGAATGAAAGATGCTGCAGGAAACTCGGTCATGTACCTACTCGCTAGTTCTATGAGACATCTAGTAGCCAGAAATGTTGAACACTTGAATCCATACGTGACTGTATTAAGTTCTATACACTTTATGCTTTCGCTTGGTGACTTCCGCCACAAAATAAGTTGAAGTGGGCGGTGTTTTGGATCTAAAAGAACATTTCTGAACATTTGTTTTAAATCTGTGCTGAAAACATAGGCACCTAGTCGAAATAGTAATAAAATGTCAAACAGTTCTTTTTGGACTGTTGGACCGTTCAAAAATAAATCATTGAGAGATCTTCGCAGACTTGTTAACATTGATGCATCGAATACTACTCTACACTTGGTGGTCTTTTTGTCCGGCCGTAATACAGCGTGATGCGGCAAAAAATATATTGGGTCACTAGTGAGGTTATATTTATCAATATCAGAATATGTGCCATGACCTAAAGCAATATATTCGTCAATAAAAGATTTATATTGGTTATACAAATCAGAATCTTTTTGTAGCCTTTTTTCTAAGCTCTGAAACCTTTTTAAAGCTAGATGAAGTGAATCACCAAGCATTTCATTAACTTCACTGAGCGGCACTTTTAAGGGTAAACTAACCTGAAACTGATTATTATTAAATTTAACAGTTTCCTGAAAATGTTTTTCAGTTTATTCAAACTAGGTATTTTCAAGGTATTTTTTCTGGGAAGATTTCAGGCACTGATTCAGATCTCCAAAAACCTTTGATAGTCTCATTTATATCATTGTTACAAGATTGACAAAACAACGAAATTGATTCTTTTTGCGCTTGTTGATTGTTACATAAATTAAGAATAGTACCTGCAACTACTACACCAAACCTTGTGTTTAAAAGATATGGAGTTGGCTCAGGCTTGACTGGACTACATGGTGCTGATGGCTCGTTCTTGTGTTGTTCAGACTGGGGTAGCAATGCCTGAAAGAATACATCAGCGGCCATGAGTATTTGTATATTGCTGGGCGTGTCAAAGTTGGCATCAGCAAGTGATAATTGAGAGGGTATTTTAATTGCTCTCATATTAATTTGAGTTTGTGGAATCTTAGATGTTATTTGCTCAATTACATAGCAATTTATTGACATCTGATAAGAAGACACCACTGATTGGACATCCAACTGTACTCTCTCTTTATTTGTGCTTGAAGCATTCCCAATGCCGATCACCCTTGCGCTAGTTACCTTTGGCTTAAGGCCCAGCCGCCTTACCAAGTCAGCAGTTACAAAAGAATTTTGAGGCCCGCTATCAAGCAGGGCCTTGGCTCGCATCTCCGTTCCATCTGCTGCTATAAGTTTTACCTGTACAGTAGGCAACAAGACTTGTGTGTTAGAGGCCCCTGATACCATTGACACAGTGGACTGCACATGCTCATCTTCATGCAATTATGTGTTATGCTTACCCTTACATGTATCACACTTAAAATAAAAGCGGCATTTCTTAGCATGTTTGTTTAGGCATAAATTGCATAGCTGATTGTCCACCGCAAACTTGTTCCTTTCAGACGAAGTACATAATTTGAATTTAGGGCAATTATAAAGTTTATGTTCACACTTACAGTAGGTGCATGCAGCAGGGCGTTTGATAGCTATATTGCTCACACTTGCGGATGCAAAAGACTTCTTTGGAGCTGGTACTGACTCGATGCGCTGTGTACTAGAAGCACTGTGACCACTTCTACCTGCTGACTCCGCATTCTCGAGTGCTAAGGCGCGTTTTTCTAAGAAATCAATTAATTGTTTAACTGTAGGTTCTACATTAAAGTCGCGATTTAATTGATATTCCCTGTTGGAATACAGATCGAGCTTCCTAGTTACAATGCAAACAATAATTTGATCCCACGCATCAACACCTTGATCAAGATTTTTGAGCGCAGCCAGCTGCTGCTTAACTGTGCAGACAAATTCCCTGATATTAACAGCAGTAGACTTTGTTATAGGTTGCAAATCAAGTAAGCTGTTTACATGATCATTTATTATCTTATATTTATTATCATATCTTTCTTTTAGGATATTCAGTGCTTCAGAATAGCTTTCTCCTACTAAAGGTAAGTTCATTATAAGGTTATAAGGTTCATCTTTAACAAAATTACGCAAATAGTAGAACTTTTTAATGTTATCTAATGATTTATCATTGTGGATCAATGATTCAAATAAACCAATGAATGGTTTGTATTCACTTGACTTACCGTTAAAAACAGGCATGTTAATCATTGGTAGTTTAGTTTTTGTTTCAGAATTGCGGTCGTGTGAGCAACTTGGCTGAGTTTTCTCATGTATGAGCTCGCGCAACATGGTAAGATTTTTTAAATAATTATCTTCACACACCTCTGCAGCGGATGTGTCAGTATCGCCAAGAGCATACACCTCAATACACAGGTTTTCATACTCGGAAAATAGAGTTTCTAATCGATTTTCCTTTACAGAAAGCGCCTCGATTGACAAAGTGCCACAATCCATTAAGGCCATACTATTGAACAGTTTTGTCAAAGATTGTTGTTTATAGCCTCTTTTTAATTTAATCGACTTTAACTTTTCTTCGTCGGGCTCCATATTGACTCTCAAATAGGATATTTGCGTTTAAGTTTAAAAACCCAAACCAAAAAATAATTAAATTAATAAAATTAATGAGTGTCAAAATGACAGCAATCAAACGAATTTAACAGATTATTACAAAGAGTTTAAGAATTACTATGGAATACACAAACAACAAAAAAAATAATATCGTGTCGGGCAACAGAAGCAGTCGCTCGACGAACTCTTCTTCTTTCTTGCTCACTCGCTCACCGTACAGACGCGTGTCTCGTGCGAGCGAAACTGAGAGATGATGCCGCTAACTCCAACACGTTGTATGAATGAGGAATTCCGTTCCGTGAAATTGGCTCTTGATCGAATGAGCGGATTTGTGAATGAAACCCGCCGATTGATTCGATGTTCTGCCACGTTCACCAGCGCCACCAAAACACAAAGATGGATGGCTGAATTGGCTGGAAAAACAAATGGCCGCGATTTGGCTTCTTCTTTTGGTATGCTTGCAGGATGATATTTGATGGCGTCGAGACTGCTCATCAAATACGGAATCGTTGCACTCCGTGGTTCCTGGTTTCTCGCGAAGATGGACGCACTGCAGTTCGATTGCAATTGTATTTATATTTCAACAATGCTCGTAATCGTCGCACACACCACGCTTCACGCTTACAGTTTTCTTTTTTGTCACTATAAATTTCGGATCGTTGGGACCATGTTTTAGCGTGGACTGTATCTTTAAGGGTTATTTGTTGCTTTATAGTGAAACACTGTAAGTTTAAACCACAATAGCTATTTATTTTCTATTTTTGCACGGAATACAATGCTTGCACACATAAATCGTAAACGTCAAGAAGACAATCAACAACAAAAGAATAAATTTAGTACAAATGAAATGGCTGTATTGCCAGTTAATAATGTAGGATTCCTACATATATAACAGTTAAACAAGATTATCTATTCCGTGGTATGAGTAACAGTTTTGAATAAAACACTATTGAACTATGTAATAATCAACATTTAATTCTACAAAATAAAAAACATTACAATTTGTACTAGAAACGGTAAATCTAATAACGTTAAAAATAATAGAATTTTTTTAATGACTACGACTAATCTAACTCCACGAGGCTTTTATCATATCCGCTGCTTTCTCGCCGATCATAATAGCTGGTGCGTTAGTGTGAGCTGACACAGTTCGCGGAATCACACTGGAGTCCACAACGCGTAGTCGACGTATACCGTGCACTCGTAGCTCAGGGTCTACAATAGCGAACGGGTCGGAGCGGGGACCCATACGACAGGTCGCGATCTGGTGGTGCAAAGTCACCGTCAAAGTCCTCAAAGCACATTCCCAGTACTCATCAGAGTCAAACGTCATGCCGCGGCAAGCAGGGTACTGCGCCTCGTGAACACGAGCGCCAAATCGCTGAAAAGGATCCGTCTCCGCCAACGCCTGCATAAAACGAATCGATTCAATGAAAGTTGCTACATCCCTAGGATCCGTCAAGTAGTTTCCATAAAGCCTGGGGTAA
Source organism: Scoparia ambigualis (assembly GCA_963921215.1). NCBI lineage: Eukaryota > Metazoa > Arthropoda > Insecta > Lepidoptera > Crambidae > Scoparia > Scoparia ambigualis. The sequence continues at coordinate 13,658,937 of OY992519.1, forward strand.
CTGAACGGATTGTTGTTCCTCAATTCCAAATGTCCCACTGATTTTGGATGCAGCAGCATTGGAAAAGCGCTCCAAGTATCAGTAGCATCTATTGACCCGAAGGCTCCATCAAATATTTCATCAGTAACCATCATACCTCTTCTCACTGCTTTGCTTCCACCTGGACCTCCATCAGAGACAATGGAACCGCCTATACTTATTAGTTCGATATCTGGAATAGGTTCAGGGTCATCAGATACAGAAGTTTTTATATATCCTATGCCTTCAGCAGCACCTGTACTGGAAGCTGGACCATCACCGTAGTGCACCCACTGTATCACGTTGCTCAAAGTGGTCTCCCGACTCTCTATTAGGCTGACGTTCGTTACATTAAGAGTGAATACTAATCCAGGGAATGTGATGTGATCATAAAGGGAATATCCCACGGGAAGGTCCTGTATTACAGGAATTCCATGCTTGCTGAGCTGGTTTTTAGGGCCTACACCGGATAACATTAGTATTTGAGGTGATGCTATAGGTCCAGCAGATATAATAACTTCCCTTCGCGCTCTGACTTCGGATCTTAAACGATTTCTAACGTATTGTACTCCGGAAGCTGTTTTAGTTTGGTCATCTATTAATACTTTTGTTACTACGCTCATAGGTAGTATATGAAGATTAGGTCGTTCTCTAAACTTGTGTAAGAACGCCTTGGCTGCGCTAACCCTTTTTCCAGTTTGCATGGTTGCTTGCAAATAACCGAAACCCAGTTGTTCAGGGGAGTTGTAGTCTACTGTGGGGTATCCTAATATTTTTCCGGCTTCTAAAAACGCGTGGATCAATGGCGTCCTGAAAGACATTTGAATATTAGTTCATTATATCTAACTTTTTGTTATTTTCGCAACAACACGTCATGTTGTGAGATTCTACTATTGCATGAGATAGTACTATTAACCGCCACAGCATACACGCGTCGCCGTGCCCTATGCGTCAAGCATTCAATTTAGAGAAAAAACATGAAACTATAACCATAACACACAATGTAAACCATTAGTATTATCGATCATTTACATCGTTAGCGTACATGCCCCGCTATCACTTGAAATTGGCCTAATGAGTAATCTACAAAACCATTTATTATCGTATTATTATAATAATATCGCTTTCTAAACAACAGTGTGGTAAATAAATAGTATGTAGATTAAAACAGTTAGAAAATATTTACCTGAAAGGTACAAATTCCACGTTAAGCGGCCCCGAAGTTCCCCTGAGTGGCGACTCTTCCAATCCCTGCAGGTTAGCGCGTTCTGATTTCATATAGTATTCAAGAACATCCTTGTATGACCTAAAAGAAGAATGACAAAATAAAATTTATGTATTTGCATCAAAAAATCAGTCAACATAGTGATTTTTATGTTCTGTGCATTAAATAGCGACCGTACAGTACACCCCCCCCCCCCCCCCCCCCCTAGTATAGATTAAGTTGAGTAAGCTCCTATAAATTATTCTTATCGAAATTAGCCGGCTGGTTGAGTTATGTGGGGCTCTCCCTTACCCCCTTTCCCTGGGCAATAGCCAGCTAAGATAGACGGAAGGGGATACCCACTGAAGAAAGGAATACCCCAACAGTCGCGTTTAGAGGAACTAATGGACTCTGCTACTGTCATAGCAGTCTTCCACGGCGGCTGTGGTCTCTTCTAACTCCCTCTTGTGAAGGGTGAAGCTCGGTAGTATGCTCACTGGACTTCTGGAAGTCCTACCCAAAGAAATAGAAGCAGTTCTATCGGAAAAAAGCCCTGCCCTACATGTATCATCTATCCAACAATAAGTAGTAATACCTACTTTACCTATGATGTACGTATATTATTGTTAACACGTTGGCTGCCACATAACCAGAAAATGTATTGTTTGTCAGTCACCGGTGACTGACATGGCGCTTAAACTGTTAAATTACACTGTATCAGATGGAGAAAAAAAAGCCACCTGAGATTCTGGCCAGCTCTTATCAGATGTAGGCTCTCCCAAAATCCGAATCCGAATCTGGTGGTAGTAGTTTTAGTTACCTAACTATAATTTTATTAGTTTTGACGGCAATAAGTTCCTGCGAATGCTAGTAATGAAATAGCTATTTGACTTTGATTGATGGTCTCACTCACCATCCGTAGTTGCCGGCTGCAGCGATGCGGTCCCACTCTTCAGCGCGCCCCCTCGTGTATATCATGTAATTGATGACGCTGGTGCCGCCGATGGCCTTTCCACGTGGCCAGTAGCATCTTTGGTTTCTCATACCTGTCAATAGAAATAACTTTTAAGAGCGACTGCAATATTGAACCTCGAAGGTAACGGAACATTGAAAAAAGTTACAACCTCAAGTAGGGGTAGTCTATACTAATATTATAAAGAGGAAAGATTTGATTTTTTGTTTGTTTGCATTGAATAGTCTCCGAAACTACTAGACCGATTTGAATAATTCTTTCACCGTTAGGAAGCTACACTTTTTCCGGGTGATATAGGCTTTATAATATTGTAAAAAATCGTCGCGGGGTAGGGGGCCCACGCGGACGTAGTCCGCTAGTCATTTATAAAAAAAACAAGCTGTCCCGGCGAACTTCGTACCGCCTAACAATCAATGAATGTAGTGTCAACTTTTAGTTGAAAGGAGATCATTCGGGCTCCGTACATTTTAGGGCCTTTTCTGAAAGTGCCGGCCAACAAAAAAAAATAGTACGTATTATTAGAACTAGCCATTTGAAGTAATAGTTAATATGGCACAAAAGTTGTAGGATTGCTTTGAGCCAAGTTATAAAAGTTTGATGATTTATTATTTTCATACATTTATTGATTTCTGAAAGTGCTGGGACTGGGAAACATAATAAAATGATAGATATTCTCTGTTCTGTTTATACGAAAAAAAAAATTAGCGAATCAATAAGATTATGAATCTTCGAACTTGTATAACTTGGCTCGGAACAATCCTACAACTTTTGTGCCATAGTAAGAGGGTTTACGCATTTCGGTTTTCCATACAAACTTCCAAGTCGAAATTTTTAAAAACCAATGAGACAATTTTGATGAAACTTTGGATGCTGAAGTAAAACACAGAGATCTAAATTGTTTGTTGAAAACATTTAAAAAAAAACGTTTTTCTAGCTGAGTTATTGCGTTTTAAAGTCCACCAAAGAAAGTTAAAAATCGCAATAACTCAGTTAAATAAACATTTTTTTTAAATGTTTTCAACAAACAATTTAGATCCCTGTGTTTTACTTCAGCATGCAAAGTTCCATCAAATTTGGCTGATTGGTTTTTAAAAATTTCGACTTGGAAGTTTGTACCGAATGGCGTAAACCCTCTTAACTATTTCTCCAAATGGCTAGTTCTAACAATACGTACCAGTTTTTTTTGTTGGCCGGCACTTTCAGAAAATTCCCAATAAAATGATGTCCTTTATTTACGTTTTAAAATGAATACTAAAATTTTATTAGGTTCAATCTCAGAACAATATTGTTCTGAGGGCTTAATAGCGTAATGATAATAATAGCAATAACGTCAAGCTGTCAAAGTCAATTCTGTCAATTGTTTTTCTTATTATTATTATTTTGTTTAACTTCGAACTGTTTTCATTACTTCCATCCTCTTTGCTGTATTCTATGTCACCCACTCGATCATGGATATGGAGATTTTTTAATCCAAATTTTTACACTTTTCCGTACTTTTTTAAGATTTTTTTCACACAAACCTTGTCCTAACAATAACGAACACAACAAAAAAAGAATTAGCCAAATAAGTGCAGCCGTTCGAAAGTGATGCGCGTACAAACATTTCGGCAATTAATTTTTATTAATATAGATTGAAATGAAACACTTTTTTACGGACTAAATCGCGTTTAATTTACTATTTACATAGTTTTTCGGGTTTCGTAGCCAAATGGCAAAAAACGGAACCCTTATTTATGGATTCGTCATGTCTGTCTGTCTGTCCGTCCTTATGTCACAGCCACTTTTTCCGAAACTATAAGAACTATACTGTTGAAACTTGGTAAGTAGATGTATTCTGTGAACCGCAGTAAGATTTTCACACAAAAATAGAAAAAAAAAACAATAAATTTTGGGGGTTCCCCATACTTTTTTTCATCAAACCCATACGTTTGGGGTATCTATGGATAGGTCTTCAAAAATGATATTGAGGTTTCTAATATATTTTTTTTCTAAACTGAATAGTTTGCGCGAGAGACACTTTCAAAGTGGTAAAATGTGCCCCCCCCCCTGTAACTTCTAAATTAAGAGAATGATAAAACTAAAAATAAAATATATAATGTACATTACCATGCAAACTTCCACCAAAAATTGGTTTGAACGAGATGTATTATAGTAAGTAGTTTTTTATTTATATTAATTAATTTAAAAAAATACACTATTATTAAAACATCGATCAAAGTTACAACGAACTACAAGAACTTTTATATGATGTTACTGGCTGCTACGGAGGTACTGCCCTTCATGGGCGAGTCCAACTCGCACTTGGCCGGTTTTTTATATAAGGTGACTGCTAGAAACCGCAAGACACTTCAAGGGCTGGTCAGGTCAAGTGTTTTAAACATGACAAAAATGGTCACATTGCAAACTAACGTAGGTACCTACTTATCGCCCAGCTGACGCGAACGGGTCAACAGACGGTCGACCGTCCGGCCGTTGCCCGCGCGTTGTAAATAATCGTTATTTTTAATTGTTTTTCATTTTATTTTTCTTATGTTATTGCATTAAAATAAATTAGATACTCAAAGACTATCCAATTAAAATTCACAAAATGAATGATTTAATTAAAAATGAAAAAAACACGAATCCCCTTTTTGTCATTTTAATCATGTTTAAAACACTTGACCTGACCAGCCCTTGAAGTTTCTTGCGGTTTCTAGCAGTCACCTTATATTATCCTGACGTTTCGAACCCTTTACAGGGTCCATGGTCACAAGTTATTTGCCTACTGTCAATCATTTTTATATTTAATATTACTATCCTCAGGTGGGAATAGTAGATAGTCATTTATTTCAATGTTTCGTTATCTTCGTGTTTATTTGTAATCAAATATTACGAATATTGAACCTTTTTGCATAGTACTACTTTTTGCAGTACATCCAAACTTACAAACTTTACCTCTTTTCAATGTTAATTTGTGTTCTTCGTTATTTATAATGGAGTATGCAAGAAGCATTGCATAATAGTTTATTAATCGTTTTAGTATTCCATAATTGCTACTTAAACGCATTCGAAACAATTATAGGTTTAACTTGCCACCATTACATATTATGAGTAAAGAAAGTGTATCTAATTTATTTTGGTATGACCTTCATATTTTCGTAATGTAAATTGTTATGATTATTATATTGTAATAGTGATACAATGTCTGAATTACCTGTTCTCATTTTGATTTATTTTACTGTTGACCTTCATTCCAAAATGGAGTAGTAATTATAATGAAATTAAGGGTCAGCTTGGTGTGTTGTATGACCGGTGAGATGGGCCCATTTGCTATATATCATGTGGGAAAGTAGGACAGCCTGGGCCCAGTTGTGTGGCAGTAAATATGTCTACAAAGATGAACGTTACGAACGTGATGAACTTTACTTTATAAAGGTTTATTTCACAATACTATTCAAAAAAACACATTTTGGACAAGAAATACGAAATTCCCAATTATGACGCATTACTATCCCGCCAAAAAGTCGAGGCTGAACGGCTGAAGTTTACCAATCAAGATATGTTTGCTCTTAGGAGGTTAAAAACCTTAAGGTGGACTGTATTTTTTTATTTTTCAGTGTGTGCCCTAACATTATTTGCGTGTTAATGACCTTTTTGCGAAGCACGCGTTTAAAGACGTTGACATCTTGAGGAACGTAGAAGATTATCAGTAATGTGATCTACATAGTTCAGTAACCCGTAATGGAGATTTTTTTTTTAAATATTTACGTGTAAGCATTTGGCCGTCATCGCACCTGATGTTAAGTCATGATGAGACCGAAGATGTAAGCGCACTTCACCCGGCATCTTCAACTAGGTACTGAGGGACTGGCTATCTTATCTCTTCACTTCCGGAACACAACAATCCTACAAACATTGATGTTATGACAACATATTTAGAAAAGATGGTGGTGCTAGGCAGGCGGACTCAACACGCCCTGCCACCAACCAAACCGAGTACGAACAACAAACATGTACCCCCGCTGGGAATCAAACCCTGGGTCTTATCTTAGACCACTAGATCACAGAGGCGGTTAATATTCTAAATAAATGCCTATTACACAATTACACATTCTCAAACTCAAACTCAAAATATATTTATTCAATAAACTCAATTAATAAGTACTTCGAATCATCCAAATCATTTTTAACCTACCACCCATTCAGGAAGTCATTTTTTAACTGTGGCAAAGAACGGGCGCACGCAAGAAACCACAGAGCGCACAGAAGCGAATCATTAGTGTAATGAAAATGAACAAAATTAATATTTTTACTTTTAAGTAAGCTCTTTATTTTTTCACTATAGTCTCTCTTACTTCGCCAAATGGGAAAACTAAAACGGTTGCATATTATTTGGTTTTTTAACATAATTTTAACAGTTGTTTAAAGTTGATAAATACACAGAATAACGGTTTAAAAGAGGATTCTGCAACTTTATCACTATTTAAGATCATGGTGCAATGAATTCTTTATTGCAAGAACAACGAATGGCGGACTTAACCGGTTCACTGTCTCTCAGACCTCTAATGGATGGCTGTTATATTTTTGGTCAGTGAACCTGAAGCCCAGAAGCGTTCTCTCTCTACCAGACGAGACGTATCAACAAAAGTTACTGAAATATTCTTTTGTTCTACATGTAATCTGTGTACATATGGCGTGACAGCTATCATGGGCTGTCACCTAACCTAAATAAGTAAACAGTGCGTTGCAAGCTTCTGAGACTTTCACTTGTTCCCCGCTCGCTTAACTATTAACTTCCTACATTAGGTGCTATTAAATCAATGGCGTATATTTAAAGTACAGGTAGTTCACGCCAAAATAAAAGTATTTTCCCCAATAAACAGTAGTATTTTGTCATTGGTTTAGATTTGAATTTTTCAAACAAAATAATTTATTATTTATTGCATATTATGCTCTGCCGTGCTACGTATAAAATATATATGTACACACGGCGTCAGATCAACCTACCCAAAACTGTCAAATTTCTACAATCAATTTTGAACTTTAACGTTTTGGTCTAAGGATCAATATTCATTGTAGAAATTTGACAGTTTTGAGTAGGTTGAGCTGACGCCGTGTGTATAGGTACAAACCTAAGCAAACACTAGGTTGTGGTTCCATGTAGTAAGGCCAGCTGTACTCTGTCCTTTGGAAGAATGGTGCTATAGCCGGTATATCGGTGAGGAACGTCTCCGGTTTGCCGGCCTCGATGACCAGCACTGTCACATCAGGGTCTTCGGTGAGACGAGACGCCAGTACGCTGCCAGCAGACCCGGCTCCGACGATTATGTAGTCGTACTCGGCAAACGGTGCGTTGATACCTAGAAATTAAGATGGCTTTTTGAGTGTACACTTTTCTAGTGTATTCATTTATAGGAACAATGTAAAGTTCTGGCCGACTTTTAATTGTTTCTAATTTATAATGTCCATGTGATTAGTACGTTTGCGAGTTGTGTCCTCCTGTTGTTTTCTAAATCAAGAGAGGTTCTTCGAAAAATGTTCGAATAAATAATTGGTAACTATTATAATTATATGAATGCGAAAGTGCGTAAGTTTGTCAGTTTGTCCAGCGAATGTCAATGTCGAAACGTAGCAACGGGTCAATCGTGTTTATTAAACTAGCACACCTCTTAACCATAACAAAAGTAAATTTCATAACATAGAGGCCGATACGCAGCTGTAGGTGTAGCTGTAGCTGATACAGCTGAGCTAAGCGTGTCTGCAGACGGTTTTTTAAAGCCTCGTTTGCATAAGACAAGTAAGTAGTTTTATTATTTTAAAGCAGTCCATAATAATGAGAGCGCTCCCCACCGTGGACTAAGCACGGTAACGAGCGCACCCATTCATGACGGCCTGCGTAAATGCCGTTTCACGCCCCGCTTAAAAGACCCGGGACTGTAGGAGCTGGGAAACACATGCGCTTGCAAGAATTCCAAAGCCTTAAAATGGTCTTACAGAGGAACGACTTGCCAAATTTTTTGGTATGAGTACTGATAGTTTGTACAGTATGATAGTGGTTCCTAAGACCAGCACGTGTAGTCCGGGAGAGGAAAGGAGAGGGCGGGATTAGATCAAAAAGTTCTTCAGAACACTCCGTAGTAATTCAGGTAGAAGACACTGAGAGAAGCAATGTCTCTACGCAGCTGGAGGTCCTCAAGGGAGGCTGTAACCTCAGCATCTCCAATAATGCGTACCGCTAGCCTTTGCAGTCTATCAAGTGCATCGAGGAGGTATTTAGCGGAACCGTCCCATAGATGGGAACAATACTCTACACTCGATCGCACCTGAGTTTTATACAGCAAACAGCGCTGCTCGGGATTGAAAAACCGCCTCACCTTATTGAAAATACCCAACTTACGGGAGGCAGTTAAATTAGCACTCTCGATGTAGCATTTTGGATTCAGTTCCTGGCCGATGTCCATGCCAAGAATGCTGAGGTTCACCGAAATGGGTAACGGAGAGTTCTGAAGAGAGGGAGGAGTATGGAAGGGAGTTACCTTGGACGAGAATGCACAAACCTGGGTTTTGCTAGCATTAAACTCGACCAGGTTTTTAGATCCCCACTTAGAGACACGATCGAGAGTTAGATTCAGTTTGGTAACCAGTTCTTGCCTTTTCATCATGATATCGGCTTGCTTTGCCGCAGGATGTCCCAAGTACTGCTCTTGCACCGTACTGTCATCCGCAGAACAATGAATATTGCCCAAGGACAACATGTCATTAATATGCAGAAGAAATAGAGTAGGTGAGAGCACAGAATCCTGCGGCACTTCGGCATTGACTTTGAAGAGCGCAGAGGAACTACCCTCACAAAGGACACGAATCCTCCGCTCCTCTAGAAATACTGCATTCCTTTGAATTAAGCAAAGTAGCAAACTAATGTACTCGCAAATTAAATAAATTATTCGCCTAGTACGAACAAGGCTTGAAAATGTAAATAATAACATACCGACATGCGTCATAGTGGATGCGCCCTTTATAAATTCTACAAAAGGGCGCCTCTACCAGAGAATATATGCACACACTGTCTCTACTACGGCTCGATAAAGCTAGATCACACTTGCAGTTATAAACGTGTAAGCACAGTATATATAATTATACTGTGGTGTAAGCAAAGTTTGTTAAAAAAAGATTGGTGTGTTGCGGGTCGCTCACGTTTACAGGAACTAGCGTCCCGCCCGCGACATCGTCCGCGTGAACACCGTGTATGCGTATTATTGCGTATCCCGTGACGAATTTCCATTTTTTTTTATCTGATCCTTGTTCTGACAAACACAACAAAAAAGTCAGTCAAATCGGTCTAGCCTTTCTCGAGTTTTGTTTGTTTTTGTGTTTGTTTTGTTTTTGATTATATCAATAATCGAATTTGTCATCGTCAATCGTTAATTTGCTTATTAAATATGATGAACAGTAATTATTGATTCGCAGTCTTCTGGTACAAATTGTGCTACATCGTTAATATAAGCCAATATATTTAACTCATTGAGTTATAATAATATATTTACCTCAATGAATTAACTCAATAATAATTATGTTGTTGGCTAACGTATGGTGAGCAGGCGAGACAATTGGCCATTTAATAACATTAATTACCATGTACCTACATTAATACGTAAAGCTGGTTCTACATCGACAGTCATCCACTAATCTTTCGTAGTAGTATGTGTATTTGATGCTAGGTAAGTACCTACTTAATATTGGCACACAATAATATATAAAAATGGTTTAAGTAGCTTTCTAAACTACTTAGATTGATAGATTGATGTGCCTGAGGCTAATAACGCCTTGTCAAAGATTGTTCATACGGTCAACTACCATTAGTACCATACCATGCCAGAAACACCAACACGCTCGGAACGATCGCGATTGTGCAAACATTTTGTATAAACGTAATGTTGGTATGACATATTATCATGACGTGGCAGACATGTCGCGTAGCGGCTTATGCCACCCCCTTCCCTTCCCTTGGGTGTCGTAAAATACGACTAACGGACTAAAGACTGCACATACATCTAACATCATAGAGCGGCGATGGGCTCACCACCTGTCACGCTGAGCCTATGTGCAGTCGCTATTTGGTGAAAAGTGGACTCTGGCAGAGGACTGCTTTTGCGGTCCTCATTGCCTAATCTCTGTCTAACCCTTCGGGGATAACTGTCGTTATACTCGTTATCATATATGTATGTATGTACATGGTATTAAAGCGTTAAGCTACTTCTGAGGCTGACCGTACTTTACCCATATTGTCCCACTGCTGGGCAAGGCCTCTCTCCCTGTATTCGAATATTTGCATTCTGTTGCGTATGTTAGTCAATCTTTCGCATAAGCATCAAGCTTATTCCTCCACCTCCGCCTAGGTCGGCTTCGCTTCCGTTTAACCCTGGTATTAGTTAGTTTAGTTACGTTTATTTAATAAAAAAGTAGGTTTATGATCAAAATAAACATTTTTCATCATACCTTACCAACCTACATAAAATAAACAAATAAGAACTGTTGAAGTTAACCAGCAAAACATATGAACTAAAACTTTACTATTGCGAACGAACAGGCGTTTTAAAAAATGTTAGAGTCAGAGATTAGGCAATGAGGACTGCAAAAGCAATCCTCTGCCACACTCCACGTTTCATCAAAAAAGCGACTACACATTGTCATGTGCTCAACGTGACCGGTGGCGAGCCCATCGATGCTCTTTGCTGTTGGATGTATGTGAAGTCTTTAGTCCGTTAGTCGCCTTTTACGACAACCAAAGGAAGAGAGGCAGTGGTAGTATTATTTTAATGAGCCGCCACGCGACACGGCTCTCAATGTTTGTTACATCATCTGAATATTATATTAATAAATTATTTTTTATAAAAAAACGGGATTTTTGCCATGTTTGAGTTGTAGATTTTGAGTCCCCGATATTTCGGCGCAGTTGCACCTGATCATTGATCACGGAGTAAACTTCGTGATCATGGTGTAAAAGGCGACTAACGGACTAAATACTGCACATACTTCCAACAGCATAGAGCGGCGATGGGCTTACCACCTGTCACGCTGAGTACATTTGCAGTCGCTATTTGGTGCAAAGTGGACTATGGTAGAGGACTGCTTTTGATGTCCTTATTGTCTAGTCTCTGTCTAAACGCTCGGGCGGGGATAATAGTCGAGATTATATGTATGTAAGTAGATATACAAAGTGCGCTCGGTTTGTTTGTCGGTACGGTAGATCTTGTAATCAATGGAGTTGAATTGCAACCATACAAAATGTCGTTTTACCGGTAACCTGGGGCTCTATACCGTCATCTCTTAGAGCAGTATTATTTTAATCTTACTATGCAAATTCCCATACGATTTTTTCTTGTTGATGGTAAAAAATGCTGGTCCGAATGGTGAATGAAACAAAACGGGGACGTTGCCAGAGAACGTTTCAACCTCTTTGAATTTGGTTTAATGCAACAATGTAACGCTTTTATTTTAAGACATAGTAAAAAGTGTTGAAGAATTTCCATGGGCCTAATCCGATTATCTTCCAGGATCTAACTAAACTATGCTAGTATTGCGGGTAATTTCAACTGCAACTGCCGGATTCTTCATAGAATTCGATTGAATGGCGAGGTGTAACCAATACCTTGGTCACGCAGCCGCCTGGTATGCGGAAGACGTGGGTTCGATTCCCAGCTGAGGTAGTTGTTTTTTCAAAGCTTTATCTTTAATGTACATATATTTGAACGTTATTAACTTAAATAAAGGTAACAAGGTTGTGGTTGATGTTGAGTCGCTATATAAAGCTATGCGCAAGTGTAGCCTTTGCTTTAGAGAAATCTCCGTGTAGTAAGTAGGAGCCCACCTTGACATTGGCGACCGCTAAACTCATGCAGGTATTGCAATAGCAGGCCAATTATAGCGAACGTGTTCTGGCAATGTGGCTAGCATTGGCAACGGCTGACATTCAGGAAGGAGACGAAGGACCATCTAACGCCTTGCGTGTGTTTAAATAAATGCATAAGTACGTACATCACGCTTGTTTCCCAGTGTTGTAGGCAGAGACCATAGCATTTGCTTCATGCTTCGTTCGTCCCACATGAAAAAAATCCTGGTTCGTCCCATACCACATGCTTCCTTCGTCCCAAAATTTTATTTTAATTATTTTATTCTCGATTTGGCTTATTTTATATTTCCTTTTTAGCAATCTCCTTTTTTTACTTTATATCTACTTGTAATTTCGGACGAAGTACAACTTCAGTAATGAACTAGAGATATGGGACAAACTAAGATTTTTTTGGAATGTGGGACAAAACTATATAGACGATTCGATAACCCATCCAGTGACTGCGCAATGGAAATATTGCATACTGATCTCCTTAGCCTGGTTCCTGATGCGTTATGATATGTTAATTAATGTGATGATCTTACCATTGGGCAATGGATATTTGTCCCTCAGTATGTCGAATAAGTCTGCTGGGTTCATGGGCAAGTAGTTGGGCGCTATAGTCTGCATCATGTAGTCCAGCAGTGGGCTCTGTGGGAACGACTGCTGGTTTTCCGGCTTTTTGTTTTTGACCCGTTTTGTGTTGATGTTCCTTTGGCCATTCACGGTCACTAATGTTAGGTTTATTATAAAGATTATGGTAATAGTATTTGGTTTCATTTTGAGTGGCCCTGTAAAGAAATTGATATTTAATAAAAACTTGTCTTGTTTACAATTGATTGTCAATACAGGGCCCTGATTCTGTATCGCAATCTATAGATTCCACACCTAAACCTTACCGCGCACAAACGTCAAACGCATACGTTTTTTATAACTTTTTAAGGAATTAACGTGGTTTTGAAACAAGGAATCGTTACAGAATAAGGGCCCTGTAATGCTTCATTGTCGGCCTATGAACGTTGACACTGCTGGATACAAACTATCCGACATGGACAAAACACAGTGGGCAGATTGGGACCCACCACGCTGGCCCAATGCGTGTTGGTGGGTTTTAACAACTGGGCCATCAGGACAAAACCGGGACCAACCGCTTTACGTGTCTTCCAAGATCTGAGAGCTGAGGTAAGTTTGTAAATGTGCAAACGTAACTATCGCATTTGAGTTAAGTTTTGACAGATAGATCTTAATGCTAAGTAAATAAGATCGAGAATCAAAACTCTTAACACAAACGCGATAGTAACGTTTGCACATTTACAAACTTGCACTCAGCTCTCAGAAGTACTAACTATTGTAGGTATATTATTGCACTTAAGCTATTGTTATCCCTAATAAAAAATGAATAAAATAAATTAAAAAATAGTATAAATTTGACTTTTATTTTGTATGGTCTAGTGCTTAGAAACAATATCATATCTTCGGGTCGATTCCCAGCAGGAAGTACGTGTGAGGATATAGCACTGTGTGTTTGTCTTATGGTTCTAAACTGTTTTTAATTGTTTTTGTCCCTTTTCAAATTAATAAGGTTCAAGGTGTGGTACATTGCCTTCGAAGAGATACTTGATAGAAAATCATGTTTGTTAAAACAGTATGCAACTCTTCCTTACAAATAAAAAGGCTGGTAATCGAATTCCCGCCAAAAGTATGGCTTTGACGCCCTTACATTTATAGATTGTGTAAAAATAAGTAGAAGAAGTAGAAAATAGGACTCACCTAAGCTTCGCCCTTTAAAATAACAGTTTCCGCCTTCAACGTTTAATACATAGATATAAATTAACACTTCACCTCATACTTAATTAATAAAAACTGCTCTTTTAAATCCACGTGATTACTGTACTTATAATTAACAATTTTTTTTATTTTTCAATACTTTTTTTTAATTCACGTAGTCTTTTTTATATGTTGTTTTATTAAATTGCGTAGCGTAATGTAAACAAAACGCACTGCAACGCAACGCTGCCGCTGCGGTGACTGCGCCGCCTTTTCGTTCACTATGCCCGTAATACGACATTACTCGATTTCATCACTGTATGAAATTCGACCGGTCGACCCACCTAACTAGTGGTATAAGACAAAAGTCTGTATGAAATCTTAATAACAGTTGCCCGATTGACATAACTCACTTATCATTGTCCGAAAGCAGGGGGGTTACTCTTGAACGCAAACTCAATCTCAATACAATTCCAATGCGATTAATATGTATCGATATTGGGATAAGTAAAGATAATTCCGGAACGTCATCTCGATAATAATTTGTTCAATTAATTTCCACGCAATTTAATTCCAATGTGCTCACAAAAGTGCCATATGACATTTTTTAGATTTGTGATTGGAAATTGATTAATGCAATTCTGTTTCAAGAGTAGCCTACCTGGTTGGCATCTTGCTCTTGAAAACTTTTACATACTTACTTAAAATCACGACTATTATCCCCGAAGGGTTAGTCAGAGACTAGGCAATGAGGACTGCAAAAGCAGTTTTCTACCGTAGTCAACTTTTCAACAAATAGCGTCTGCACACGTGCTCAGCGTGACAGGTGGTGAGCCCGTCGCCGCTCTATATTGTGCAGTCTTTAGTCCGTTAGTCGTCTTTTCCCAAGGGAAGTGAGGGGGTGGTAGTATTCTTTCACCGCCACGCGACACGGTGATCAACACATAATATTACGACACGGCTAACAACACTTTTTACAACATTACACGCCCTATTTTACTAAAAGATATTGAAACGTTGAAAAAAAATACTCAAAATCAAAATCAAAATTTCTTTATTCATTAAACCTAAAATAAGCATTTTGAATCGTCAAAAGTTAATGGATGGATGGGCACCCGAATTCAGTAATTTTTTAGCTGTGGAGAAGAACGGGCGCAAGAAACTCCACAGATTTATGCATATAATGTCGTTACCAAATCATACAAAAACAAATTAAGAGCGTCAATATAAATTGGAAAGTGGAGGGCAATGGAGGGCCTATCATGGAAGGACATTTTCCATTACAACAAAAAAAAAAACATTTAATACGATTACAAGACAGCTCGATGGATGCTCAGAAGAGGAGCTCGATGGCGCAGCGGCTAGCGCGTTCGGCTTGCGATCTTGCTCGCTAAGCCTCTTTCTCAATGCCGGGTCACTGGATGGGTGACCAAATTAATAAAAAAACATCTCGAGCTCCTTCGTGCTTCGGAAGGCACGTTAAGCCGTTGGTCCCGGTTGTTGTCGTAAGATGACAGTCGTTAAAACCCACCAACCCGCATTGGGCCAGCGTGGTGGGTTATGGCCCAATATCCCCATGTGTGCTATTGTCCACGTGGGAGGCCTGTGCCCAGTAGTGGGACGCTAATAGGCTGATGATGATGATGATGATGATGATTACAAGACAACACAACACATACAAAAGAATATTCGGGACTAAACACGATTAATTTTGTAAGTAAGTACATATCTACTTACTGCTTAAGTAGATATGTAGCAGTAAGTAGATATGTACTTACTCGTACTTACAAAATTAATCGTGTTTAGTCCCGTTAAAACAGTTTTAATGCAATGCAACGCGATAGTTTAAAGTCTTACAAAAGGATATTCAATAAAAAAACAGGTATTGCTCGATTTAAAATACTACCTTTCTTCCCACCAGATATAGTGTTTTTTTTAACAACATTTATTATCTTAAGAGTGTTTACGCATATCGGTTTCCCATACAAACTTCCAAGTCGAAATTTTCTTTTTGAAACTTTGCCATGCTAAAGTAAAACACAGGGATCTAAATAGTTTGTTGAAAACATTTTTAAAAAGCGTTTATTTAGCTGAGTTATTGCGATTTTAAACTTTCTATAGTGGACTTTAAATCGCAATAACTCAGCTAAATAAACGCTTTTTAAAAATGTTTTCAACAAACTATTTAGATCCCTGTATTTTACTATAGCATGCAGTTTCATTAAATTTGGCTTAGTGGTTTTTAAAAATGTCGACTTGGAAGTTTGTATGGGAAACCGAAATGCGTAAACCCTCTTAACATTAATAATTAAAATACTTATGTTTTTTTTTCATGGACGTATTACATAAACTGGACTCTGTTGTCAGTTCAACACGCAGAATGACATGGCATTAAATTCGACATTAAATTCGCGTGTGAAAAAGTTGATGACGAAACGATGTTATGGGGGGTCTAGGTCTCTTACCAGCAACTTTAATTATCAACATTACTTACATACAGACATACATACGTACAATGGCGGACTCCGTCGCTTTTCCAGTCTAAAGGTCAAAATCCCTTGCACACCGCGTCGTCTATTTGGTACGGGCACGTACCCGGGCGGTCGGTACGCTTCATACGAAAATCGCTGCTAAGTGGTAAAGCGACGGTAACCCGACCGTACCTACATTACGGCCGCTTCCCAGAGGGGTAGGCAGAAACCACAGATTTCCATTTGCTATGATCCTGACACACATCCTTTGCTTCACTTACTCTCATAACGTTCTTCATATATGCTCTTATTTTTGGGGGTTAAAGTTACTCGCGTCTGTAGGTTTACCCTTGAGACCTTACACATGCGTGACTCCTGGGTGGTGCTAAATGAGTGACACTGACTGAGTGGTAGAGCCACGCTGCGTTGCAGCAGGCATTGGGCCGGTTCGCCCGGCGTAATACCACCCTCTCACGAATATCCGGCGTAAAATAATGGCACTTGGCCCTTGGCTCATCCTCCCCCCCCCACACAATTCCTATTCCTTCCTTAAAGGACGGCAACGCGCCTGCGATTCCTCTGGTTTTGCGGGTGTCCACGAGAAGGTCACCAAGGAAGGATCTGATCTAAACTTTACTGAAACACTGTAACATTACTTACATTTTAAGTAATACTTATTAGTAATTTAGGAGGTGTTTTGTAAAGATGACGTTTATATGCTAGGTTGTTAATAATTGGTATACTCTCGCCGCATTTTGTCGCTTCGGAAGGCACGTAAATTATTTTTGCCTTTGGTCATGGTTGTTGTCGTAAGATGGCAGCCGTTATAACCCACCAACCCGCATTGGTACAGCGTGGTGGGTTATTGCCCGATTGCCCCATGTGATCTGTCTGTGCTGTCTGTTTAGAAGGCCCGTGCGCATCTATTTTACATTGTTTTAAACAAGGTGTCCCAAGATATATGGTCAAGCGGAAGCCCAATGGTACATTGTTACCGGGGTGAAAGTAGCGCGAGGGCGCCCATAGTTCGAGGGAGTAAATAAGTTTTTCACCCGAGGTAAACACTGTGCTTTTCATTACGAATTTAAGGAAAATAACAACAATGATGAGCCCATCGCCGCTCTATGCTGTTGGATGTATGTGCAGTCTTTAGTTTGTTAGTCGCCTTTTACAACACCCAAGGGAAGAGAGGGGTTGGTAGTATTGTGTTGATGAGCCCATCGCCGCTCTACGCTGTTGATTGTATGTGCAGTCTTGAGTCCGTTAGTCGCCTTTTACGACACTGAAGAGAAGAGAGGGGTGGGTAGTATTATTTTGATGAGCCCATCACCGCTCTATGCTGTTGGAAGTATGTGCTGTCTTTAGTCCGTTAGTCGCCTTTTACGACACCGAAGAAAAGAGAGGGGTTGGTACTATTATTTTGTTGAGCCCATCGGCGCTCTATGCTGTTGGTTGTATGTGCAGTCTTTAGTCCCTTAGCGCCTTTTACGACACCGAAGGGAAGAGAGGGATTGGTAGTATTATTTTGATGTATGTGCTGTTTTAGTCCGTTAGTCGCCTTTTACGACACCGAGTAAAAGAGAGGGGTTGGTAGTATTATTTTGATGAGCCCATCACCGCTTTATGCTGTTGGTTGTATGTGCAGTCTTTAGTTCCTTAGTAGCCTTTAACGACACCGAAAGGAAGAGGGATTGGTAGTATTATTTTGATAAACCCATCGCCGCTCTATGCTGTTGGATGTATGTGCAGTCTGCATCTGTTAGTCGCCTTTTACGACATCCAAGGGAAAAGATGTGTTGTTAGTATTATTTTAATAATAAGTCATAATTACACATGTCAGAAAAACGAATCTCCCTACGGAAAATTACTACTTTCCACCCTCTCCTCAGGCAACTTCAGGCCTACTTTCCGAGTTTTAGGAATGAAAAGGTATAACAGCTCTACGTGCACCCAATTCATCCCTATGTATTTCAGGTTTCACCATTTTCAATAGTTTTCGTACCATGATATTTTTTAAATTCTGGTTTGTAAGTAAAGTAAGTATTGTTATACTGGATAACTATTTTGCACTGTTCACTGTTGTTGTTTTCCAAAATTTATGTGGATACTTACCTACCTGTCAGCTGCCGTAAAACCATACACAATCGAATATCATTTGTTATTATCACAAACGAGAGGATAACATACTTAGCTTAAGTGTACATATTGTCGTGAAACACTACGCTATCACGATTTCCGTATAAAATGGTAAAAAAGTAAAGTAAGTACCTATACATATATAGACTTGTACTTTATCTTTATTAACTTGTACTTTATCTTTAGGCGTCGGGAAGTGACAACCCCATCGCCCGCTGGATAACCAGTGCAGTCAGTCAACCGAATGATGGCGGTCAATCCTTTCGAATACTTTTAGCGGAAGTATATGCTTACTCAGGGTTGGGCAGCAGCATCACTGTGATAAGTCTTTCGCTCTCTGCGGTCGATCTTTCTACCACGCGGTCACCTCCCGCATAGGTAGCGCACGATAAAGTCCGGTTCGGCGAGGAAGGCAATCCACCGTAGATATGCAATAGGGTTTGGCAGACTCGGCGAATCGGCAAGGCAAGCAATAAACGCCAAAGAGCAGGTCTTATTGCTAGGCGATTTCAATGGCAGAGTTGGATAGGACTATGAGGTATGGCCTGGAGTTCTAGGTAGACACGGAGTAGGCAAAATGAACAGTAATGGTCAGTTACTACTCAGTCTTTGTGCTGAATATGAGCTAGCAATTACGAACACAATGTTCAGGCTTGCCGCTAAACATAAAACCACGTGGATGCACCCAAGATCCAAACACTGGCATTTGATTGATTATGCCATTGTGCGACAAAGAGATATCGGTCAAGTGCAAATAACCCGAGTAATGCGTGGTGCACACTGCTGGACTGACCACCGACTTATCGTCACTAAGCTCCGACTCCGTCTCCGACGCCCACGTAGATCTATAGTGAAAAAGCCTGCGTCTCTAAACGTGGACAGGCTAAAAGACCACGAGGTACGTCAGGAGTATTGCGAAGCCCTATCCGAGAGACTATTGTCAGTCAGCGAAAGGGATGATGTTGGTGTTGCTTGGGAAAAGCTGTCCACTCATCTGATGGAAGCCGCTTCTGTTACATTAGGTACTAAAAACCGGAGTAACGAAGACTGGTTTGATGAGAATGAATGGGTTCTTCGGGCAGCTCTTGACAAACATCGAGATCTTTTGCGACGGCATGGCAGACGAGGTGGGAGCGATGTAGTCAGAGCTAGTGACCAAGAAATACGTAGGCTGTCTCGACAAATTAAAGACAAGTGGTGGAGGGACTAAGCTTGTCAGATACAGAGACTCGCTGACACAAACCAGCTTGGAGAGTTCTATTGCGAGGTGAGAAAATTGATGGGTACGTCCTACAAAGCAAAAGTGCCTCTGCGAGCTGTAGGTGGCAACCGTTTGCTGACAAGCAAGGAGGACGTACTACAGCGTTGGGCAGAACACTTCAACTCATTGCTCAACTTAGATCGATCAGCTGATCTACTACGCATCAGTTTGCTGCTCGGACTCCCCGTACCCATCGAGCTGGATGAGCCACTGTCGCGTGATGAGGTTGTCACAGCCATCAGGCAGCAGAAAAACAAGCGTGCAGTAGGCATAAATCTTTACCAGGCGAACTGTTAAAATACAGCAATGATGAGCTGCATACATATGTTTGGCATCTTTTTGTTCGCATGTGGGATGAGGAGCAGGTCCCGTATGATTTTAAGATGTCTCGCATTCAGGCTCTGTACAAGTGCAAAGGTGACCATTCAGATTGCAACTCTTACCGTGGTATTTCGCTTCTAACAGCATCTGGTAAGGTCTTTGCCAGAGTACTGCTAAATCGTTTAACCCAAATATATGAAAATATCCTGCCTGAAACCCAATTTGGCTTCCGACCAGATCGAGGCACATGCGAAGCTATCTTTAGCGTCCGTCAGTTGCAGGAAAAAAGCAGGGAACAAGGCCATAATTTGTACCTCTGCTTTGTTGACCTAGATAAGGCGTTCGACAGTGTGCCTCGTGAAGCCCTGTGGTTGGTACTCGAGAAGCTGGGATGCACGGAGAAGTTTATTAGGCTTGTAAGACTCCTGCACGACGACATGCAGTGCTGCGTCGCCATAGACGGCGAACAGTCGGATTTCTTTCCCGTTACCTGTGGGGTGAAACAAGGGTGTGTGCTAGCCCCTACACTGTTCGCCTTATACTTTGCAGTTGTAGTTAGGGAAGTCTTACAGACAGTAACCGCAGGAGTCCACATACGCTTCCGTACCGATGGCAGCCTTTTCAACTTAGCCAGATTTAGAGCGCGGACGAAAGTTTCACATGCAGTGGTCTCAGAGATCATGTATGCTGACGACCTTTGCTTTCTAGCAGAATCCCCAGATGACCTGCAACAACTAATGTCTGCTTTCCACCAAGCTTGCTGCAACTTCGGCCTTAAAATTAGTGTCAAGAAGACGGAGGTGATGTCTTTGGACTTACATGGTCACGAGACACTGGCCATACAGCTTGGGGAAGACGTGCTGAAGCAGGTAGATAAATTCCGATATCTGGGGAGTACTATTACATCAAAGTGTGACCTTGATGCTGAGATCAACAGTAGGATTAGTGCTGCAGCTGCAGCATTTGGGAAACTGTGTTCCAAGGTTTTCTGCTCGCACAATTTAATTTTGGCCACAAAAATTTCAGTGTACATGGCGATCGTGCTGCCAAACCTTTTATACTCCTCTGAGACGTGGTCCGTGTACCGTCATCACATTCGTACCTTAGACCGGTTCCACCTCAAATGTATACGTAAAATCATGAACATAAAATGGTCTGATCGAGTACGAAATACCGAAGTTCTGCGACGAGCCCAGGTCGGTGGAATTGAGGCGTATCTGATACGTCGGCAGCTTCGGTGGTGCGGTCACGTATCGCGTATGGCGGAAGAGAGAGTGGCGAAACGCATCTTTTATTCTGAGCTAAAAGTAGGTAAGCGGAAACATGGCAGACAACTTCTCAGATATAAAGACGTTCAGAAACGACACATGAAAAGATGCAACATCGAGCCCTCTCGGTGGGAAAGTTTGCACAGTGCCCTGAGTGGCGCAGGCTGGTGCAGGTCAAAGTACGCGATTTCGAGGAGCAACGTAAAGTTGACCTCGACGCCAAGCGTGACAACCTGAAAACCCGCCCGCCTGCTGCCATTCATTACCATTACGTAGCAGGTGTGCTCACGTGCCCTCAATTTGCGCGGGGGTTCACCTCCAAGATCGGCTATGTCAGTCATTTTCGGGCGCACGAGCGCCGCACCAACTAAGGAGTCTAAGCAGTCGCCATGGCCGAAATCGGCCGGATGGATCATCATCAATGTTCTGGCGAATAAATGATTTGATTTGATTGGATTTGCCCTATATGTACTATATCTGTCCCACTGCTGGTCAGAAACCTCCATCATTGAAAGGAAGTCATATTGTCTATTGATGGGTAATGGCTTAAATACCATGCTTGACAAATAAGTTTGTTGTTTGGAAAATCCTGAACAGGGGTTTACTCTTGAACGCAAACTCAATCTCGAGTGCGATTAATATGTATCGATATTGGGATAAGTAAAGATAATTCCGGAACGCCATCTCGATAATAATTTGTTCAATCAATTTCCACGCAATTTAAAGTGCAATTTGACATTTTTTAGATTTGTGATTGGAAATTAATTAATGCAATTGTGTTTCAAGAGTAAGCCTACAGGCTATGCCCTAGACGTAAGAATTGAACCACAGGTCCATACCTCTGGTTATCTAGCCGACCGCTTATAATAAAATGTTACGTTATTATAGGACATTAAATGGTGTCAACATACTGACATTATCTTATTCACATCCTTACTATTTCGTCTCTGCCTCATAACTGTAAGGTTTAAAGCTAACAATAAAGCAGTGACTGTATAGGCGAATCAAAAGCCATAACGAAAAAACTGCTGTAAAGATACATATTATTTAAATGGCCGCCCGAATATTTCGGTAGTTGCAGATATGACATTCTGCCCCACTTTGCCCTTGCGTATGGTGGCCGTTCGTCTGAGTTTCCTCGGATTTGTCCTACATGAAGGTGCCTTCACTCGTCGAGCGTTTGGTCGGGATTCTCAATCTATTTTTTTGCATATTCTACGTTCCGGAAATTTCAATGTTTTTTATCTCACTTGATGTTAAGTGGCGATAAAGCGCACTTTACCTGGAAATTATACCTATTCCTTTTTACTAAGAGGTCACAATCATGCTAATAACATTGCCGTTATGGCGACAACATGATAATATTATTGTATCTGTGTTAAGTGCAATGCAAAGCAGGGAAGTTAAGTGGGCGGCTTTATGAAATCAACCACCAACAAAAACACAAAAAAACTAATGAGCCTATAGTTTTGTAAAAATGTCCGGGCGTATATAAGGTGACTGCTAGAAACCGCAAAAAACTTCTAGGGCTGGTCAGGTCAAGTGTTTTAAACATGACAAAAATGACAAAAATGAAATTCGTGTTTTTTTAATTTTTTATTAAATAATTCATTCTGTAAATTTTAATTAGATTGTCTTTGAGTATCTTATTTATTTTAAAGCAATAACAAAAGTAAATAAAATGAAAAGCAATTAAAAATAACGATTATTTACAACGCGCGGGCAACGAAGTTCAACGAACTGCCGGGAGGCCGTCGGTTGACACGTCCGCGTCGTCAGCTGGGCGTTAAGTACCTACGTTTTACGTTAGTCTGCAATCATGAGACCCCATTTATTTTCCTTTAATTGAAATGTGCGTAGGTATAAGGTGCAGTTAAGTCCAACGACTATCGATTGCATCAAGTTATGGCCACATTTTAACTGTAAATATGATAAGTGTTATGTATGAGCGTAAATTCAACTCAATCCTACCCTACGTCTTACAAAAAAAAATCTATCACACATTATGAGAAGATAGGTACAGCTACCTTTCCTTACAAATGAAAGATCAAATGTAGGTAGTTATCTAAGGTACGACCAACGACCGAACGATGACCTTTCATGTCTACGACAACTAAACTAAAATAAGTATGTACCTATTACCTATTTTGTGTTATTGTTAGTCAAGCGTTATTTCACTATTCAGTCTTGCCTACTTACACTAAATTAAGTTAAACTAATGTATCGCATTAAAGGCAACGTTGATACCTAAACTGCTGCGTAATTGATAGGTAGGCAGGTACTTACGTGGTGTTATAAAGCATTCCAGTTTATTACATTAGCGCACAGGAAAGGTGATAAGCTTCTCACTGTCAAACTAATGTAATAATGATTAAATAAAAGTAAAAACCTGTGCTAAAATTTCGTAAATAAATTAAAATTTATTAAAGGATAAACTAGAACAACTTTTGTGATCGGCACATAATTATTATTACACTAATTCGGCGTGCTTTAGGCATTTTTACGCACACGCGACGCGAATGCACCAGACAGAATGCATAAGTTGACTGCCGAAT
Source organism: Scoparia ambigualis (assembly GCA_963921215.1). Taxonomy (NCBI): domain Eukaryota; kingdom Metazoa; phylum Arthropoda; class Insecta; order Lepidoptera; family Crambidae; genus Scoparia; species Scoparia ambigualis. Next base: position 13,682,779 of record OY992519.1, read on the forward strand.
AAAATCAAAGATGCAAGATGCGCAAGCGAGCGACACGTAGACGATCTGCTGTCTCTTTCCAATTCTATGAATATGAAAGAGACAGAGTAAATTCTTATCGCTGCGGCAGGCGGTGTACCAACGTTACGGCTTTAACTTAGAGAATCGCACTGTGGCACTGCTGTGCTGAGTCGAGTCACTGAACTCACTTGAGTCTCTTGCGCAGCGCAGCGCAGCAGGTGTGTGCAGTTTCCTCGGGAAAGTTTTGGAGTGTATGTGAGGTGCATTTGTGTGTGGGTGATTAAACTAATAACTAGTATGAGTTAATTAGTAAAGGATTAGTATTATTATGAATAGGCTACCGTGAATAAAGTAATCAGTTCAGTAACAAATTAATGTTTTGTGTAACAAATGGGTGTTAAGTCGTATTAGACTTGTAAGTAGAACAGGTGGTGTTCTTTTAAACACGTTAAATAAGTGTAATAATAATGTGCCGATCACAAGAGTTATTTTAGTTCGTCCTTTAATAAATTTTATTTTATTTACGTTATTTTGGCGAAGGTTTAATTTTTATGTAATATTACGTTAGTTTGACAGTCCAAAGCCTGTGAGGTGTGATGGGAAGCGTATCACCTTTCCTGTTCGCTGATGTAATAAACTGGAATGCTTCTAACACCATGTAAGTAAGTACCTACCGACACCTATTAATTACGCAGCTTTTTAGGTATTAACGTTGCCTTTCATGCGAGACATTAGTTTGACTTAATTTAGTGTAAATAAATAAGTAAGACTGAATAGTAAAATAACCGCTTGAATAACAACAACATAACATAGGTAACTTATCACAATGCTTTAGGCTGTTTAGTTGTCGAGGACATGAAAGGTCATCTGGTCATTTGGTTTGGAGTTAGCGGCAAGTGCTTAGCGTGCGGACGCGATATTAGATAACTACCCAACTACCCATTGATCTTTCATTTGTAAGGAAAGATAATTGTAACTTCTCATAATGTGTGGTGTGATAGATATTTACTAGGATTGAATTGAAATTACGTTCATACATCATAACACTTACCATAATTACTGTTAAAAAGTGGCGTTGGACTTAACTGCACCTTATACTTACGCACATTTCAATTAAAGGAAAATAAATGGGGTCTCGTGATTGCAGACTAACGTAGGTACTTATCGCCCAGCTGACAACGCTTACGGGTCAACAGTCGGCCGGCCAGCCGTTCGTTGTAAATAATCGTTATTTTTAATTGTTTTTAATTTTATTTTTCTTATGTTATTGGTTTAAAATAAATTAGATACTCAAAGACCATCTAATTAAAATATACAAAATGAATTATTTAATTAAAAATTTAAAAAAAACACGAATTTCTTTTTTGTCATTTTTGTCATGTTTGAAACACTTGACCTGACCAGCCCTAGAAGTTTTTTGCGGTTTCTAGCAGTCACCTTATATACAAATATGGAGATTCGAACTTATTGTCCTTTTTATTTACTTTACCGATGGCGACCCTACTCTTGCATAAATAACAATATTCCTTTCTCCAACTCTCAGCTTTCCAGCGACATACATACATAACAGAACCTTGACTTCTGAAGTGTAGGTAATTGGTTCAACTTACAAAATGACGATGTAAAGAGTAAGAGGGTGACAGGTACTTATAAAGGTATTGCTGATTGTTCAACACACGCACAACTAGGCCTTTTGATATTGGTATCAATTCACTTATTGCAATGATGTTTTACATATTTTCACGGTAACCGTATGGTATCGTAAAAATATGCAATAATGTTAACATATTATTATGGTATGATAACAATATGTTAACATCATTGCAATTAGTGAAGTGACAATCATTTATTTCTATTATGAAGAAGCAATAATACGAGTTGATCTTAGAATAATAACGCTATAGAAACCAAGTTCGCGCGCCTATTTTGAAGCACATTAATTGGAGCCAGAAATGGCACCAAACGTCGGACCGCTCCGTAGTGTTCAATGTCACAGCGCGCCGAACGTGTCTCGCGAAAACAAAAAAAAATGACGGTTTGTGCAGTTAAATTGTGTCACAACACATCTGAAAAACAAAAGAAGTGTAATAACATCACTTTTCACAGGTAAGCTTTCAGTATTTCATAGTATCTTGTAGTTAATTAGATCAAAATATAAACGTACAGTGTGATTCTCTAAGTTAAAACCTCGGTAGCAGCGGCTGCCGCAGTGCTGTCTCTTTCATATTCATAGAATTGGAAAGAGACAGCAGATCACGGCCATGCGCGCACGTCATGCGTGTGTGAATCGGTTTAGTGCTTCATTTTTGACAGAGCGCTTGTATGAAGACTATCTTTTTATAGCGTTATTATTCTAAGGAGTTGATAGGAAAACAGTCAAAATACATGCTCTCTCACATAAGAGAAAACTTTTAGCCAATACGCTTCTCTGCCTCTCTTTCTTTTACATATTATTTTAAAGAATGCGTAACAACCTAAATAACGTGACTACAACACAAACAATCGAAGTTTTTGTTTTTAATTTAATAAAAATAAAGTAAGTATACAAAAGCTTTGGAAGCTCGATTCGAAGTTCTTAGTATTGAAGAGGTGAAAGACATCTCAATTTATTTTTGAAAACATTATGTAGGCATGCGAAACATTTGTAACGAAATTGTAATCTTCATACCTTGACACTCTCAAGTCTCGCACTTGCCGTCCCAAGTTTTAGGCTTTGTAAAATATTAACAATACAAATCTTGGGTAAATGTTGATCATTTTTCTATAAACTACCACAATATAAAATTGAAATGGCTTTTTTACATCCATTTATAGCATAATAGTAGAGGATCCGAGTATACAACGACCTTCACCGAGCCGGTTAATGGATGAAAAGTATTTTATATCAAATTTAATGTGTTAAAAAATATATTGCGAGTGGGTTGGCTGAAAAATTTCAGTCCAGTCTCGTATGATTAATTAAATATTTAAAAATATATTTTTTTAAACATTGCACTTGTATCGATAATAGATAAATTACATAGGTATCAATCGAAAGTATGAAGCCTATAGAATATGCTAACGTTAGGTTGACTTTTTTTCCTGTCATAACATTGGGTAGGCAGGTGTAAACAGGGAAGTCAAATATTATTAATTTGCAACCGTCTGGTTAAATAAATAAAATTTATGTTTATATAAAGATAAGATTACAAACACACACACACTAAACCAGTGCAATGTAAAAAAAAATATATTAAATTAATCATTAAAGGTACTGGACTGAAATTTTTCAGCCAACCCACTCGCGATATATTATTTTACATATTAAATTTATAAAATACTTTTCATCCATTAACCTTCCCGGTGAAGGTCGTTCTATACCCGGATCTTAGACTATAAGACTATCATGCAGGTTATACAAAGTGGAAGATTATGTGAATGGTCAGTGTTGCCGCAACTGAGTTCTCAAAAGGTAAGTAGGTACATATTCAGCACAGAAAATAATTTTTTTACTCAAATATGTCCAAAAAAGCTCGTCGAAAGAATGTTGGGGGAAAATTAGCAGTTTAAAAAATATTAATGCCTTTGGATGAGATCAAAAGGTACGTCAGCGGTCCCTGTTACTCATAACACATTGGAGACTAAAAAGGTACGTCAAATGTGTAAAATGTACGCTAACGGCAACGCTGATGTATGGACATAGTTTTACTTAAACAATGATAGTGCATGTAATGTATTAAAATAATGCTGGAAAAGTAATGAACTCGTTAGATATAAGTAATGCTGGAAATATTGAAAATACACTGGATTTCATTAAAACGGTAGATCAGTCTGGATTTCGGTTGGAACACCGAAAATCAGTAGGTTGTTGTCAACACGACCTCGGTTTTTGATGTTCACTCGGACGCGCGTTTAACTCCTGCATAACACTGTACGCCAACTGATGTAGTTACGCAACTTTGCTGTATTATTTTTAGTAGGCGTTTCGACAAAGTTTTCTTTAGTTTTGAAGCAGAATGACCGTAGTATGGGCTATAGTCCAAAAGAAAGACTGGCGTCGTCCCGAGCTCTTGGAAGACAGCCCTTGTCCACCCGATTCCAAAAAAAGGCGATCGCTCAGATCCGTCTAACTACAGGCCAATAGCTATTACCTCTTTACTCTCCAAAGTAATGGAGACCATTATAAACCGCCAGCTCTTAAGGTACCTAGAAGGGAACCAGCTACTAAGTGATCGCCAGTATGGTTTTCGTCGCGGTCGATCGGCTGGTGATCTTTTAGTGTACCTTACTCACCGATGGGCGGAGGCAGTCGAGAGTAAAGGGGAGGCACTGGCAGTTAGCTTGGACGTAGCGAAAGCTTTTGACAGGGTATGGCACAGGGCTCTTTTCTCTAAACTTCCATCATACGGGCTTCCTGAGAAATTGTGTTTATGGGTTGCCAGCTTTCTTACTGGGCGTAGCATCACAGTCGCAGTCGACGGTTCGTGCTCCGACATGAAGCCCGTGAATGCTGGAGTCCCGCAGGGGTGTGTGTTGTCCCCTACTTTGTTTCTTCTGCATATCAATGACATGCTGCATAACAACAGCATTCATTGCTGTGCGGATGACAGTACTGGGGATACGCTCTACACCGGGCGAGCTAATATTTCACTGGAAAGCGTCATCGAGAGCCGGAATAAACTTGTGACTGACACCGAGAACATGTTAAGTCATGTCTCGGATTGGGGCCGACATAACCTAGTCCGCTTTAACCCCTCCAAAACACAAGTTTGCGCATTTACCGCGAAAAAACATCCCTTCGTCGTACCTCTGAACTTTGAGGGAGCTCCCCTTGATACCAATCCGATTATTGGAATCCTTGGCGTCGATATTTCGAGTGACGTTCAGTTTCGTGGTCATTAGGAAGGTAAAGCTAAATTAGCTTCGAAAAAGCTGGGTGTGCTTAATAGAGCGGGTCAGTATTTCACGCCGGCCCACCGTTTACAACTGTATAAAGCACAGGTCAGGCCGCATATGGAATACTGCTCCCATCTCTGGGCCGGAGCACCCCAATACCAACTCCTTCCATTTGACCGCATTCAACGCAGAGCTGCTCGAATTGTCGGCGACGTGGTTATTTCTGGTCGGCTCGATCCACTGGCTCTTCGGAGAGACGTTGCGTCTCTCTGTATATTGTACCGTATATATCATGGGGAGTGTTCTGAGGAATTGTTCGGCTTGATCCCTGCCGCTAATTTCCTTCACCGCACTACACGCAATCGACTGTCATTCCATCCACATCACCTTGATGGATGGCGGTCTACTACTGTGCGTTTTTCAAGAAATTTCTTGCCTCGAACTACAGTGTTGTGGAACCAGCTCTCGGCGGCGGTATTTCCGGACCGTTACGACTTAGGGATCTTCAAGAAACGAGCCTATTCCTTCCTTAAAGGCCGGCAACGCGCCTGCGATTCCTCTGGTTTTGCGGGTGTCCATGGGCGGCCGTGATTACTTTCCATCAGGTGACCCGCTTGCTCGTTTGCCTCCTTCTGCTATAAAAAAAAAAAAAAAAAAGCTAACCAATCGACACGGAGCGGTTGCCATTTGTCTAGGGCGCTGCCGCTGGTATCACTCGCGCTTCTCCAACCATAAAGAAGTCTTTCCAGCTATACAATATGTCCGAGGATGTAGTAATAAAACTTTAGGAGGAGTATCTACAGTATATTTCATCGGCAAAAGTACCCCTTGTGGGGGGTCAATTGTGTTTTGTTATTGTTGTTCAAAAACTGTCCGAATGCGCACGAAAACTGTAGAAAAAATACTTTCTCCTTTCGGCAATTAAAAAAAGGAATTGTTTGATAGCGTGTTTTTATTGTATTAGCTACCCTACACCTTTGCCTTTAAAAAACACTACCATCGAGCCCCTACACGACGTAGAACTCAAACTCAATAGTCTCTGTAGTCTTGTGGGGGTTTTCAATTAGGGTTATTTTCGTCGATGAAATATATTGTGTATGTGTAGTAAGGTAGGGTTCGTGTGACGAAAATGAGACAGCAACGGGTATGAAGACGACTATTTATTGAGCCACAAAGCGAGCGGTACACTAGGTAAGTGGGACTAGAGTGGGACCAATTAGGGGCGGACTACAGGTGAGACCCCGAACTCAGCTTACGCCTGAACGGTTGTACAGCACCCGGACTTCCACCATCATTAAAGGTTCAGTATGGTTTTCCCAACCTAGTGAATTGATTTTACGAACATGACCAGGCTAAAGCCGGGGGTCTCCTGCGACACTGTTTTGTGTTTTCTACACCTAACATCAAACATCTAACAAAATATGTCAAAATATGTACGTAGGGTGGCCTACGCCCATATTTGTTAGAAGTTTGATGTTAGGTGTTAGAAAACACAAAACACTGTCGCAGGAGACACGCCTTAATTATACATTTGCGAAGACGAAACGATAGCGCCATTTAGGAGCGCGGTCAAGTAGCGCCATCTAGTAACAGCAAACGGAACTAATATTCACATTGAGATGTTTAGTTTCTTGTGATTTCTTATTATTTTCACTGCGTATAATAATGATGTGTTACAATTGTCGATACTGTTCCTAAAGTTTTATTACTACATCCCTGGACATATTGTATAATATAGTCTATTAATTATTAGCGTATATTCGTCCCACTTCTGGGCACAAACTTTCTCACATAGGCAACATCACATGGGAAGTTTTGAGCCATTATCCACTACGCTCTAGCTCAATACAGGTTGGTGGGCTTTAACGATTGCTGTCTTACGTCAACAACAGTGACCAACTCTACATGCCTTCCGAAGCACGGAGGTGCTCGAGATTTAGGTGCCCTTTTTTTACTTGGTTACCAATCCAGTGACCGGGCATTGTGAAAATTGCCTAATGGGTACGATTGCGAACCAAACATCTTAGTCTATTGTCGATGACAAATTAAAAAAAAACTTCTAATATAATATATTTTTGTCTACAGGTATGTGGTAATGCAGCGAGCAGACAACAAACCTACTAAGGTTTAAGTGTGTGAGTAACTAACCGTTATAGAATGCAGTTGTCACTTTTTACATCTGTTTATACAATAGTTTCATTCAACTAATAAAGATATGCCATTTTACAATGTTACTTACGAGATTCCTGGAGCCATACCATTTCTCAGAGACTTAAAACTTAGCTGATAGTTTTAATGACAATTAAGTATCTCGCTGTCACTTTCTTATTTATAAAGCTTAATAGAGAAGGAATAGTACATTGTTACCCTAGGGGTGAAAGTAGCTTATTTAACCCCGAGACGGGGTTTGGCGCCCGAGCGTAGCGAGGGCGCCAAAAGTTCGAGGGAGTAAATAAGTCATTCACCCGAGGTAAACACTGTGCTTTTCATTACGAATATAAGGAAAGTATAAACAGCAACATGAATGTCTTTAGTCCGTTAGTCGCCTTTTACGACACCCAAGAGAAGAGGGGTTTGTAGTATTATTTTGATAAACCCATCGCCGCTCTATGCTGTTGGATGCATGTGCAGTGCAGTCTTTAGTCCGTTAGTCGCCTTTTACGACACCGAAGGGAAGAGAGGGGTTGGTAGTATTATTTTGATGAGTCCATCGCCGCTCTATGCTGTTGGTTGTATGTGCAGTCTTTAGTCCGTTAGTCGCCTTTTACGACACCGAAGAGAAGAGAGGAGTTTGTAGTATTATTTTGATGAGCCCATCGCCGCTCTATTCTGTTGGATGTTTGTGCAGTCTTTAGTCCGTTAGTCGCCTTTTACGACACCGAAGAGAAGAGTGGGGTTGGTAGTATCATTTTGATGAGCCCATCGCCGCTCTATGCTGTTGGTTGTATGTGCAGTCTTTAGTCCGTTAGTCGCCTTTTACAACACCCAAGGGAAGAAAGGGGTTGATAGTATTATTTTGATGAGCCCATCGCCGCTCTATGCTGTAGGATGTATGTGCAGTCTTTGACAGTTAGTCGCCTTTTACGACACCCAAGGCATGTGTTGTTAGTATTATTTTAATAATAAGTCACAATTACACATGGCAGAAAAACGATTCTCCCTTACTACTTTCCTCCCGCTCCTCAGGCAACTTCAGACTTACTTTCCGAGTATGAGGAATGAAAAAACATTTGATTGTCATTAATAAAACTTAATTGACGTCTCTGAGTACGGTAGTTAGAGCAGTATTACTTTAATTTTACTATACAAATTCCCATACGAATTTTTCGTAGTAACATTAAAGCAAAGTAACCTGCTCTAAGGAGTGCAAGTAGGGCCTCTGACCGGCTGTCGACCTTTAGGTAATAGAATAGAATAGAATAGAACATTTTATTGCATAACTGTTACATTGTATCATATTACTAGGTCTAATTGTAATAGTCGGTCCTAACAGTTACCCATATCGGGCATTACAATAAGTTTATAATTATTAGATAACCATGCCATATTTCTTAATTATTATGAAATATAATCCAGGAGCATTGTATAATATATTAAATATAAGTTAGAATATCAAATTTATAACAATAGCCATGTCAAAATTACAGTTATTTAAAAGCGAAATATTCGTGCAGGTCATAATTTACATTACAAAATAGCCATTCCTTTAACGTTTTCTTAAATTTATGCTCAGGAACTTGTTTAGCATGTATAGGTAATTTATTGTAAACACAAGCAGCAGACACGTAGGCACTCTTTTCAAACATAGCCGATCTAACTCGCAGTAAATAAAGGTCATCAAAAAACTTTCTAGTCGTTTTTCTAACCTTCATTTCAGACTTCTTTGGAAATAATTATTATAATTGTGTTACTTCGTACAAATAGGCAAATTTCTATGATAAGGCGGTTAAAGTTAATATCTTATTCTCTTTAAAAATAGCACGCATGCAAGGAGTCGTGATATTTTATTCTAAATATTGTTCTTCAGCGCCTTTTTTGTAACTGGAAGCTACTTTTACATTGACTGAGCTACCCCAAAATATTATCCCGTAGCTTAGGACGGAAAATGTTTGCATAGTAGTGGGCGTTGATCGCTATCTCTACAGTATGATACGTCAACCAACACCGATAAAGCGTAACACAAGCCATTTTTTTTTTTATTAATTTGATCATTATTAGTTTTCAGTTTGAATGGCTATCTAAGACTAAGCCCAAAAACTCTTTATTTTCGACTTCATCTATTTTTGTGTTGTTTAGTTCATTTGTAGTTTCTAAATGGAATATAATTAGTTTTTAGTAAATCTAAGGTCAAATTTAAAGAATTGAGCCGATTTGTTAATATATTTAATGTCAGGTATATACCATTTTCAAAGTCACTTAAACTGATATCAACATTTCTTACGAATGAAATTGATGCCTCATCTGCGAACATTACACACAAGTTTTTATCCGGTAACTCGTTTAATATATGAGAAACAAAAGAGGCTCCAAAATGCTACCCTATGGAACTCCCATAATTATACTTCCCACATTCTTTCAGCAACAGTTTGTAGGTTCTAATCAAAATGCAGGTAATTAGAATGCGAAAATATATTAGATCGGGCACAGTGTTTCTGATTTTTCGATGCAAAGCAAATGTGGTGATGATAAAGCCATGGGTATATCATCAGTTAATTGTAGCGAAGATTTTCAATGATAGAGGTCTTTGCTATACTTAACCTATTTATTAGTAAAGCCTTTTTAAGGATTTGTCAATATAAGATTGCAAACCAGTGAAAAAAACTTGCTGTGCCCGGTAAAGGTTGTAACGCCTGCTGCCTTAGATGTAGCAATAACGCGTGTCTGCTAATCTATACTAATATTATAAAGAGGAAAGATTTGACGGTTTGTTTGTTTGGATTGAATAGGCTCCGAAACTACTAGACCGATTTGAAAAATTCTTACACCGTTGGGAAGCTACACTATCTCCGGGTGATATAGGCTAAACAATATCTTCAAAAATTCATTGCGGTGTACGGGGTTCACGCGGACGAAGTCGCGAGCGGTCCGCTAGTAACGTACACGTATGTATTATGCTGTCAACATTAAAGAAGACTAACGGCCTCCACGCTAACTTTTAAACACAGTCATAGTTCAGCCATTTTGTACAAATGTCTACAAATAATAAATATAAATCATCCTCAGTTATCGCACTTTCTGTTAGTGAAAACCACATAAATATCCATTGCGTGGTTTAGAAGAAGTAAGCGGACACCGACACAGGAAAATGGCGACTTTATAGTATATAAAATAATGATGATATACTATGACAATTTCGATTTTTGATATACATATATTACTTGGACAATTTGTTCACCTTTCGTGATAGGTGATCAAATTAATATCTTTAGTTCTTCTTTGCTTCGGAAGGCACATTATGCCATTGGTAGTTATCGAAAGATGGTAGTCTTTTAAATGCACTTTAGACCGGCACGGTAGGTTATGATCCGATCACTCAATATGCTATACGCTGATGATTTTTAATTTACTTAAAATAAAACAATAAGTAAAATTTAACAAAACTGGTTTATTCTGAGCCTGGGGGTGGAGCTGCACAAACCTTAATTTCACAATAAAATATAGAAGTTCATTTTAATCTCATTATTACCACAAACAATTATTGAGGTACCTACTTAATTCTAGTAACCACATTTGTTACGATTACGCAATCTTTATATAAACACTGTATAATGTTTCACATTAGGCCTCCTCTAATGCATGCCCCTAAATAAGAATAGAAATAAAAATTAATAACGGTAAAATAATTAGGTAAGTAATTAAATACCATTTTTTTAAACAGTGGTTGTTTTAGAAAACGAAAGTCTGGTAATTTTAGTCAGTTATCTCCTTATAATACTACTCTCATAATAAAATCTTCAGAAGTCAAAAAAACAATTGAGCATGCGTTTATTCTTTGTATAAAATATTAACCTAGTAATAAAATGTTCGTTATCATTGTTTACAATAATATAGTACATAAAGTATTTAGGTATCAGTCTCACTTTATTATTTGCTTCGATTTTATATATAAATTGCACAAGTATTGGGGAAATATTTATTATGTGCCTACTTACTTACACATAACTTAAGTTATCTAAGTTGACACAAGTAGTTCATTGAAATGATACATTTTATGGATCAACTTGTTTTTATTTGACATAATATTATTATATCCAGACATTTCGATTCAATTCCCGATTTCGATTCATACCATTTGTAGGGTTCGTAGTTCTATCTTATCTATCTTTTCATCTGGTATAAACTGTTATATTTCAACACTTGTATTTTTTAAGTTTCACCAAAATTCAATGAGTATCTCTTATATAACAAAACCCATTAACCCGCATTAGGCCAGCGTGGTGGGTTATGGCTCAAACTCCCCAAGTGCTGTTGTTCACGTGGGAGGCCTGTGCCCAGCAGTGGGACGTTTATAGGCTGATGATGATGATGATATAACAAAAACCTTAGTTGATCAATTTGTTCAATACATTTAAACGCATTCACAAACAGATAGATCACACATAATTATAATTATTCAAATTACAAATGGTTTTTATTGAGCTTTGCTCTTCAAACATTTTAAACCGAAAGGTTAAAACGCCGTTATTCCTCGTCTATAGTAACAGTACTTATTAATGCGTTGTACAGTTATATCTAACTAATCATAAATCACAGATTTGCTTCTTCGATCATAACTCCACCATAATAAATAGTATATTACAATTAAAGCTAGTACAGTTTTCCCCAATCCTGTTTTATCATGTCCGATCCTTTCTCTGCTATCATATAGACTGGTGCGTTTGTATGACTTGAAACTATTTCAGGCATAACACTGGCGTCGATTACCCTCAGCCCGTCGATACCATGGACCCGCAGCCTCGAGTCTACCACCGACGAAGGGTCTTCAGCTGCGCCCATTTTACACGTCCCACTCTGATGGTATATTGTAAACGTAAACATTTGAGCGTGACACGCCAAGTACTCGTCACTGCCAAACGGCCCGTACTTCAGACATTCCTGTATCGGCACATCGTACAGTTTCGTCCCCAATTTTCTCATGGCCGGTTGTCTTGTGATCTCTATCGCCAGCTTCATCCCTTCGACGACCTTCTTCAAATCTTCCTCGTACTCGAAGTAGTTGGGTATAAGAATCGGTGGCGCTTTCGGATTTCTGTTTTGTAACATCACTCTGCCTTTAGATTTCGGTCGCATTAGCATTGGGAATACCATAAAAGCGTCCGTTTTGCCTAAAGGTGCGAATGTGTCAGTGTATATGTGCTTATCGAAATTGAAGTTAAATTGCAACATTGGATCTGCATTCAAACCAGATCCTATGAAAAGTAGTTCCAAGTCCGGCCAGCCTTTTGGATTAAACTTGTCTTTTAAATCTGTAAATACCAATGCTTCGCACCCACCGGGGATTGATAATGGCCCTTTGTGCGTCTTCATCCATTTAAATACCAGTTCCAAATGGTTAAGTATGTACTCAGTACTCAAACTGAAGTTTTGAGGACGAACAACAAATTGTAATCCGCCGGCGGCTATATGGTCCATCAAGTTGTAACCTACCGGAAGATCTTTGACTACTTTAATTTTCACAGAATCCAAATGACTCTTTGGACCTATTCCGGATAACATCAGCAATTGGGGGGTGTTGAGAGCACCAGCCGACATAATGACTTCTTTACTCGCTCGTATTTTGTATTTCATATTGTGTTTCTCAAATTCTACACCTATAACTTTGGTTTTGGTCTCGTCGAAGATAAGTTTCGTTACCATACTAGCTTTGGTTAAATGGAGGTTTTTCCTTCCGTTAATCGGGTGTAAGTAGGCCCGACTCGAACTATGACGTGTTCCATTCTTCATTGACAGTTGCAAAAATGACACGCCCGCCGGGCTCCCGCCGTTATGGTCGCCATATTTAAAACCGAGCTGCTTAGCCCCTTTGACCCATGCTTTACTCAGTGAAGTACGGAAAGGGGCATGTTCTACGTTAAGATATCCTTTGTTACTATGATATTTGGGGTCATTAAAAGAGGGGATTTGGAAGTTTTCTATCTTTTTGAAATAAGGTAAAACTTCATCCCACCCCCAACCCTCGTTGCCCATATCCCTCCAACCGTCGTAATCAGGTTGGGAACCTCTAGTATATATCATATAGTTTAAAACGCTGGACCCTCCGACGACTTTGCCTCGTGGCCAATGGCACTGTTGGTTATCAAAGCCGGCGCAGTACCGATTCGAAGGTTGAGTCTTGTACTTCCAATTGGCGTTGGTGAACTGTAGATAATTGGCAACGAGGGGTATGTCCATGATGTAGTTCTCGTTCACACCTGCTTCGATGAGTAACACTTTCCATTCGGGCACTTCCGTCAGTCTGTTCGCTATGACACATCCTGCAGTGCCGGCGCCCACTACAATGAAATCGTACTCTAAGAGCAGACGCGCCTGGTCCGGCGGCTCTTCGTCGAGCTGGTTTGTGCCTTCTTGGACGAAGTTCATGAAAGATGTGATGGGGTTGAGCTGCTGTGTGTTGACGGGGAGGAGCACGGTGAACAACACCCATAGCGCCGCCAGCGTGGACGGCGCGCGATATTGTTTCATCTGAAACAGCAAACAAACATTTATAGACAGCGATTTAGATGCGCTCAAGTAGGACTGAAGTTGAACGTACTCTGACAAAGGGATCTGTGCTATTTATTTGAATAGCCGCGTGACGGCGCATGCTAATGAGATGAGACCTTCGTTAGTCGTTTGCTACTATTAGGCGTATTTCTAAGAAAATTATATATTCTTTTACCTTGTGGTTTAGTTTAAATTTTGTTGGATTCGAAAACGAATCTTAAAAAGTTCTAATATACTTCTAATATTGAGTGCTCTCTCATGTTAAACGTTGGCCACATTGATAGTTATGTTAGGGAATGATTCGGCGATAGTTACAGCTTCATTATATTATGATGTAGCATATTAAATATCAATCAGTACTAGTAATTTCCCTTACGTGTTAACCTGCTGCTGTGATTCGGTTGAAAAGCACCATTGTGGGTTTTTTATGTGACGTCGGATACTTAATAACAGATCATTTTATTTCCAACTTGCTTATAATTGTAGACCTGAACGAAATTGGATACCAGCGAGTATATCAGATTAAAATAATACTGTAGACGAATGGCTTGGTAGATCAGGGAGTCCCCGATGGCTACGAAGATACAAAGTAGTTTTGATTAACCGACAATCAATCCAGTTTTTAAAGATAATGTTGTGAAGCATGGATCATATAATATTTAAGTATATTAATGATTTATGCTAAGGCTATACGAGTAAGTACCTACTATATACACTTTTTAACTTTCGCCTTCCATTATAACGACGACCTCCTAGGTCGAGTGATTAGCACGCCGGGTCTGGCGTCGCGCCATCTCTTAGGTCAAGGGTTCTGAAAAACTGTTTTAATTTTTTTATAAATAAACATTTAGACGGGATTAACGTTACCACGGCCGGTCGAAACGCCGGGTATAAAAGTATTCGTAGGATGTTTTAGGGTGGATTCGACCAAACTGGAATAAGGTCTTATACCTAGATTAAACGCCAAATTTGTATAGACTAATCTCGGAGTAAGTCTTATTCCAGTTTGGTCGAATCTACCCTTAAACAAGTAAATAGCATTAATCCCCTTCTAAATGTTTTTATATACGGGTATTCTTGTAATAAGTATCCAAAAACTTCTCGAAGTACGGAAACATGTTGCATACCGGTTCAATGACCAGCCTTGATCAGATGTTAAGTTTATTCATTAATGCACTACATGCATGTCTTGATCTTGAATTTTAAACTAACATAAAAGTAAGGCCGCAAATCTTTTTTTTAACGTCTCAATTCTCTCAATCGTTTCTAAATGGGAAGTTTATAACAATAGGCTGATAATTACGATATGAAATAAAATATTTATTCGGAGCATAAAATATGAATTATAATGAATAATAAATAACATTCTACGCTCACCCTACACCAGTTATCTTAGCCCAAGTTATGCTATGCTATATTTATTTAATTTGTCCGGCACAATAAAAAATAACTCGTGGATATAGGCGAACATCAAAATCAATCAAAATCAAAATTTCTTTATTTAATAAATTTAAAATAAGCATTTCGAATAGTCTAAATTTATTTGGATGTATGGGCATTCGCCCACCCTCCCCACCCATTCAGGAAGTCTTTTAGCTGTGGAGAAGACGGACGCAACAAACTCCACAGATTTATAATAATATAGAAGTAACGACATTTACAAAACAAAGAACGTACGTACGTAAAGGTAACCTAACCTAGGATACCACAGGATACTGTGGTATCCTAGGTCGATTGACCATGATTAACGATATTTTTGTGGATATGTTTGATCAATTTTAGTTTCTTTATTTTCTTAAAAAAAGTAAAATAAAATCTGCAACTCTAGATTAAGTTACTCTATAGTTTAAAAAAAATAAGTGCACGGATAAAAAAAATCCTGTAGAAAAACATCCAGACCCAAAATCAATTTAAAAAAAACAGATTTTTCTAAATTGACTAGACCAGGAATAAAACCTGGGGACCTCAGAGATGGCCAGAACCATACGTGCACTACCACAGAGGTAGTTAAAATATGACAATATGTCAATTGAACATTATGGATAATTAATAAACTAGGAATTATGCAACTGAAATGGTCAGGTCATGCCGTGCATGTAATCGAATAGAGGAGATAATTACTTAACGTGGAAATGACATAGCACAAACTCAATTAATGTCTAACATTGATTGAATCACTTTTCTCTATGGGCGACACTGTAAATTCCGACTAAATGTTTCATAGTACGAGTATGTAATCGACGCGAGTTAATAACTGGTAGGCAGTTTGTGTGTTCCTTGTTAGACAATTAGACATCCATGACAATCTAGCTAAATAGAGACATGGATGAAAATATTGCTTCCATGATTAAAATGTCTATTGACTATGTGTGTTGTTATTATTGTTTTTTTTCAGCACTCGATCACGTTAACGAAAAAAGCTGCTTCTCTGTGAACTGACAGATCTAAAGTTATTTTTGGGATCTAGAGTTATGTTTATGTAATGTGATAATTATTGTCTTATTATAAATGTTCATAGAAAATCTTTCAGCGATCCGTTTGATGCACGATTTCGTTCGCGACGGGAATCTATGCAATGTTTCTTTCCTAAAAGACTAATTAATGATTAATTTGTAATAAATGAATATAAAATAATAAAAAAAACAAAACCAAACATCTCCGCAGGGGGGGGGGGGGGAGCGCAATAAAAATCATCCCTTATCAATTCCTAATTCGAGAGATGCGTAATAATACCAACCCTCAATTTGGATTCATTTTGGACTATCACCAACAAAAATTATCTAACACGGTCTATCAGTTCTCAAGTGATACGCTTACCGACGAACAACTTTTTATTTGTATAGAAGACAAGCTTCCACAAGAATGAGAGCAAGAAACTGCACAGCATCAATAAGATGTCAAGATGGCAGGCTGTATAATTTTATAATCTATTGTTTCTCTAATTATGTGCATTAATTTTAAACAAACATCGTTAAACCAATTCGTCACGCCCGGCGCCCTTGACCGCCTTGTCAGAATGGCAGGACAAACTTCGAGTTAATGATATCAGTCGGTTCTTTATCGATATAAAGCACTCTATGAAGGATCTCAGCGCTTGTATATTATTTAAGAGGACACTACGTGGAAGTGGCATGCAAAATTCTCATAGAAAACACAGAAAAGCGACGTTTCGTAGTCCCCTGTTTCCTCCTTCAGAACTGGAACCATTTTTGTTACCTTTTTCAGCATCGGTTATAGAAAGAGATTTTCTATGTCTGTATGTTTGATTTTTTTTGCATTAAGTTATTTATTTAATAACCAGGAGCCTTCAAAATTTAGTGAAATCACTCCGTTTTAAGGCGTCTTCAGAAACATTATACATCTCTTTTTTTAACCGATGCTGAAAAAGTAATAAATGTTGGTCCAGTTCTGAAGGAGGATACAGGGGACTACGAAACGTCGTTTTTCTGTGTTTCGTATGAGAAATTTTGCATGACACTTCCACGTAGTGTTTCCTCTTAACACTAGCGACTACTACGTCAGCGTAAACAGCTGTCCCGTAATCGCGATGGTATTTCCAAAATGCGTTTTATCAAGAGGGTTGCAAACGATTTGAAAGTTACTTAAACGCGAAGAGAAGTCCGTAAAAAATAATCATCCTATATACATCCTACTAACAAATAGTCTTGTGCCTGCTCGGTCATCTCAAAGATCGCTCCGTACTAGTACATTAAAGGCAATGTACTAGTTCACTCTAATAGTACTATTAGTTCATTTAGTACACTGATTTATTTGATGATAAATATTCAGTCACGGATGTACTATGAGAGTTTATTAAGTTATTAAATAGTTTTATTGCGTAAATATACCACAAATTACTTAAGACTAAATAATTAGATAGGTAAAAAAGGTAAATTGGTGTCATATACAACAAAGCATAATAAAAAATAATAAAAATTTGATTTCCCTTCATACTTGGCAGGCTTACGTACGTAGAACTGTCTTTTCAAAGAATGAATCGTAATATTATGCTAACCGCACCTACGACATTATTATCTTTTAAATTGTGCAAACACCACATTCTCACTAAAGATGCTCCCTTGTAATGTAAACGCTCTCGGCTCTACCGTTCCGATTCCGATGCACACCATCGAGACCTCGGACCAAATCGAGACCGAGAGAGCCGAGACTGCCAAACGGAACATCTCGTTCCTGTCCGACTGAGTGTACTAAATGAACGAAGACCGAATAAGCACGCGGAATAGTTCGTTCTAGTTCAGTGCTAGGAAGCAATTCTTTTAGTTCTTTAGTACATGTACTACACAAGCCTACTAACAAAGATATATTTCGCCACAGGTCCGCTGCTGGCCCAATGCGGTTTGGTAGGTCCGTAAGAAGTGTTTAATTCATTGTGTTCGCTTAAACTTTAATAGTAGGTATACTCTCAACGTCCTTGTCAAGTATTCTAGAATATAAGCCTTGAATTATCGTCCAGACAACTGTAGGAAGCGTAGGCCTTGGCTCGTGTATCATTTTAACATTACACATGTCAACCTAATGACTGTAATGCAATAACAGTATCCAATTTGCAGTGTGGGTACCGCGATACTACATTTTTAACAAGAAAAAACATCGTGTTTTTTAAATTGACCTTTTTTCTTAGTTATTTGTCTGCTTTTTCTTTGGCTTGGTACGGTGTGCACTTTTAGAGTGCGGAAGATACTATTAAATATTGTTTAAGCCTAAAGTAGATGATAATAAGTGTTAAATGATTAATGGTGAATCATATTCCCCCCAAACCCCTTGAGGTTTAGTAAGGATGTAGGACTAAACTGATAATCTCACACTGGCATATGGAGAGAATTAGAAACGTATATAATAATAATGCACAGTTTGCTTGGTTTCATTTGCCGACACTTATGCACGTACACGAACACTTAACGGTTAATAATCCTCCATTAATTCCTTAGGTATTAGAATATTATTTCACATAAAAAATCGACAATACACATAAAGCAAATTTGCAGACATGACGCATTACTTTTCCGCCAAGAAGTCCCATTTGACATTTAATTGTTTAAGTTAAGATTATGAATTATGATGTATGAATGATTTGTTATGTTTTTTGTTACTGAACAAAAATAACGATAATTATTATTGTTGCAAGAGTCTTTACTTGACTGCCACTAGCATTGATGGGTTTGTTAGGGTGCTGGACCTAATCATGTTTACATATTATATCATCATCATCATCATTTCATTAGCCTTGTCCTTAATTGGGGACAGCGCAGTATGTCTTCTTCGTCCATTCGTCCCTATCAGCCGTCAGTTCTACGGTCACTCCTTTCATGTTTTCATATTATGTAGATAGTACAATTCTGTGCCTCCCATGGAAAGTGATAAATCTCAAAATGTCAATTTTTATGTGCAGCGGCAATCGGCAATTGTGTTAAATAAGAATATAAAAAGAAGAAAATCTTTTCTTTTTTTATGTATTTTTTTTGACTTATCACACGAGGCACATTTATCGATATTATGAAGACGTATGAGAGTGTTGGTAAGTTGGTAAATAAATATCTTCTAATCCTGTCCTTCGGCTGGGCATACCGCCATTATTGAAATCACGAAAAATACATGTAAATTGAATAATTGTACTGTTATTTTGACAGTTCCATGGTGTGTAATTAAAAACATACTGGTGGTAGGCATTGTATCGTTTTTATCCGATATAACTTCGATTTACCGAAAATTATCGAAACAGCCACCGAAAACCGGTAGCTGTTTCGATAAATCTCAGTAAATGCAGTCCTTGATAGTTTCCTAGTAAGTATTATTATGCATGCAATATTGCATGAGACGCGTCGGTGACCGAGGGGAATAGCGCTCGGTCCGTTATCCTTATCCCGGGTTCCGGCAAATGCAAAATGCTTGTTTTTATTTAGTTTTTTTTTTATACTAAGCCCGGCAAATGACCCCACTCCACCTGATGTTAAGTGGAAATGAGGTCCAGGCGCGAGGACAACTGGTGCAGCGTAAGAGACGTAGCTTCAGTCATCCTCACTCTGCCGGCCCACAAAGTGCTTCTTCACGCCTCGTTTGAAGGACCCTATGTCATAGGTAGGAGGGAATACGTGTGCTGGTAGACTATTCCATCTTTTGGAAGTGCGGCAAAGAAACGAGTCACCAAATTTCTTTGTGCGAGATGGAATGTTAGAGACTGTTAATTGGTGACTCCGCAGAGCAGCACGCGTACTCCTATGGAGGAAGGGCATTGCCGATAATGCGCACAGCGCGGCGCTGCAATCTGTCCAAGGCATCGAGAAGGTACTTTGCGGAGCCGTCCCAAAGGTGAGAGCAATACTCCACGCAAGACCGCACCTGTGTCTTGTATAATAGACACAACTGATCAGGCGTGAAGAATCGCCGCACCTTGTTCAGGACACCGAGTTTACGTGAGGCATTTTTAATCACGGTTTCGATGTAGTCCTTTTGGTTCAGATCGCAGCGGATATCCATACCGAGCATGTTAATACTGCTCTGCAGGCCTAGAGATGTACCCTGAAGAGAGGGAAGGGGAAGGAATGGCGACTTTTTCGCTGTGAACGCGCACACCTGTGTTTTCTTGGCATTGAACTCCACCAGATTATCGGAGCCCCATCTAGAAATGAAGAAGCTTTGTGCCAGACCCGATCAAAAGCCTTGGCTATGTCAAGGCTAACTGCCAGTGACTCGCCACGCTTGTCAATAGCCTCACCCCAGAGATGTGTGACGTACGCTAGAAGATCACCCGTTGACCGTTTTGGCCGAAACCCATATTGACGATCGTGAATTAGGGAGTGACCTTCTAGGTATCGAATAAGCTGTTTGTTCAATATTCGTTCTAGGATCTTACACAACACTGAAGTTACGGCTATAGGGCGGTAATTAGTCGGATCTGACCGATCTCCTTTTTTAGGGATCGGTTGCACATTAGCTTCTCTCCAAGATTCCGGCACACAACCCGAAGAGAGCGAGAGACGGTACATACGCGTTAACACAGGGGACAACTCCGCTGCACACATTTTCAGGACTATTGCTGGGATGCCATCAGGACCGTTAGCCTTCCGGACATCGATTGACTGCATTTCCGCACGGACATCACACTGCCTGATTTTAATATCAGACATTGTGTGGCCACAGTGAGGAATTGAGGGTGGCTGTGCATCACAGTCATCGATCCGGGAGTTAGCCGCAAGGAGTTTGGCCAGGAGATCGACCTTTTCCTGCGGCTTGTGAGCTAAAGTTCCGTCAAGACATCTCAGTGGTGGCAGCGAGGGTTGGCAGAAGTTGGATTGCACGGCTTTGGCCAGACGCAAGTAGCTACGGCTGCCCGTAGGATGCGTCAGGAGTTCTTGGCCTACTCGTGCAACGCGCTGGGCATCCGCTCTAATGTAGGCCCTCTTACACGACTTGGTGGCATTATTATAGGCTGCTTTTAGCGAGCGAGTTTCGGGAGCCCCATGAGCTTTACCTCTGATCCAAGCGCGGTATGCCGTCTGTTTGCTCTCAACAGCGCTGGCACACTCGCGATTGAACCAGCGGTTGCGTCTGCCTTTGCTGATGACATAGGAGTGTGGAATATAGTATTCCATTCCTAATACTATCTCATCAGCAACGGCAGTGGCGCTAGCGGTCGGGTCCTTCCCACTAAAGCAGCGCTGCCTCCAAGGGACGGATGCAAAATACTCCCGCATCCCGTCCCAGTCTGCCGACGCGTAGTGCCAAATCTGGCGTTTCGAAACCGCTGTTGGCGGGCGCGATGCCAAGGGCACTGTGCTGGATATCAAGCAGTGATCCGAGGAACCTAAAGGAGCTCGAATCTCCGTGGGCTGGTTCACCAGTTGCGTCAGGTCATGCGTGAGAGCGAATGCGTGGGCAGTTCTATCAGCATGGTCTGTTTTGGAGGAACCTAACCACAACTCATGGTGGGCGTTGAAGTCCCCCAAAAACACCAGTTGCGCCTATGGAAACCGCTCCTGCGCATCATCTGCTACCCGACTAAGATGTTCAATTAGTCGAGTTGTCTCCATGTCGCCGTTATGGGATCGGTAGACGCAGACGTAGACACGGCAATGAGAGCCTAAGTCGACGTGTACCACTAGGAGGGAGAAGGAAGGGTCCTCCAGACAGCGCAGACGGCGACAGCAAACATCCGCCCGAACGAATAAGCAAACTCCGGCTTTGGCTTTGAAGGATTCTTCAAGCACAAAGCCGGGATAGTTCAGGTAGGTGGTGTCAGCTGGGCGGATTATTTGCGTCTCCGTCAGGAACAACATTGCTGGCCGTGCCGTCTCAAGATGGTGGTGGACGGCATTGAGGTTTGCATGGAGTCCGCGGATGTTAGCGAATTCCACCTCAAACGGTAAGGTTGTGGTGGGGGTGTGCACCGCTGTAGAACCAGTTTTGTTGTTAGGCGCTGTCATTTTAGGAGTGGAAAGAGAGAGGCGTGAATCGAGAAAATGATGCCGCGATGCGAATGGTCAAAGTGTGGTGGCCTGTTTCCCCAGGAATTTGCCCACAGACGAGTATTATTAACCTGCCGAACGGAAGGGCCCCCGAACCCCCCCGGGAATGGCCGCCGGGACCCCACCTTCCGGTCACCAACCGGCACGACGGACCACCCCGAGATTATGCGTGGCATGGTGAGGCAGCCTCACGAGCTGGTTAGGCTCGCTTGGGCCCCTGTACTGTGCCACGGGCGGCCAGCGGGACAACCGTTTCTACGGGTCTCCCTGGTCGGCAGGTTAACGAAGTCCTCCTGGCACTGGTTTGACGGAAGCCTCCACAGACCAAATACATCGCAGCATCATCCTCTCGAGCTCTGGTTATACGCTGGCTGATCCCGAAACGCGACCGACAAGCAGTCACTTGACGGGTTTTACACCATGCGTACGGTGGTCACCAACCAGACGGGTCAAGCCCTACCACCAGTGGAGCAGATCATCGCTCGAAAGAGTCCGTTAGTCGCTTCTTACGACACCCACCGGACGGAGAGAGGGAGAGTTTTCTATAGAACGCCGCGTTAAGAGTCAAGTGATAAATAAATGTTGAACTGAACTGATAGTCATACGATAACAGTTGTCATAACGTTAAAATACCGAAAAGTCATAAGCTAAAAATGAAGATAGCTTCAAACTCCCGCATGATATTGTAATGTATTTTTTTCTCCATAATTCAGAGCATTGCTGCTATTGATTACTATTATTTCATTAAAGCGCTGTGTAACGCTAGCTAGCTAAAAAACTAGCCTAACTCCCATAGTAAAAAGGTCATTCTCCTTTAAGATTCTTTGTAGGTACTAAAAAATACACGTGATTTTGGGTGGGGGGTTAGTCTTAAACCTCACCACGTATCACCAACGGGGGAGGAGGGGGTTAAATATGCTAAAAAACCATCACGTGATTAAAATGGACGGCCTCTTTGGGAAGCGTTGTGGTTAACCCCTTGAGGATCGTAAAACCAGACACAATTGAAAATCAATTGTTTCGCGACCGCCGGCAGTCTTATGATCCTTGACCTATTAAGCCAATGTTTATCAATTGTAGCGATGACTTGATTTTAATGACGGAGGCCTTAGCCTTTCAGTACTTTACTTTACTTGATATTGGATGCCATAACTTGCGGTCTCTATAATGACTATGCGATAATTACGGCTTTAGGGTTAACTACTAACTAGCGGTTATCATGTCGATGTAATAATATATAAAACTAGAACACTTTAAAAATACATAAACGTATATAAAGCATTTAAATAAGTTTTGATGTTTAAGGATTGAAGAGCATTTGAGCATTTTTAATCGTAAAAAAGTAAGTACTTTTAAATGTAAGTCGGCTTTTTAACTTTACTAGAACTTTAATTAATGATCTTTTCCTACACCTGCTGTTTTTTCCAATATTTTCTTGGGTTTGACCGGTCGGAACAACATGTAACAAGTGTTTGACAGTGAATAAATGTTAAGATGACTATTACGAGCTGATTTAAATGAAAGATGCGAGAATTTACATTTAAATAGTTCTTTAGAACCTTAGCTAATTATGCTACGTCGAATTAATTTACTTTTAGTAAAAAAAAGTTTAAAGAGTACCGCCACAGAATAAATAATAGTACAGTACCGCCTAGAAACTATCCCACTGGTGGGCAAAGGCCTCGCCACAATTGATGGCTATTACCCCAATCACCATTCACCATGCTTGCCATATTTAGGTAAGAGGGTGGTAGCTAGCCAGGCGGACTAAAGATTGTTTACGTATTTCGGTTTCCCATATAAACTTCTAAGTTGAAATTTTTAAAAACCAATAAGCCAATTTTAATGAAACTTTGCATGCTAAAGGTTTAAAAGGTTTATTTGGCTGAGTTTAAAATCGCAATAACTCAGTTAAATAAACGCTCTTTGGAAATGTTTTCAACAAACTATTTAGATCTCTATATTTTACCTCAGCATGCCGAGTTTCATCAAAATTGGCCTACTGGTTTTTAAAAATTTCGACTTGGTATATTGTATGGGAAGCCGAAATGTGTAAACCCTCTTAACAAGCCCTACCGTACCACCGTGTACATACTGTCGAAAAATCTTTCCGGTAGAACACTTTCCGGCGATATTCGCTTGCGCTCTATTCCAACTAGGGTTGCCACCCGTCCTCTAAAATAATATTGTCCTCTTTTTCATGTAGGCGTAGTTTATAATCTAGGACACCAATAAAGTATACGCTAAAATACTCTATAATTACGTAAAACTGTTTACGTAAAAGACAAATATTTGTTAAATGTCACAAAGAGCAATAAAAAATACGTTTTAATAACAAATAAATAAATACTTACTATGTTTGTTATTGAAATTTAGCATTGTTTTTAGCAATGTTTACTAGAAAAAAAATCAACCAGTCTCTGGAAGCTCGAATGAGATTTTTTTTCTAGTTAACATTTTATCCTAAATAAATACTTACTCTTTTTTATGCCATGTACTTTATTTTTGTTTTAACAAAATGAAAAAATACTTTATTCGTCCTAAAAAAAGGTGGCAACCCTAATTCCAACCGCGCCTATGAACCGTAGCGTGCGCGTAGATCATGTGCAAACGAATATCAGCCGAAAAGTAGTCGACCGGGAATTTCGTCGACTGTACATGTACCCCCCGCTGGGAATAGGCAGGGAAAAGGCGGATACTACATTCCATGCTTATTTTAATACTAACTAGCGGCCGCTCGCGGTTTCACCCGCGTGGTTCCCGTTCCCGTGGGAATATCGGGATAAAAAGTATCCTATGTGTTAATCCAGGTTATAAACTATCTGTATACCGAATTTCATACAAATCCATACAGTAGTATTTACGTGAAAGAGTTGCACATCCATGCATACTTACAAACTTTCGCGTTTATAATATTAGTAGGATAATAATAATAATGAGAGAAAGACAAACTTAGTAAGTACCTTGACTTGGCTCACGAGGTTACCGCCATGTGGGATGTGGATTCAACCATTATTGTACCGATAGTCGTTACGGCAAACGGTCTTTTAGCTAAGAGCCTCGATCAACACCTAGAGAGGCTCTCGCTAAAAGGTTGGGTCCAGGGTCAGATGCAGAAGGCATTGTCAGGAGGTTCCTCACTCTGCAGCCCTAACCACCGATAGCTTGGATTTATCCTCGCTACCAGTGGCAACCTAGGTTGAGTTTTTTTATAATATTTTATATTGTAATTATAGATTTTTTTGTATAAAATAATGTAAATGTAAGTTAAATAAAGGGAATAATAATAATAATAATAGATTATATCGTAATTATAATGTACGTATGTGTAGGTATGTACGAGTATGTATAGATTATTTATTTAAAAAGTAGTAAAAGTAAACTTACATGTGACACCGGCCGGCAACATTTCGTATAACCGTGTCTATTAGGGAAATCGACCGTTTTATAATATTTCGCTGTTGCGCAAATTCATGTCGAATTATATTGTAATCTAACAGATATTTGTTGTTATCTAAATGAAGTAACCTATTATTGCAACGATGTGCAAGGTCGGTCGCAACAATCATACATAGGGCATGCAATATCGGACCTATTTCGAATTCCGGAACTGAATTTCGATATTGATTATTGATTCCGGAATTCCGGTACTAGTTTCGGACTTGATATTTTTTGTAAAATTAGGAGATGCGATAAAGGAAACAATTTTAATCATACTTTAGAAATCTTGAATAACACAATCAATATACACATGCATGCTAGCGGCCCGCCTGCGACTGCGTTCGAGTAAACACCCCTTCGTGACAATTTCCAAAATTTTTTTATACCAACTTTGTCCTGACACACACGACAGAAAAAGTATTAGCCAAATAGGTGCATCCGTTTTAAAGTGATGCGCGAACAAGCGTTCGTGGCAATTGATTTTTATTTATATATATAGACATAAGTAGGTACCTAGTAAGTTGCAGCATGGTAGTACTCAAACTCAAAATATATGTATTTAATAAACTTAATTAATAAGTACTTTGAATCGTCCAAATTTTTACCCTACCACCCATTTAGGACGTTCATCCATAGATAGTTTGAATGTCGGCTGCATTTGCCTTACAGTAAAATGCCGTACGACATTACACTATGAAAGTAACTTAAAAAAACTAATCTAACTGTATCAACGTCAGTTAATTGACGGATCTTCATTACTGCATAAGCCGCAGAGCTAAGTCTATTCGACAATTAGCTATATTTGGGCCCCACTGAAGCTTGGTATCCAACGTGATGGCTAGAAACACAGTGTTGTCCACAGGATTCACATTCTTATCTTTAATTTGTACATTATTTATTACCTGCTTAACATTAGGCTTAAATTCTGCCCAGAATTCATTGTCAATTGGTCATTCGTTCCTCCATAAATACGTTCTTGATGTTCAAGGAGGTCATTGAAATTGAACATAATTACAAAGTAATGGCCTGTAAAACCCCTTCTAAGGTTAATGACATAAAATATTTCCAAAGGTTTTTTTTGTCTATTGAATGGTTAAATCCTATTAGTCATAATGAGATCGTCTACAATAGATTTAAAATCTAAACATTTTTATTCAACACTTTTTAATAGTCCCAACTTTCGAATAACAATTAGTAATAAATAATTTGACATTGCTGCTGACACTCATATTATGCGTTACCACCCGTACCTCTTCTGGAGTCAAACAAAATCAACAAAGAATGGCTAAAACAATTTAGTTTATTACCATTCTTAGTGAACATGTCTAGTATCAGTAGAATTTTTGCTATTTCTTGAGAGAGATTAGCAAGGAAACTAGGCATACCTACTAAAAATGGTGTCTTTGACACTTTGACTTGATAAACATTTAAAAATCGATGACAACATATGGCAGAATTCCGCACAAAGCATTGTGAATAATTTGTTTAGGTATAAACATTCTTCATCGAATTTGACCCTAGTAGTGAAGAGATAAGATAAGGAGATAATCATATTAAATAAGACATCTACGTGTGATTTCGTGATTACTAGTCAGTCTGTCTGTAGTATTTTATCCCCTTTCATGTATAAATATAGAATTCTAAAGTTAGCACCACAAACTACTAAAGATTAAGCAATAATTATGCTTTATCGTTTATCGTATATAAGAGAGATAAGCTAGGTAGCGATTGAGCCGTTTAAATAATAATAAAATAATATTAAATTTACAAAGAATTATATACCTATGTAGATCAATAAGCATTGTGTCTATTTAAGTATTTACATTGCTCTCTTTTATTTTAAAGGTTTTTTTGTTTATTGCAGCGATGACTTGATTTCAATCTCCAGATCTCCATGAGTTTTGCTCAGTGGGGCAGTTTTTAGGCTGTTCTTTACTTTTGTTTTTTTGTGATGTTTGCATAGTCCTTAGTCTAGGTGGATCATGTTCTTATATTTCGGGACTATTCATTTGTTTTCCATTTTGGATAGGCAGGTACGTTTTTATTTTTTCTGCTACATATTTTTCAGTCTTACAAGAGTTTGCTAACCGAACTAGCAGCTGTTTTAAAGAGCTCAGCTGTCGTAAGAAATTCAATTGTTAACAACCTTTAAGAATCTTTGTGACAGACAAAGGCTTAAATACAGACTTATTAAAGTTCTATCATTCTTGGCGGGAGAGTGAAGTCTCTCCCTCAAGTGTTAAAAGTCTCTTGCCAATGAAGTAATTTTAACTCCATCGAATCATTATCAGCCTAAACGTTCCACTGCTAGACACAGGCTTTCCCACATGGACAACAGCCCACATTAAGATAGGGCCATAACCCACCACGCTGGCATAAATGCGGGTTGGTGGGTTGACTCAATCGAATATTGAAAAATAACGCGTATTAATAACCGGCTATGCGATTCTCTAAGCGACACATAGACGCTGCGCGCGTGGCTGTCATCTGTTGTCTCTTTCCAATTCTATGAATATGAAAGAGACAGAGTCATTTCTCAGCGCTGCGGCAGCCGCAGCTATCAAGGCTTTAGCTTAGAGAATCGCACGGCCGGTCGCGTAGCGGTGAAAGAATACTACCACCCCCTCTCTTCCCTTGGGTGTCTTAGAAGGCGACTAACGGACTAAAGACTGCACATACATTTTACAGCATAGAGCGGGGCTCACCACCTGTCACGCTGAGCACATGTACAGTCGCTATTTGGTGAAAAGTGGACTATGGTAGAGGACTGCTTTTGCTGACCTCATTTCCTAGTCTCTGACTAACCCTTAGGGTTAGGGGATAATAGTCGTGATTATATGTATATATGTTATGTATATGTATGTATGTATTAGGCGCTCAGGGTTAACCCTCGCGTGTTGCCGAATATTTATAATTCTGTTTAATTTTTTCTTACAGAGACTCATTAAAACAATATTTTTATAGGACACGCTTTTTCTCAGTAGCCTTTTGACCCCAATTGGTCGAAAGACCCTAGTTGGCGATTAACGGTTGTAAAATACTTCGAATAATTACTATGCCGCTTCAAGATCAGAACGCTCTTATGGTTGGAGTGTCCATGTCGACAAATTGCTTAATTAATGATGTAACAAACATTTTTGTTTTACCATTTACTTACTCGTAATTTTTTATAATAAGTTAATATTGTGTAGGTATAACCATCAAGCCATAATAGGTACTGAAAAGTTATTAATAAATACACTATACTTAAATCAAATTTTAAGTATATAAATCCTTTAATTACTATCATAAAAATACCTATAAACATTAAATTTAATAGTATTTAGAGTCGGTGTCGAGTGCCAATTCCATAAATCGAAAATCTTTGCTTATTTGCTGATTAAACTTACATTGCACAGACTAGTAACACAAGATAGGTATACTAGATAAGAATATTTTTTACGAGTACTTACTTATGGACATGCAAAAATAATTGGTATAATAGTTAAAGGATTTAAGATTACTAGCTTAGCATCTACTCCAAGATATGTAAAATTTTATACTTAAGTATTTTTATGAAGTTTATTGAAGCGTTGGCATATTGTCAACCGAATTGCATTTCATCATTTTACGTGTTTTCCCGATTACGTATTGTATTTTGCGGTTATCCATGAGAGTAGTAAACTACAGTAGGTATACATAACATTACTTTATAATTACATAATAACGGAGAAGCACTTTGTTTTCATCTCACCTGATAGTGATAGCTGATAGGTAACCTAGACCTAGACCTATACAAGTGACCTATACGCTAGTAGAATATAATGATGAATGTATGACATCGACTTAAATGGCAAAGATACGTCAGTTAGCGAACATTTAAATTGGTAATTTTACAAAATGAAGGAGTGAATTTATGAACATTATCTTTATAATTTTATTTTCTACTCAATTGTACACACGCCTGCAGATCAACCTATCGAAAACTGTCAACATTAAAAATACAAAAATTCTATATTCAACAAACTTATAATAAGCATTATGAATCGTTTAAATTTAAATTTACTTCTTTATTTGGATGGATGGGCACCCGAATTCAGGAAGTCTTTTAGTCAAATATCACCAATCGATATTGATCCTTGTAACCTAGTAACAAAACGCACCTTCCGCATTTCGGGCGGCTGCCTTAACCACTTGGCTACCGAGGTCTGGCTTTCAACCGTCGAAACCGCCTGAGGTTGTCGTCTTTTTTCAGTGTTAAAAATTTTACTTAAGTATATTTAAGCGTTAATAAAACGCTAAAATATAAAACATTAAAATTTTACTAGTAACAAAATTCAAAATTTATTGAATAGTAACCGTGCCGCGTAGCGGTGTAAGAATACTACCCTACACCCCCCTCTCTTCCCTTGGGTGTCGTTAAAGGCGACTAACGGACTAAACACTGCACATACTACCAACAGCATAGAGCGGCGTTGGGCTACCACCTGTCACAGTGAGCACATGTGCAGTCGCTATTTGGTGAAAAGTTCAGTTAAATAATTTGACATTTTCTGGTAGGTTAAAGTGCTTGCGTCTGTATATTCTACTAGCAGACCGCCGACGACTTCGTACGCGTGGATGAATTTTCAAAATGACTCCCCTCCCAAGAACACTTATTGTGACGTAACTATAATAGTTAGACATATGCTATCACGACACTTTTTGTAGATAATGATGTGGGATCGGAATGTCATCAGGAGTGAGAACAAACTGAATGAAAGGGATAATATGTAGGTACACTAGAGAGATGAGTGAAAGAGACAACATTTATATAATACTTTATTAGGTTGGCAATAAGTTTTTTCTTTTAGCAAATTGGCCATATTGTTTTTTCTTCTCATGGTTGTAAAAGACGCAGACGAACGTAAAATTTTGGTTTTCTTATAAATAAATTAGTTTAAGAGTTTTTGTGCTTATTATTTGCCCACACGACTTCCTACAATGATGTGTTCTGCAAAGCCATAGTACATTATTTTATTCTATCATCATTAGTTTTATTACCGCACGCAATGTAAGGAATTTATTTGAGTTTTAGTAAGAATTCCTATTTTTTTCAAAATATTATATAGCCTGTCATCCGGAGATAATGTAGCTTCCCAACGGTGAAAGAATTTTTAAATCGGTCTAGTAGTTTCGGAGCCTATTCACATGCAATAGGGTATTCCTAGAAGCGCACCCATTTTGAAGCGCACCAGACCAAGCGCACCTAAACTATTCCGCCAAGCGCACGTTGGGTGCGCTTCCGAATAGGTAATTAAAATATTATATTTTTATTCCTCGAGCGCACCTACGGTAAAAAATATAGAGGAGCTTAAAATATTCGTAATATTGATTGTCGATAGAAACTAGGACTGCTAGGCGTGCTTTAAGCAACTTACTACGTCAAAAATAAATTGAATCATGCCAGTCATATTCCCTTTATTCGCATAATATTAGATTCTCAAAAAAAGTACCAGGGAGACATAAATGGAAAGAGGTAGATAGGCGCCGTAGCGATCTTACTTACCCTTAGCTATCAGGAAAAAAGGAATAAACGAGTAGGACTAGATGCTGCAACTTACTATGTCAATAATAAATTGAATCATGACAGTTATTTTAAACTAAAAGTACTGTAGTACTTATTCTGTGCTAAAAGTACCAGGGTGACATAAATGAAAATAGGTAGATACCTACTCTAAAAGTAAACGTACGTTATTCGTTATCGATATTTTCTGTTATATAGTTACACATTTTATCTGCTGGTGCGGTTCGAGGAATAAAAATATAATATTTTAATTACCTATTCTAAAGCGCACCCAACGGGTGCGCTTGGAGGAATAGTTTAGGTGCGCTTGGTCTGGGTGCGCTTCAAAATGGGTGCGCTTCGAGGAATACCCCAAACAAACAATTAAATGTTTCCTCTTTATAATATTAGTATAGATGGCAGGCATATTAGTATAGACCCATCGCCGCTCTATTCTATTAGATGTTTGTGCAGTCTTTATTCCTTTAGTCGCCTTATACAACACTCAAGGGAAGAGAGGGATTGATAGAATTCTTTTCGTGGGCCGCTACACGGTCATAAATCGGAAATGTCAATATTAATCACGATTATTATCCCCGAAGGGTTAGTCAGAGCAATGAGGACAGCAAAAGCAGTCTACCACAGTCCACTTTTCACCAAATAGCGCCTGCAAATGTGCTCAGCGTGACAGTTGGTTAGCCCATCGCCGCTCTATGCTGTTGAATGTATGTGCAGTCTTTTGTCCGTTAGTCGCCTTTGACGACACCCAAGGGAAGAGGGTGGTATTATATTATAGAGTATTCTTTCACCGCTACGCGACACGGTAATTTGTTGTCAATATGTATTGTTTTGTATTCATTAATTGTTGTTTGTAACCTTTCCCTAATACGTGACTGGCTCGCGGCGGGCCTATTGTCCCACTTCCTATTTAATTTTCCTTTCCGATACGATAGGAAGGATACCGATAATAATATAATAGTGAAGTGAAGGCTAATGTTTTTCCTGCCGTTTATGAATAAACTAACAAATGAACTGACTGACTTCTTGGCAGGAAGGTGAGCGTCATTTCTGCAGTTTTGTTTTATTTAAAAAAATGTGTTTTGTCGGTTGGATATTTATGTGAAATATTGGTGGATTTCGTGAACGTGCATGACTCTTGGAAAATTAAACAAAACAGTGCGACATTCAAAAATCAAGAATCAATATCACTTATTCAGGTTAGGCCATGTTTAGGTTACATCACTTATGAATGTCATTATGCCATCGGTTCGTATCGTAAGTTTATCTATGTTGCGGAAGCCTTGTACTGAGAAGAACCGGCAAGAAACTCAGCAAGGGCATTTCTTTTCTCCCTCTTTTTCCCTTTCTTTTACAGCGTCACTTAGAATTCAAAAATGCCCTAATATACTAATAATAAAAATAAGTTAGCAAGAGCAGACCAGCCTCCACAGGCAGCACCCGTTCACGAGTATGACATGTGAATCACCCATCGCTTCGCTTAACCGTGTTTTAGGGAACGTAACGACCTGACGCACATGCCACCACCGGTGAGACACTTTAAGAGGGCATGACACACTCGAGTAACCCCAATGAAACAAGCGAGAAAACATTTAGGCAACGTTTTACGCAACATAAGTTTTGAGTAGGTACCTATTGTCTGTAAGACACTGCTGATAAAGGCTATCATACCTGGGTAAAATGAGTTAGTTTTATAGAAAATGGACTTAAGAATATATGTATAATGTGATTATTTTATCATAATCAGGCTGTTTGTCTTCTAAATATTCCTTGACTGTATAATAACATTAATAACCTTTCTTATCCACTGTCACGTCCATGGTGAGTATAGTCACCGAGCGCGAAAATTTTGCATACGTCCAGGGTGAGTATAGTCGCCCGTGGACATTTGCGAATTTTGTAATCGCATACGTCCACGGTGAGTGTAGTCACCCAAAACACGTAGTATGTAGGTCCATCAAAAATTTGAGGTGATTCTGTGGTTACTAATTCATTATAAAAGTAAAAGAAATCTATCTAATGGCAAACATAATTTCACAGAAAAAAATAATGAAATTGACGAAAATTGACAGTTCGCCAAAACGGAATTATACAACGTAAGCGTTTTTAAAAATGTCGAAATACTCTTCTACTCACCGTATTTCCTAAATAAGTGCACATCAAAACAATCGCATACTAATTAACGTTATGGATTAGCTAAGTTTGTTTACATTTGTAGACAGTGACATTCTAATATATATTTTTTTCTGACCAAGCGCCATAAACACGGCAACGTTCTTTGTTAAGGTTGTTACTCACTACACCTAGTTCGTAGTTCCGCAAGAAAATTTGAGGTGGCTCTATAAATATTTATTGATCCGTAGAGCAATAGAAACTATGGCATAGTGTACGAGTACCTTAAGTAAAAAAATATAATTGTTGACAATTTTGACAGTTCGCCATTTTTTTGCATAGGATTTTTTTGTGCTAATTATGTGTTAATTACTCTTCGTAATCATCGTTCTTCCTAATAATGTGCACATCAAAACAATCGTTATGGTTTTAGCTATCGAAAATGATATGATTCTTTATAGTTTTAAACAGTGACTTCGAAGTAATAACGACTTCTACATGTCGATATAAAAAAAAATATTTTAGTGTTTTGTCTTGGAATTTTTATTTTTTGTCATTTTTATTATAGTTTTTTGTAATGAACTGTTAACTTATTAAAATACTGCGTTTTCTAAGCATTTGGTACGTATTTTAGGTTTTGATATAGCTTTAGCAATGGTTTAGTTCTAAGCTTTTTTTGTCAGCTCGGGTAGTCTCGGTCAGCTTCGGCCAACTTTCTGACAGCTGTCAGAAAGGCTGGACGTTAGACGCCATATTGTATATACGGGACTCGACGTTTAAGTGGAGTAAACGAGATTTAGTTGAGAACCTTCTGTAACCTGAACAGGGGGCCTCATAAGTTTTGACTTCTTTCTTGTATTGAAATTGTGTACGTTACCGTATTTAGTAAATGAGTTAGTATTGCAACGCACAAAAACTAAAAAATTGTAAATATATTGGAAGAACAAAAAAAAAGAACGTTGCTGTGTTTATGGCGCTTGGTCAGAAAAAAATATATATTAGAATGTCACTTTCTACAAATGTAAACAAACTTAGCTAATCCATAACGTTAATTAGTATGCGATTGTTTTGATGTGCACTTATTAAGGAAATACGGTGAGTAGTATTTCGACATTTTTAAAAATATCTCTAAATATGATAGCTCAATGGTACGCTCCACTGAAAGCCCTACAATATCGTTTCGTTCTTTATATATAATATTATTTCTTACTAGTATTAAAGAACCACCGTGAATAGCAGCTGTACTACACACGTACATGCTTCCTAGTTGAAAATTATTAACATGGAATGATGTGTCATGGACTTCTTAGCCAATGCTCAGTTATACAAAATATATGAATATCCTGACTCTTTGCAAATAATTCCATTTTTAAGTCTTTGCCAGCCAAACCCTGAATGTTTTGATGAACAAAATTAATGTATGTTTATTTACCTTTTGTCTTAGACCTCAGTTTAAACCAGAGGTTGTTTGATGCCTTATTACTAGTTGTAAAAATTGTATTAGTAGAATTAATAATGATAACGTTATTATGTGTAGTCGTAGTTATAGATATAGGTAACTGTATATTGTATATTATAAGCTAACAAATTAGCAATCTGGGTCTTATATTTCGTCGAAAGATACATAGTATCTGAAGTCAAAATTAAAATCAAAATATAAAATAGTGTCACTATGACGGCATAACAAATTATACAATAATAAATTTATGTCAAAAATGCTTTAGTTTTGTTCCCAGGTTAAGTTTGTACAATAAGGAAAAGCGCTAACTATTAACCTGCAGTTTGTATCCGCGTAAAGTTTTAATAAAATGTTTTCATTTTCTATAATGTCACGTTTCTTATTTTGTGAACTTTACTGTCACCACATAAAATAATAACATTAGTGGAACTGTTTAATAAATGCTGAGATAATTATGTTACGTACTATAGATTTCAATGATTGACCAGGGGCACCTGATATTAGTCACTTGTTGGTTTATATTTCCATTAATAAGCAACCCTATAATACCCTGACCCAATTTATCAGAGAACAGAATGTTTTTCTTATTAATTTATTATCATTGTTTTGGGTCAAGTGATTTAAATCATCAGTAGGTGTAATTGGCATTTCTGTACACACCGTAAAAGGACTGGGATCCATGTCACACAAGTTAATTGACTTTAATTGAATACTAGAATTTAATGATAAAAGATTTTCATAATTATTTATCTCGTTATTATTAACTAAATAGAGAGTCATACCATACCGATCAGCATTGTATTTGCATAGATAAATCAATCAATCAATCATCATCAATCATTACTTATCAAATTATCTTAAGAAGAAGATTTCAGTAAATCATCTTTACTGTATTTCAGTATTTCATCTTTACTGAAACTCAAGGGGTTTGGGGGATTATCATTTACCATTAAGGGGGCTAAGGCGGTGAAAACGGAAAAATCGGCTGTTTTCTATTAGCTGTTATTCAAAATATTTTAGATATTTCACACTGAAATGTTCAATATGTATCACAGAACGTATGTGCGAGGGGATGGCTGTTTCCAAAACACGTTTGAAAAAAATTTTTACACAGAGTACGACCGTGTTTTACAATAATAATTCCTATAAAATCATAAACACATAGGTACCTTTTCGATTTCTTGACTGATTTGAATTTCCAAAAAACTGAACATTTTCATTAATTTTTTGATAAAAATGTGAATGGCGCTTACGAATTACCTCGGACCCCGCACCGCGCAACACCCGCGAGGGCCCGGAATAACGGCGGAATTTTCGCTGACCGCCTAACCCCCCTTAAACATTAATATTCAACTCATATGTTATATTAAATAAATAAATAAATAAATCTTTCCTACAATCACACCAATTATCTAGCCCAAGAGAAGCTTCGAAGAAACTCGTTAAATGGTTACTAGACATCGGATAAACATACTTAAAATACTTAAATACATACGAGTACTTATCATACATAGAAAACACCCAGACCCGAGACAATTTAGAAAACAATAATTTCTAAATTGACCCGACCGGGGTTCGAACCCGGGACCTCAGAGATGGCGACACCATGAAAACCGGTGTACAAACCACTCGACCAAGGAGGCCGTTAATATTCATATTAATCACTCATTATCATCTACTGTACGCTAAGAAAATATTAACTATTATCTCTTTTAATTGACACTGTGTTAATCGCACCAAGCCAATTATTATTTTTATTAGCCGCATTTGTCCCATCGCAGCGCAAAGGCCTCCCTTCCCTTTTTCCATATTTCCCTACTCGCACTCTTCTACCTTCATCACAATAATTAATAAAAAAAAAACCAAATGGACTATTGGGGAAGAGATTGACCGTACTCAATTTTTGTGAGTAAATGAAATCCCGTAATGTACCTATTGACTGGAAAAAATATTACAAAGGTTTGATTTTAAGTATTTTCAAGCGATTGTCTTGAATGTAACCATGACGTCTACAAATTGTCGCTCAATTCCGTTATGAATCATTGTGAATGGGAGTTGTAAGAAATCGTATCTAGTAATCTAGAATTACCAGAGCTAAAGAAAGTAAGTCTACACAAGATTTCTTCAATTTTGCTATACAAATTCTCTATTTAACTAACGTGTTCGAATGGTTGTTAAAATTTTACCAATGTAAAGTGCCTAGTGCAGTTTTATGCGCTTGGGTTTCCCAAACTGTGTGGGTCGATCGCGACGCGACGCCCGAGACTAGGGCGTCATTGTCTTTGTTACTAAGATAAGGGAGAAAAAAGGAAGGCCTCCTGAGTTTTTAGAAGTAGCCACCTTCTTTCAGTCGAAGGCTCTCCCAAAATCAGAACTCTACCACCAGTTCTTTAGTTAGTTTAGTTATTATTAGTAAGATTAGTGTGAGCTATGCTTAGAAACTCAGAATATGAGAAAAGCAAGCCTTCCTTCAATACGTTTAATTAGCTGAGTTAGCGATTCTAAACTTGCTATAGTGGACTTTAAATTACAATGACTCTGTTTCTTCAGTCCTCATTATTAAATAGGAGTACGTACTGGTATTTAAAGTAGGCTTGTATAATTGTAATGTATTCTGCAGTGCATTGTTCAAGATAGTTTGTCACGGACGCGTTCCAACCCACACTGTCTTGAAGGATCTTGCTAGTTATTTTTCCGTATTCATTACGGTGTAACAGGTTTTTAAGTTATTCTCTCAAGAGACAGTTGCATTATGAACTAGTGCATTCAGTCTTGAATGTCAATATCAGCACGCATTACGGAGTCGAACGTCTACCAGTGATTTCTTAAGTAAATAAATAAATAGTTTTCTACGCGCACACCATTTAATTATCTTGCCCAAGTTAAGCTTCTTTTGAAACTTGGTGTGCACCTATACTCTTAATTATTATCTCTAAATATGTACACTATGATACTAAAAATGCTGTCATAGCGATAGTTTTTGGTGATAGCTGGTCAGGCGGACTTACCTAAAGTATACATACGATAGATTTTCTCGACTAGAGTGATCATGGCACTTCTTGGTCCACCTGGCGCTACAAAATTCTTACTAGTGTTAGTTGAAAAGCATTTTTTTTTCAATGTGTTCAATACTCATAACAATTATAACTAAAATAATAAACAAAACATATGTTTTTTTAGTTTTATGTTTAAGAGTGTCTTAATTTAGTTAAATAAGTAAAATAAGTACTAGTATGCCAAATGGATTCTTGGACGTGTGTTTTCAAGTATCCACCTTAAAGGAATAATACAATTAGCCATGAAGAGTTCAATATAAAATAATACTTGATCATTTTAATTCCTTTTCATTAAATAGGTAAACGATGTCATGTCCATGCCTCTATTGACATTATTGTGGACATTGTTATCCTTCGTCGTTATTATTACTCGGCATTATAATACTAAATTATTACTCGACATTTTTACACTTTGACTTTTTTATGTTTGAAAATCGACATTATTATAAGTACCTCCTCATTTTAATTCCTTTTCGACATTATTATTCTTCGTATTTTTTTTATGTTGTCGTTATTATTGCTCGACATTTTTATAGTTTGACTTTTTTATGTTTGGTAAATCGTCATTATTATACCTCGTCATTTTTCAATATAGACATTAGTCGCCTAACTCAAAATACATAAAATACCTAAACCAAATTTAAAAAAAATTTTAATAATAAAATGAAGTAATGGTAAAAAGCTTTAGAAATGTATTAGTTATTGTTGTTGTAATACTGTTAGACAGCATTAGATCAATCGATTAGCACATCCCTTATGTCACCGTACCCAAACACTAGTTGCCGAAGTTAGACACTTGAGTTACCGCGCTCTTGGTAGATGTAATAAAATATTTGATTGTAATTAAAATAAACGGTTATTGTAAAGAATTGAGGTTATTGTTATTATTACCTGCTAGGTATTTATGACAGAAAAAAAAATCTTTTTTTAATTTTTAACTTTCTTGGGCTTGCTCTTCTCGTGCTCTTCTCTTATTAATTATGAAGGTCGTATTCGTTTGAGTTGCATACCTATTATTACCTATATCGTTAAAGTTCTGACGTAGGTTAGAATTAAAAATCTTAATCAGACTTAGCCGCGACTGAAACGGTGAAATCTAATTGATCACCTTGTACCTATTCAAGAAGAGGTCACTCAGATGATGATAAAGTAAATTTTGTTTAAAGACGTCGTCGTCGATCTAGTTTTATAAGGTTTACGCATTTCGGTTTCCCATAAAAAAATCCAAGTTCAATTCTTTAATGACACTTTGCATGTTTATGTAAAATAGAGAGATCTAAATAGTTTGTAGAAAACATTTCAAAAAACCGTTTATTTAGCTGAATTACTGCAATTTTTAAATTAGTACACTTTTGAAGATTATTCGCATTAATTTCTATTTTTCACGTACTTAACTAGTATTATTTATCTTGAAGTTACTACTACCTACTAATAGGAATAAACTCAATTCCTCACAATAACCATCCTACTAATATTATAAACGCGAAAGTTTGTAAGAATGTATGGATATTTGTTACTCTTTCACGTAAAAACTACTGAATGGATTTGGATGAAATTCGGCATACAGATAGTTTATAACCTGATACTTTTTATCCCTATATTCCCACGGGAACGTATTGATGGATGTTTGTTACTCTTTCACGTAAAAACTACTAAATGGATTTGGATGAAATTCGGCATACAGATAGTTTATAACCTGGATTAACACATAGAATACTTTTTATCTCGATATTCCCACGGGAACGGGAACCACGCTGGTGAAACCGCGAGCAGCCGCTATGCTAGTGTAATATAATTACATTAAAGTATTCGTAATATTTGATTATTTGCGTTAAAAAACGCTCAAATAAACTCAGAGAAAACGAAGCGTTGAAAAAAATGTCTACCTCAGGCGGGAATCGAACCCGCGGCTTCCGCAGTCCGGGCGGCTGCGTTGACCACTCCGCCACCGAGGTATTGGTTAGACCTGACGAAAGATTTCAACGCTTTTGACTTTAAGTTTTTATTGCAACAACAATCCAAGGATGTAAACAACACATATCTAAGAATGTAACATACATTTTTTACGACGTTTCGATATATTTACATTAAACTATTTTACAACAACTACTTAGAAGCGCGGTAGCTGTCTGTCAAACTTCGGCAACTAGTCCTGGGGAACGGTAACATTATAATAGATGTGCTCATCCATTGATCTAATGTTCGTCTAACACTATTACAACAACAACAACAACAAAACATTTCTAAAGCTTTACCGTCACTTAATTTTATTAAAAAAAATATATTTTTTAATTTGGTTTACTTTATGTATAATTTTTATTAAGTATGTTAGTTTTAATTGTTATGAATATTGTAACACTTTGAAAAAAATATCACCATTTTTACTAATTTTCAAACTTTTTATTAAAAATAATACTAATATTACTTGTATATTCAATCAACACTCACATTTTCCGATTACCACGTTATTCCAGACACACCACAAATAGCACAGCACCGCACAGTACCGCACAGAACCGCTCGCGTCTTCCGACAGGATTCGAACCCTTGACGACACTGCGCCGAGCCCCCGCCCGCCGGCCGGTTATATCAGCACGCGAGGACCGACTTGACTTTGACCTTACAAGTTCACGTTACATTACAAGTACATTGCAGGTACAGTCGGCCGCGGAAGTAGCTTAATACTATAGCAACTCTATCAGTCAAGACATTTAAATGGCTTTCCGTGTCTATTAAAATGTTTACATACAATACAATCATATATTCACGACTATTATCCCTGAAGGGTTAGTCAGAGACCAGGCAATTAGGACCGCAAAAGCAGTCCACTGCCTCAGTCCAAGTTTCACCAAACTATAATGATTAAAATGTTTATTTTTGCGTAATAGCTGTTGTACTTAGTAAAAAAATAAATAAAAATCTTGTCACACCAACGGTATGGAACGATCGCGCACGCAGTAGATTTATCACATGGTACTAAGAGTTAATCTAGTTTTTAGGCCTACCCTTAGTCAGCATCGGAACCACTAGTCAATCAAACAATTTATTGCACTCATAATATAGGGTAAAAGTTGTGTTACTTACATAAAATATTTTAGAACTGTAACGTGAATTCCTAATTTAAAATAAATAAACTAACTACAAAAAGTTTAAAAAAAAAATTCTGGCGCCTTATAAATGGAATATTATAACTAAGTTAACATCAAGAGAAGCAGTAAATAGGAAGTTAAAACCAACCATGTTCTGTTGGCCACGTGGGAAGCAGTGGAACCTTTAATAGGCTGACGATGAAATGTCACAATAGCTTTACAAAAAGTTGAAAAGCGGTTGTTAAAATTTAGTTGTTTCAAATATGTGCAGTCGCTATTTGGTGAAAGGTGGACTGCGGTAGAGGGCTTCTTGTGCTGTCCTCATTGCCTAGTCTCTGACTAATCCTTAGGGGATAATAGTCGTGATTATATAATATTATAAACTTTTAAGTGTAGTCTATCTCTATAGGGTTCAGCTACTTTTACTGATGATTGTACATATTAGCGACAAGTTATTAGTAACAAGTGGTGTACTTAAATGGAGAGCTTTGCCGTGATCCGTTTTCGCGATTCAATTCTGGTATAACCGTTTATAGTAGCGGTTGAGATCGTGAATGTAAAGCTACGTTGGCATTTGGCAGACCTTTAGATCGGCTACCGACACGTTACCGAAGAGTTTAGAGAGATGACGTGAGATGGCAGTAGTTAGACTAAGATCAGTATTTGCCGTTTTGTGGTATAGGCACGGCGTGGGGTACAACCACGGTAAAACAAACATCATCATCATCATCAGCCTAATTAAAGGAGGCGATTGTAATAAGAACGGTACAAAGTCCCAATGTGTAAACTCCACGACCTCTTCTCTGCACATAGAGGCTTGCCCAGGGGTTCATAGTAGGGCAACATTATTTTCATGTGATTTTAACTTAACTAAACAATAATTGTCTTTATCATAATTATTTTAATCAGCATAAATGAAAAAGAAAATAAACATAATTATTGCTATATGTCTAAATTAATTTATCATACAATACGAAACGCATAATGGATGAAGCGCAGCATAGCGATTGTCTTGAATTTCGAGGTTATTTTTTTTATTAGACAACAGAAATACTAGCTGCCCTACCTGTAGGTCATGTGATAGGTTAGAAATAAGAATGGGCAAAACGTCCCCCCCCCCCCCCCCCTTGTAACACATACATCTATGCATCAAATACAAGTACTTGAAAAGTGAAGCATTTTATTGTATGACAGCAAATCTGTCAGGTATTGGAGAAAAAAGTTATTCAGAAGAAGAAAATTAAAATAATAAATGATAATAGGTAGATAGATAAATAGATAATACTTTTATTGTAACATAATAACAC
This sequence comes from Scoparia ambigualis, assembly GCA_963921215.1. Classification (NCBI taxonomy): domain Eukaryota; kingdom Metazoa; phylum Arthropoda; class Insecta; order Lepidoptera; family Crambidae; genus Scoparia; species Scoparia ambigualis. Next base: position 13,724,846 of record OY992519.1, read on the forward strand.
AAACATTAATAACGATAATATAAAATTGAAATCAAGATTTTTTTCTTGAATTTAAATACACTCTCATTTTTCATTTTTTTATTACATTTTCCCTTTATTTTTCATTCATTTATTCGCTCGTCCATATTTGCTGTCCTTACAACAAGATACACTATTTATTTCGAAACTTAGGTATCATGTGGGAACTTACAAGGGGTGGGACGGGTTTCCATACAAAAACGCCCATTCTTCATTAAGACAATCGCGAAGTGCAGCGTAGCGATTGTCTTGAATTTCGGGGTATTCCTCAAAGCGCACCCAATATGAAGCGCACCCAGACCAAGCGCACCCGTTGGGTGCGCTTCAGAATAGGTAATTAAAAAATATTTTTTTTATTCCTCCAAGCGCACCTACGGACAAAAATAGAGAGGAGCTTAAAAGATTCGTAATATTGATGTCATAGAGACTAGGACTAGGTGCTTATGCAACTTACTACGTCAATAATAAATTGAATCATGACAGTCATTTTGATCTAAAAGTACCAGGGAGACAAATGAAAAGAGGTAGATAGGCGCGTTAGCGATCTCACTTACCTTTAACTATCAGGAAAAAAGAAATGAACGCTTAAAAGATTCGTAATATTGATGTCGATAGAGACTAGGACTAAATGCTTAAGCAACTTACTACGTCAATAATAAATAGAATCATGACAGTCATTTTGATCTAAAAGTACCAGGGAGACATAAATGAAAAGAGGTAGATAGGCGCGTTAACGATCTCACTTACCCTTAACTATCATGAAAAAAGAAATGAACGAGTAGTAGTTACAGTAGTTAGTTGCCATCAATAAATAAAAATAAACGTCCGGTATTCGTTATCGATATTTTCTGTTAGTTACTACATCTCTTTCAACATTTTTTCCGTGGGTGCGCTTCGAGGAATGAAAAATTAATATTTTAATTATCTATTCTGCAGCGCACCCAACGGGAGCGCTTGGAGGAAAAGTTTAGGTGCGCTTCATATTGGGTGCGCTTCGAGGAATACCCCTGAATTTCGAGTTTATTTTTTTTATTAGACAACAGAAACACTAGCTGCCCTACTCCTGTAGGTCACGTGATAGGTAGACGATAGGCGATACTCTTGTGATATTCTAAATGTTAACATTTTGGTATTCTATATGTATGACTGCAATAAATGTTATGATTAGTAATCATTATTGTAAAAACGTTTATGCATGAACATTTGATGCTGATAAATCATTATTAGAAAAGAAGTTATGGGGAAATAAAGTATGCCTAATGATTTATTCGAACGTTATGCGAAACGAAGAGAATGCCAAAAAACGTTATGCAGCCTTCAAATATGCATCTTTAATTTGTGCAACCCAATATGGACCCCTCTTCGGTTTAGTAGGGTACTCTGTGGGTACTTTTAACCTGACCTTTAACGTGAACTTCACCGTTCTGATCTAAGTACGTTGTTCCTTGCAGTTAAAGGAGAATGACCATTTTACTATGGGAGTTAGGCTAGTTTTTTAGCTAGCTAGCGTAACACAGCGCTTTGTTGAAATAAATAGTAATCAATAGCAGCAATGCTCTGAATTATGAAGAAAAAAAAGTACATTACAATATCATGCGGGAGTTTGAAGCTATCTTCATTTTTAGCTTAAGACTTTTTAGGTATTTTGAGGTTATGACAACTGTTATCGTATGACTATCAGTTCAGTTCAGCATTTATTTATCACTTGACTCTTAACGAGGCGTTCTATAGAAAACCTTTTTTAACAGTAAGTAATCATTATAACTTATGAGAACACTTTCGATATGTGAATGATTAAGACGCAATAGATATCGAATAGGCTGGTTTGGTCATTCTTCTTTAATTTATTGACAACGTACATTTAATTTTTTTTTAATTCTTTGTAAAAACTCATAACTCAAGTCGCGTTTTAATACAGTGTTCGATTCATAGAAATAGCTGTGGCAGAATAGCAGAAGCTGTGGATATGTAGTCTGCCGCTCCTGAGTCATATACCGATTTGTTCTTCATTTAATTATACCATCTGTGTATAAATGTTTCCTGTGAACTCGGCATGTTACTTACTTGAAGGCAAACACATCTTTATCTTTTTATTAAATTAAATTATTATTATTATTTATTTTTAGCCATTGTTTTCCCACTGCAGGGCAAAGGCCTCTTAAATTAATATAAATTAAATTTGTTTCTATTGAATTCTTAGGACAATTTAATTACAATATTTTCAACAAAAAAAAGATTTTATCTATATTTATAAAAATCAATTGCCACGAGTGTATGTTCGCGCATCACTTTAGAACGGCTGCACCCATTTGGCTAATTTTTTTTGTGTTGTGTTTGTTATTGTCAGGACAAAGTTTGTATAAAATAATTTTTTTGGACATCGTACGGGGTGTTCACGCGGATAATGTCGCGGGCGGGCTGCTAGTATAAAATATTATAAAACTCAACCTAGGTTGCCACCGGAAGCGGAGATAGACCCAAGCTATCAGTGGTTAAGGCTGCAGCGTGAGGATAACCTCCTGACAATACTACTTATTATTATAACTAAGTATTACATTTTCCTTGTCATGCTGTTTTGGTGGTTTTTTGTAATTTATATAATACGTTTATTTTGTAATGGACAATGTACTTCTACGTACTTATAGATAGGGAAGGCATTTTCCTAATTTTATTTGACGTAAAAGGAAAAGAGAAAAGAAATGTTCTTGATGATGATCTTGCAAGTTAAGCAGCTGTCGCAATGCCGGCTGGTTGGTTGGGAAACTCAATTTGACATATTTTGTGTCCACCCTTTCTTCGGAAGTTGTTAAGCCGTCGTTGTGGTCCCGGTGGTTGTCGTGAGAGGGCAGTAGGTAGGATCAACCACGACGTTTTGTCACATGGTTAAATGTGTGTGTAATAATATTTACAATGCATTGGTGTTCCAGTGGAGGGACCCTAAATAGGCCACTTCGAGCGATTCAAATTATTTTCATGTTATGATTCATATTAGAAATCGTAAAATAGCCACTTGTAAGCAATTCACATTATGATTCCAATACAATTTATAATTTGCAAGTGTCTATGGAGATTCGTAATATGGCCCACAATGCTGAATTGAATATGTATCAAATAGCAGAATCATAAAAAGTTACTCAAGGGCAACATATTTCAATTCATATACTTAGTGCATATTTCCGAAAAATAATTAAATAATGGCAGATTTAGCCCTTTATGCAATGTGTATTGAGTATTCGCGAATGTAGGAGAGCTTATTATATCGCCGGCGAAGTGCATCGCTTCGAAAAATGGAGTTAGCGTTTGAAATGCCAGACTCTCAATTTGTTTGGCGTTTAATATGTGAATTACCTATGTAACTATGGCAACTGTAGACAAAATAAACCAAAATATGGATCTATCGCTCGATAGGTTGAGTCAACCTAAGTTACTAATTTATCAGTATGGGACCTCTTGACATTTATTTGAGTTAGGACCCTTGTGCCGACTTTCCCTGTTGGTCGACTTTACTGAAATATCATACAACGAGTATGAGTTGTGTGACTGACACACGTACGGCTAGATTATGAGTGTTCGAGCTTTGAGTCGAGCAATAAATCGACGAGAATTTGAAATTTGTTAGGTAGGTACGGTCAGCTAGCGAGCTGTCAGCTCACAAATCCTACTAATATTATAAACGTGAAAGTTTGTAAGTATGGATGTTTGTTACTCTTTCACGTAAAAACTACTGAATGGATTTTGATGAAATTCGGCATACAGATAGTTTATAACCTGGATTAACACATAGGATACTTTTTATCCAGATATTCCTACGGGAACGGGAACCACGCTAGTAAAACCGCGAGCGGCCGCTAGTCAAAATTAATTCGAAATTATTTCTTCTGAAGTTCGAAATTATTATCATTCACATACGGCATGGTTGCCTAATTATATTTCCTCTTTGTACTATTGCTGTTATTTTTAATGAATTTAATTTAATTTAATTAATACACATTAAATAAATGGTTTTGTTTTTTGTTAAAATATTTAAAAAAGAACTCGTACTAATTTGCAATCGAACCAATAGCAAACGCCCTTTTGTCCTATTTGTTTCTTAAAATGATATAGTAAAGATCGATCTTTTTCATGGATTCGTCAAAAGGGATGTTTTTATTTTTAGCCATTTATGCGTTTCTGGTTTATTGCTATTTAATTTATAAGTAGGTGTTTTCTTCGCTAAAGTATTGTGATAAGATTCGTTATCTTTAACAATAACCGTATTTTTGGTACATGGTTGCATCTTTTCAGCAGTTAGTACTTTACTTTACTGTTTACTTTGCTTTGCTGTACAATCTGACGTATATGCACACACACATTCAAAACAAATTGTGGAGAAGCGTGCCATCTTTTCGCGGTTTCTCTTCCACTATAATTCTACTAGCGGCCCGCACGATACTTTGTCCGCGTGCGAACACGGGTTTGACGCAGTTTGTCCCATTCGCATTTCGTCACGATTTCTGAAAAGGCCCCATACGCATTCTGTCCCATCCGCATTTGTTCCCATTCGCATTTGGTCCCATTCGCATTTGGTCTCATTCGCATTTTGTCCCATTCGCATTTGGTCCCATTCGCAAACGGTCACACACTCAGATAAATTAAGTTGCTTAACATTTTCATAAAATAAGCCGAAGCCAATAAAAACGTGCAGCTTTTAATACCTAATTACTTGTATTTTTAAAAGAATCGACATTCTTACAAAATCAACATAACAATATTTATATTCAAAATCAAAATAAAATTATACAAAAAAAGTGAAAAATGAATGATTATTTTTACATCTGTAGAATGTAAAATGCAGAGTTATTGTATTACGATTCAGTTTTTAAGTAGATTTTTATATATTTTTCATGTTTAATATCCTTTTATTTTGATAATTACGTGTAATTATTTAAAAAAAATCAACGTTCTTACAAAATCATCACAACAAATAACAATATTCCACATTACAATCAACTACGTCCTATTATATTCTTCACATTTTTTTGTATAATTTTATTTGATTTTGAAATAATAAATATTGAAATAATAAATATTGCTATGTTGATTTTGTAAGAATGTTGATTTTTGAAAAAAACACGTAATTTATTATTAAAAGTTGCATGTTTTTATTTTCAAAATACCACCATTATAAAAACGTTAAACAGCTTAATTTACAACTTAATTTATCTGAATGTGTGACTGTTTGCGAATGGGACCAAATGCGAATGGGACAAAATGCGAATGAGACGAAATGCGAATGGGACCAAATGCGAATAAGACCAAATGCGAATGGGACCAAATGCGTCAAACCCGCGAACACCACGCAGTGTCACGCGGGGTGTCACTGCCCAAGATTTTTTTTGTATATTCGTCACGGTATACGGATCCAGTGACCAATATTCAAAACCTTGTCCTGACAATTACAAATACAACAAAAGAGAATGAGTCAAATAGGTGCAGCCAATTTGAAGTGATGCGCGAACAAACACTTCACCACCACTCAGCTTCAGATTGACTCACTCGTGGCATTTTTCTTACAAAAAAATTGGCGCAGCTATCAACGTCAAATTTGACAGAATCGAGCATAGACTATGCGATATTTTGCGATAACAATGCATAAGATGTACCACAGAACCGAAATAACCAAACTTGTTCATACTAAAGTAGTCTGAAAGTCTATGAAAACAGGGTACAAAGTCAAGTGTGTTTTTGTAGGTGTGATCTCATGCGACCGCTTGGGGCCTGAAGGGTTAATAACGGACTAAAGACTGCACATACATCCAATAGCATAGAGCGGCGATGAGCTCATTACTTGTCACGCTGAGCACACGTGCAGTCACTATTCGGTGAAAAGTGGCCTATGGAAGAGGACTGATTTGGCTGTCGTCAATGCCTAGTCTCTGACTACCCTCCGGGGATAATAGTCGTGATTATATGTATGTATGTAGGTTTCACGTGTCAACTCTACAAGATTTGCAGATTTGCAACTTCATGGGCTGGTCAGGTCAAGTGTTTTAAACATGACCAAAATGACAAAAAAGTAATTCGTATTTTTTCATTTTTAATGAAATAATTCATTTTGTGAATTTTAATTGGATAGTCTTTGAGTATCTAATTTATTTTAAAGCATACGGCCGTCTGTTGACCCGTCCGCGTCAGCTGGGCGATAAGTACCTACAAAAAAACACGAATTCCTTTTTTGTCATTTTTGTCATGTTTAAAACACTTGACCTGACCAGCCCTTGAAGTTTCTTGCGGTTTCTAGCAGTCATCTTATATAATAAAATCCTACAAACGCTCACAATAAAAACGATTGCGCGTGTTACACGCTTCTTCGTATGTGGCAGCCTTGTAGGCCTGCCGCTCATAACAAGTTCAAGTTCACGCCTACTTCACGAATTCATTTGGCATTGCAAGGTTCTTGTCAGTGCACGGAGAGATTTCTCCGTGATGGGGGTAAAGTGACTGCAAAGGGCACAACCACTGAGAGAGACGAACGGACGGAATAAATAATAAATCAAGCTGTTGTTTTGCATTAAGATTATAAATATGGCATAATTTGTATAGAGCTTGAGTCATTATAATAATAATAAACTTTCCTACACTCACACTAATTATCTAGCCCAAGAGAAGCTTCCAAGGAACTCGTTAAATGGTTACTAGACAACGGATAAACATACTTAAAATACTTAAATACATACTTATTATACATAGAAAACACCCAGACCCGAGACAATTTAGAAAAACAAAAAAATTCTAATTGACTCGACCGGGAATCGAACCCGGGACCTCAGAGATGGCGACACCATGAAAACCGGTGTACAAACCACTCGACCAAAGAAGTCGTCAATCAAGTCAGTCATTAATTCCTTAATCTACTAGGGACAACAACCGATTCATTGAATATTAATATTGGCCTACAGTGTTATGTGTGTGTGAGTGTTAAGTTATGTATTCTGTGCTTAGAGGTAAATTTATTAAATTTATTTTTTATTTGGGGCAAATCAAAAAAACCAACGCTTAATAAAAAAAATAAAAATAACCCATATTATACTGTCCCATAAGTTTGTTTATTATACATATACATTATAATCACGACTATTATCCCCGAAGGGTCAGAGGCTAGGCAATGAGGACCGCAAAAGCAGCCCTCTACCATAGTCCACTTTTCATTAAATAGCGACTGCACATTTGCTCAGCGTGACAGATGGTGAGCCCAACGCCGCTCTATGCTGTTGGACTTATGAGCAGTCTTTAGTCTGTTTCTGTAAGTCGCCTTTTACGACACCCAAGATGTGGTAGTTAGTATTCTTTCACCGCTATGCGACCCGGTTTGTTTTTTTATTGTTAGTTGTTAAATACCGTTTCGATTATTTACTCTTACCTTTACGTTTCCATTGGCCCTCTTTAGTTTAATAAAAGTTTATTTCGTAGGAAAAGACTAATTCTGCAATATAATTGAATACCCGGTTAACTAAGTATTAGGCCTATTGTGTTTGTAATAGTAAAAGAACATCCTCCTATAATATCTAAATTGTTATTATAAATTATTTAGTAAAATTAAAAAACGTAACATTTTTCATGCGGAGCCCTCTTAGTGCATTAAAACACGGGGCGTCCTTAACTTGATTAAAAATTGTTTTTTATTGTTCTTTGTACGTTTGTACAGCATTAATATCGAAGACGAAATATTTATTTATCATAATATGCTTTTTATAAGCATAATTATGTAAAATTAATTTCGCACACGAAGATTAATTTTTATTATAGCTTTTACCCGCGGCTTCGCTGGCGTTGATTTCACCCCTTTAAAGGAGTATTTTGAATACAATATGCAGGCTTTGATTATTATTCCTAGACAACATTTCTGCAATAAAGCAAATAGGATGACGCATTGGAAAGTTTCATAGCCATTTTGCTACCTTCAAGTTTTATTTTCGCGGGAATATTAGCCTTTCATCATAACCGTCTCCAGAGCCCCATTTATCTGTATACCAAAGGAGAATAACCAAAACAAAAATGCGACAAAAAAAAAATTGTATCGACAAAAAAAAATTGCAGCGTTTAAAACATATTGATAATTAATAAATGCTGAACTGTTTAAGTTTATAGACGACTGTTCCGTCGGGCGAGTGCGAGGTAGTGATGGAGGGAGTTCCATGGTTATGGTAAATAACGACTGCGTCTCTTTATGTGATGTTGTATATTCAATACGTGAGGATAATAAATTATGTGGCGACGCAGGCCGCCACAACGACCATAGACTAGAGTAATTTCTATTGTTGCACAATGTTTGGAACGTATTATAAAGGAATACATAATAAAGATATTTTTTAGTAAGTAACTCTTTTAGCATTATTAGTTCAATGACCGCCTGAGTGTAAGGACGCCATTACAATTGAACCCGAAACCTAAAAATAACTTGCCCCAATCTGAATCTCACCGTCGTCGCCTGCACGGTAGGTATGCATGCAGTAATTCAAAGGTTTTTTTTTCATTCCGAGTTTAAGAGGGTTTACCATTTTGGTTTCCTATACAAACTTCGAAGTCGATATTTTAAAAAACCGTTAAGAGGCTTATTACATCTCAACTGTGATTTTTGCGTAAAATGAATTTTGGCGTTTTGGATCTCAGAAATAAAAATAACACTTATGACTTATTGAATAGTGTAGAATAACTATTGGAATAGTGCGTAGCGGCCTCGCTTTTTGTAAATTTTGCTTAACTTTTAAATTAAATCCAAAATTGCAGAGAAAGATTTCCATAAAGTGCGCGAAGGCACTTTTTTGAGCTCATCGATTGAACTACTGTTCTAAACAAGTGAAATAAAAAAATTATATTGTTATCTCTTATATAGTCGAATAGTGCGTAGCGGCCTCGGAATTTTTAGATATCATTGATTTATATAGGAAAAAAATCTTATTCAAGTTATCTGTGAATATCTCCTATCTATGATAATATTATTGAGCAAAATTTATACCAGAGTAATTGTTACTTCATGAGGAATAAAGATTTTATAATGAATTTATTTATCCTATTTCGATAACAATGATAAATACAACTGCAACATTACTACAAAATGCGCTGCGCCGGTCGTCCGAATTCAACTTATGCTTACAGAATGGAGATTTGTAATATTATGCACAAATATATTGTCCTATTTCGATAAATACAACTGCAAAATTACTACAAAATGCGAAAATGGGCATTTTACGCAAAAATCACATTCGAGATGTAATAGGCCTCTTAAGCCAATTTTGATAAAACTTTGCACGCTAAAGTAAAACACAGGGATCTAAATAGTTTATTGAAAACATTTTTAAAAAACGTTTATTTAGCTGAGTTATTGCATTTAAAGTCCACTATAAAAAGTTTAAAATCGCAATAACCCTGTGTTTTACTTTAGCGTGCAAAGTTTCATCAAAATTGGCTTAACGGTTTTTAAAAATTTCGACTTGAAAGTTTGTATGGTTAACCGAAATGCGTAAACCCTCTTAACGTCATGCGTAATTCGAACCTTTTATTTCATTTCGAGTTCTACTTAGGTACGTCATGTTTTAAAGCTCTACCAAAGTTTAAAGCTTTTGTTTAGAGTCCCCGCCCGCAGACAGGTCTTCTTCGTCAGGTCTTCTCGTCCTCCATCCCTCAATGTCTGAAAACGAAAGTTTTCAACCAGTGTGTCCTACCTGTTATGACCTATGCTGCTGAAACGTGGACGCTGACAGTGGGGCTGGTCCACACGCTGAAAGTCGCTCAGCGCGCTATGGAGAGAGCTATGCTCGGAATTTCCTTGAGAGATCGAATCCGGAATGATGTTATTCGTCAGAAAACTAAGGTGTTCGACATAGCTCAAAGGATTAGCAAACTGAAGTGGCAGTGGGCCGGCCATGTTTGCCGAAGAACCGACAACCGTTGGAGCAAACGGATACTGGAGTGGAGACCGCGTTTAGGCAAGCGTAGTGTAGGACGCCCTCCGGCGAGATGGAGCGACGATCTACGGAGTGTAGCTGGCAAAAACTGGATGAGAAGAGCCGAAGACCGGGCTCAGTGGCGCTTCTTGGGAGAGACCTACGTCCAGCAGTGGACTGATATAGGTTGATGATGATGATGATGATGATGATGCCCGCAGACTGCAAACTTTATATCGGCCGATAGTTTGGTTGGCTTTATGATCAGTGTGAGGAGGTATGTAAATGCGCACATCTTCGCATACTGATTAAAAAGCCAATCAAACTATCGGCCGATATAAAGGTTGCAGTCTGCGGGAACTTTAAGGTAGGATTAACTAAGACTAGATTACCGTGTCGCGTAGCGGTGAAAGAATACTACCACCCCCTCTCTTCTTGCGTGTCGTAAATTGCGACTAACGGACTAAAGATTGCACATACATCTAACAGCATTGAGTGAGCGGCGATGGGCTCACCACCTGTCACGCTGAGCACATGTGCAGTCGCTGTTTGGTGAAAAGTGGACTATGGTAGAGGACTGCTTTTGCTTTCCTCATTGCCTAGTCTCCGACTAACCCTTCGGGGGATAATAGTCGTGATTATCGATATAAGATGACTGCTAGAAACCGCAAGAAACTTCAAAGGCTGGTCAGATCAAGTGTTTTAAACATGGCAAAAATAACAAACATGTAATTTGTGTTTTTTAATTATTAATTAAATTATTCATTTTGTGAATTTTAATTGAATAGTCTTTGAGTATCTAATTTATTTTAAAGCAAAAACATAAGTAAAATAAAATTGAAAACAATTAAAAATAACGAATATTTACCACGGGCGGGCAACGGCCGGCCGGCCGTTGACCCGTCAACGGTAGGTACTGACGCGGACGGGTCAACCGACGGCCGGCCATTGACCCCTCAACGTAGGTACTGACGCGGATTGGTAAACCCCTTGCCTGCGCGTTGTAAATAATCGTTATTTTTAATTGTTTTCATTTTATTTTTCTTATGGTATTGCTATTGAATATGATATGATATAAAAAAAATACGAATTCCTTTTTGTCATTTTTGTCACCACTAGTCCATAGAGGCGGTTAAAGTTATCCTCACAACATGTGCACTATGAACAGAGTATTTTGTCCTATTAACCATTTAAGTAGGCATATACGATATGTAGACAAGAAAATGCTTATGCGCAAGAAACTGCACAGCTTTTAATAAAGGTAACGCCGTCATTTACAAAGAAACTGGAGTTTCATTTTATAAATTAGCACTTAACATTCAGAGCAATCGTCTAGTGATCTTGCATGATTCATTCATATCTATTCTAAACGTGGCTTTAGTAAGAGTATAAATGTTAAATATTTCCTTATTTACTAAAATTTTACATTTATACTAATATTATAAAGAGGAAAGGTTTGATTGTTTGTTTGTTTGCATTGAATAGGCTCCGAAACTACTAGACCGATTTAAAAAATTATTTCCCCGTTGGGAAGCTACACTATCTCCGGGTGAAAATAGGCTATATTATATTTTCAAAAAAATTAGGGATCCTTACCTTAAAACTCTAATAAATTCCTTACATCGCGTGCGCTAAGAAAACTATTGATGTAGAATAAAATAATGTACTTATGACTTTGCAGAACACATCATTATCTACGAAAAGTATCGCGATAGCATATGTCTAACTATTATAGTTACGCCACAATAAGTGTTCTTGGGAGGAGAGTCATTTTGAAAATTAGTCTCGGGGTACGAGTACGAGGTCCACGCGAACGAAGTCGCCGGCGCCGGCGGTCTTATAGTGTTATATAAATCGAGGAAGAATGTTCGTAAACAAATTACTGTCATTGCTTTGTGCAAAAAGTGCTGTACGACCTTCGATAACTCATGGTAGTTAACAATTTAGACAATCAATCTATAAATAGCCTGTACAATTATGTATCTATAAATAGCCTTAATTATTCTGTACAGACGTCATGTGTGGTGTCTAATACCCAAAAAAGTTCCTTGGTCTAATATCAATTAATTCCGCCAATTATCATGCTGGATCCACACGATCGCCCGACCCTCTTATTGTACCTACTATTCGCGGAAGTTTTCGTATTTGATTAGAGAAAACGAAAACTTTCCGAGCTCGCGCATTCGATTTAGGAAAAAATGGCTGTTGTCTGCCAATAACACTTTTTGTAGCTTAACTTATACCATGTGATGTGATGTCACTCCGCAGTTTAGGGCTCTAACACACGAGCAGCAGTTTGCTGTCGACGTATGTAACTGCAGTCGACGTTAGGAGTCGGTGGATAACTGTCGACATGTTGCAGGCAAGCTGTCGACGTTTTAACTGCTTGCCGCAGGTCGACATCTAGCTACCGACAGGTGACAGCGTCTGCAGTCGCCTCTGCCGTCGTCAGCTACCTACCTGCGGCAAGCAGTTGAAACGTCGACAGTTAGCTCCTCCAAACCAAAGACTGCTCATACGCCGCGTAGAGCGGCGTATGAGCAGTCTTTGGTCCGTAAAGGGCCCACACACGATCAGTTCGCCGGCAGATATCGGCCTGTCAGTTAGTAGTACAATGCACGGGCGGCGGCGGCGGGCGGACGGGCTAGTACTGAAGGGTCGACACACACGATCAGTTCGCCGGCAGGTATCAGCCTATCAGTAGTAGTCAGTGTGGGGCCCTTTAGCGATGAATTTTATTAGAACGGGCCGTGCACGGGGTGTGCCGTGTGCGTGGCCCGGACGGGGCACTGATTTGAGACGTTGCGTACATTTTGTTTATGAAGCAGTTCATATTACAGTGCATGATAATCTAATATAAATACAAAATGTATGTAACGTTTCAAATCAGTGTCCGGGCTACGCACACGGCACGCCACGTGCACGGCCCGCCTCGTGCACGGCCCGGTCCATCCCTTAGTCGCCTTGTGCGACAACCAAGGAAAGAGATGGGGCGGTAATACTTATTTTATTAACGAACTGCTTTTTGAATTTTTTGTGCACTGAGTAAACGGACACCAATTATTATCGGTCGTATTCATTAGCGAGCTCGCTAAGTCGTTTTAAAGAAGTAAAGTAGCAAAGCAATGTACTTTTAGTACGACTAAATTATTCGCCTAGCGCGAACTAGGTTTAAGTGTGAGTTCGCGACCCCAGAACTTTGTACCAATTTTGTACGTCATAAGAGACTATTTGTTGCTCTTCTTCGGCTAATGACAATTGACGATCGCCACCGGGGAATTTTTGGCGCAGTTCGCAGTTTCTATTTAAATTTGCACTTGGCGTTTTTATTGTACACACTCCAGCAGATCAACCTATCCAAAACTGTCTAATTTATCCAATAAATATTGTATCTTAACTCTTAACCATAAAGTTTAAAATTAATTGTACTTACTCTGTTGGTCTGCTGGCGTCTGTACAAAATTATCGGCGAAGTGCAAATATTAAATGTTAAAAATATAAACCAATCGCACTTGCTGGGTCAAACCAGTTAAACTAAGATGTATTTTTAATATAGGATTGTATTAGTTTTACAACGGGTGTTTTAAGGATATGAAAGCGACCCGACGGTTATTTGACAGTAACTTCCTAAACTATTCTATAGATTAGTGATGAAACGAATATTCGTATTCGCATTCGCGAATATTTATGCAAATGTTTTGCAAATATCAACGTTTGAAAAAATATTATCAGATGTAAGTTAAAATTAGTCTATATTTTACTAGAAACTGATTTACTCATGTTAAAATAAGAATGATAGGGGGAGACAGTCTCATACCGCAAATTACAAAGAAGGTAGCAACATCTTTTTTTTTGTCGAAAGCTTTTATGGAAACTACCAGATGTGAATAAATTACACTAGATGACGCTACATACCGTAGAAGAATCTACGGATTTTTTAAATAAAAAAATAAACATTTATGCCCAAATTATTAGTAAGTTAAAATAAATATTAACAATGAATAAGCAATTAGAAAATGATGGTAAAATCAGAATATTTTTTCTTTTAAATTAATGAAAAAAATAATTTTATTGAATTGAAATGTATTCTAATAATATTTAATGTTTTAATTCCACGAAAAATATTTTAGTTAAGTGAAATTTTCTTCTTAATTCCGAAGTTGTATCAATTTATGGCCGTATCATGTTTGCTTTTAGGCGATAAATGTGTTTACTATTCCTAAAACTCATTATTTATTTACTTATAATCTTTTTATTTTATTACGGTTACTCTCGAGACTTAGTGCAAAACCTCCGATATCATGCTGTGGTTGCTGTGGTTGCTTGTGCTTGCACAAGGGTGGTGTAATAGCAGTTGGCAAAAACATCTGCAGGTCGTACAGAGGAGAGTACACACAAGAATTCTTTTTTCGTAATACTACAATCATCGATTGATCTTTTTCGTATCAACTCAGCTCGGAAATATGCAAACGAGATGACAAGTGCGACTCGCGAGGCAAGTTAGCTGTCAAAATAGAGCATGTGTTATGTGAACATTCGCATTCGCGAATATCTGTTGCCGATATTCGCATACGCATGCGCGTTCGCGTAATGCTTAAAAATTGAAATTCGTTACATCACTACTATATACAAATTCGATGTTTGTTAACAAATTATTAACATTTCTTTGTGCAAATATCTAGTAATATATAACTCGAAATTTTACTGTTTTTTTTTTGTAGAGATATTCATGAGAAAACTACTAACAATATTGTCCTTTCTTAGTAAAAATCCTAGGGACACTAGATTGCACTAAGAAATGTAAATAATTTCTTGAAAATGTTTTTTAATAAAAGGAGACGGCCGACCTTCCATTGAACCTTGGGCTTGAGGTGAAGTTGAGGTGTAACACAATGAAAGTAGTGTTATTTGAAAGAAAGTATAAAATTAAAGGATTCCTGAAAATTTGGCTAAAATTGGCAGTCTGAGACCTGAGAAATAGAAGATTATGAAAAAAAAGAGGTTAAGAATAGCCTACGCCGAAATAGTTAATTTTTACAAATAATAACCTATAAAAGCATTTCTTTTTAAAGTAATGGAACATTTTGTGTTAATACAGATAAGTGTATTTTTGTTACTAGCTATTTTTGTCCACATTGGGTAAAATATTTAGGTAGGTAGGTAGGTACCTAATCTCAACAATGAACAATCTATCTAAACCAGTAGGTAGGGAGGTAAATAGACATAACCAGGCAGCATGTAATGCATAAATACGTACCTTCTCTGTTGTTTTCATCATTTAATAGCTTACTATTATCACACGAGTAAAGAATCAAATATGCCGAGCGTGAAGTCCAAAATGAGAGGTGCAAAGTCTTTGTGTGTTAGCGGGTTTTCGGTGTTCGTGGTGAAAGCAAAGGTCGATCAAGAAAAAGAAGATAACTGTAGTCAATAATTAATGCCAAGGTCGAAGAAAAATCCAAAAACAGTAAGAGCACGCTCAAAACCTTTAGTAACTGTTTTCTGTGCTCAAAACGCAGCGAAGAAAACAAAGCAAACGAGACGAGTGACATTTTTTTTTCTCCAACAATGTAAATTTTTTTTGTCAGGGCTTGGCACCGAAGGATTTTTAGAAGTATAATATGAATAATCGATTACACTTATTATTAATAAAAAAAAAAACAAGATTGCTAACATCTATTTTAAAATGATTTATGTGTTTTATGCATGTGTTTACATGTTTTTGATATTATTTAATATAATTGACCTGCATTAATTAACAAATCAAACAACTTGATTGTATTGTGATAATTTGATTCATTTCATGCGATAACAGTAACTTCTTTCTTACGTCGTTTTCTTTTTTCCTAGACTGTAGATAAAGCTGATTTTTTATATTTATCTTACCTATTCAATATGTGTTTAAATTAACAATATTTCATCTTGTTACCTGCTCGTTAAACTTAGGCCCACGACGGGCCGTCTCCTTTGTTCGTAGTATGGAGACCGCTTCGTCCCCGTCAGCAGCCGTATCCCGTGAACCCTAAGGAGTTTTGAAAAATTCCGCCTTTTCTCTTGCCTATATCGTGGGACGGACCTGCCTGCATAATTTCAGCATGTTTCGTTCATGTGTACGTTTCGTACATGTTCGTACCAGCGGATGTACGATGTTTTTTGCCAATAGTTATTCTGTTTTATACGTATTCAATAAATTATATTTATTCGTTATACCTCGGTGGCCGCGTAGCAAAACGCTTGTTTTCGATGCAAAGCCCGTGTTTGTGACCACTCGCAACAACGACTAGCTTTCAATGATGGCAACTGTTGTCTATAGCGTAACCAGAATTTTTAGTGCTGCTCGAGAAATTTACAGATTTCTCTACCCGGAATTTCCCGGAGGTTTTCCAGCAAGGGATGTAACATAGAATTTTAATAGCGTATAAGTAGTTAGTATCTATAAATTTATTGTATAAAGTTAGATCCTTCAAAAATATAAAAGTATAAAAATAGACGGCATAATAATAGTTGCCACCTTAACGTTTGTCTCTTGAGTCTAGGAAGTGACATAAAAATAGACTTATTTACACTTATCAAGTTTTAATGCCGCAATGTTTTAACAATATCATTATTATTATTATGAGTCAATTTTGTTCCACTGCAGGGCAAAAGGCATAACTATAATGATAGAAAAAGAAACATAGTAAAAAATAATTTATTAATAAACACGAAATTATCAATCAATACTGGGTATGCAAATTATCTCAACGGGCTTGCTATACCCCAGTCTTCTTTTATCATATCTGCAGCTTTCTCAGCCACCATCATGGTCGGGGCGTTCGTATGAGCCGCAGGAACATGAGGCATCACACTCGCGTCCACCACACGTAGTCCTGTTACTCCATAGACCCTCAGGCGCGGGTCCACAACTGCCCCAGGGTCCTCCCTAGGCCCCATTTTGTTTGTGCAACAGTGATGATATATAGTGCTAGTTATCGTTTTCATCGCACAGTACCAGTATTGGTCCGAGTTAAACGTGTGATGAACACAGCTTGGCAACGGGATGTCGTGCAGCCTGCTACCGTATTTCTGGAAGGCCCTCGTCTCCGAGAGCTGTATCGCTTTTCTGATGCCGTGCAGTATCACGTTCTGATCACGACCACTATCAGAAAAGTAATTTGCATGTATGATTGGTTTCGAGTAGGGGTTTTTGTTTTTCAACAGTATCCTGCCTCTAGACTCTGGCAGCATTAGCATGGGGAACACCATCCATGTGTCTTTATCTTTAATAGGCCCGTATACTTTGTCGAATATGTCCTTGTTGATAGCAAAAGCTTGCTTGTATGTAGGCTGAGATACTAAGGAACCACCAATAAATAGTAACTCGAGGTCTGGATATCCGTCAGCGTCGTGCGGGTTCATCGTATCAATAAATGCGAGTGCTTCAGGGCCACTCGGAGCTGACAAAGGCCCTGTATGATGACTGAAGTATTCAATGATATTTCCAAAGGTTGTTATTCGTTCCGATCTTATAGAATCAGTTGTGTTTATCACAAATGTGAGTCCACCCAACGCGCAGTGATCCTGCAGGTTGTACCCTACCGGCAAATCTACAATTGGCTTGATATTCTTCTCAATCAAATGTTGTCTTGGCCCAATTCCACTAATCATTAAGAGTTGTGGAGAGTTTATTGCGCCGGCAGAGAGAATTACCTCTTTTTGAGCTAATACGACATGTTTTTTGCCTTCTTTATACAATTCGATCCCGTATGTTTTCTTGCTCCGAGGATCAATGAGTATACGTGTCACCATCGCATTCTTAGCGACGTAAAGGTTCTTGCGATGTTTGGCAGGATGCAGAAATGCTTTGCTGGAGCTCATTCTCGTACCATTGGCGATTGTAAACTGAATAATTGAATATCCTATTTGTGATTCTGCATTATAGTCGACAATTTTCCCACCCGTCTCGACTCCAGCTTCTAAAAAGGCATTTGATAAAGGAGTTCTCCAGTTGGGGTATGTGAGTGACATTTCTCCTTTCGTCGAATGGTATCGTCTGTCTCTCGCTAACTCGGGTATCTGCATGTTTTCTGATCTCTTGAAATATTTGAGTATTGATTTGTAGTCCCATCCTGTAATTTATTTATTTATTAATTTCCTGATTTCAACTCTATCTGTGACTTAAACGGTATAAAATATAATACTCTAAATTTAAAAAAAGACAAGACAATTTAGATGTATGCCACACAAAGAGATGTAATTCGCACATTGTTTTTGTTGTTATCTTTTTTACACCGTAATTCTGTATACGTATTGCGGTGACCAGTTCGATGGCGCATCGGATTGCGCGTACGGCCGGCGGTTTCGCTTTTTGAAATATCTCGATTTCAACTGTGCTACAACTTCTCCTTACCTGGATTGCCATAAGACGCCCATCTGTCGAAGTCCTTTTTGTTTCCTCTGGTGTGCATCATCGAGTTCAGCACAGAGGACCCTCCGACGACTTTTCCTCTTGGCCACGAACAGCGGCCCCCTAACATGCCTTTACATCCTGCTTTCTGCAACAAAAACAACCATGGGTTACTTTTGAACCAAGTGTAACATAACATTAGAGAGCTAAAGATCCCAGAGTAGCATTATTTATTTTATTTAGTACAATAGGTGTTTCTAGCATCTCATCTAGGCGTTTGTAGTACAATGCCCGTAGGTTTACTTGTCAAATTCAAAAAACAGGAGTTGCACACTTTATTCAAAAGAAAAGTAAAGTATCATTCATCATCATCATTAGAACCTTTTATTTTAGCTGCGGCCGCGCACTGATCAGTGCGCAATGAATATAATTTCTATTATGTCTAGCGTCAAATAAAAAATAAATTAATAAAGACTTTGAAACTATTACTTGAACATTCATGAGTTAACTATCCTATGTCATTAAATTTACGTTCATATTAATAGTTGCTACGAAATTTACGGAATTTACAACTTTTCTCAAAAAACACAATGTTCCATTGCTAAGTTTTGTGATATGAAAAAAGAAAAACAATGAAAAACACTTCTATTCCTTTTTCATGTTATGTTTATCGTTTTAAATATATTGGTCAAGGTAATACGAGTAGTTGAAGGCAATAAGAAACGCAAGTCGAAATGTAAAAAAACACTATTAAACTAATGATGCATGATCTTGAGAAAATGCCATTTCGGAGAACAAATTGCAGGAAATTTTCTAGGCTGTTGTATGACATCAGAAAATAGTAGCATTCAAGGTATTTTTAAAAAACAATGACGTTTATACTCCATTTTATACTAACATAATTAGTATGGCAGGTAGGAACACATGCCATATAAATAATAATGCGTTTGAAAAACTGCGGTAAATAATTAATTACCCTATGGCGGTATTAGGTTTTTTATTTGTAGTTATATTATTATGTTCATGCTTCGGAATTCGGAAGGCCTAAGGGCCTACTCTCTTTCTCCGTAACGAAATTTCGGCCGATTTGAGTTTACTATTTACAGCGGTTTCCATTCCTTCTCAAATTTCGGTCATACAAAATAGGTTTGGCATTTAGATTATACATTTTTAAAAAATGGTTTCTATTATGATGGAAACCGTCATAAATATGAAACGAAAATCTCCCTCTGTTACGTCGTTGGTCCCGGTTATTGTTGTAAAATTCTCCATTTGATAACGTTTACCAAAACGAGAATTTGTATGGCATTAAAGCGGGTGCCTCTTGGAGATGAACTGGGTGAGGTGCAATTTTGTTTGCATTAACGTGATACGTGAATAACGCACTCAGCACTCGGTGCTGGTTATATCACTAACTGAACGTTTCAAGAAGTGTCATACAGTTCTTCTGGATGGCCTTCTACCGTACATAAGGACGCAAAATTATTTGAGGACACTCGCTTGGCTACGCTTAACGGGATACGCCTGTAGAGAAAATCCCGGTCTAAATGCAATTATAACCAGACATATTATTGCTGTTCGCCATGTGACAATAAAATAAAACAATTCGGGTTTGCAAGCCAAATTACTGCTTATGATAAAGACTAGGTAAGCGTTCTCTATAATCGAAACCTGGAAAATTAGGAGGGAATTATTATTATTTATTATCTGTGCCTTTCAACCTTTTCAATACGCTTCGCCACGTCATCTTGTGACAAATGGTTTAACCCAAACATTTGCTTCTATGTTAACGAAGATTTGAATAAATGGAATTTTTATTGCGTTGGTACGTGATCAAATCGATATCCGACAGATGTTGCTTTCGCAGAAAGGGCCACTTTCAAAGCTGGTTCTAAACCAGTTCTTCCTAGTTCATATTTGCGAGGTGGAAGATCCAAATAGTATGACCTTGTGTTGTTTACCTTCTTCGGTTGTTATATTATACTGTAGTTGTAATTGTCAAGGGCGCATAGTGAAGGGATAACTTCCCTTGAGGAAAGACGCTTTCACTACAAGCATGTCTGACGTCAGCTAGCTTTTTTAAATGTTAAGACTGCTCCTCAAACCAGACACATACCTTAATGTGACTCACAAAGGAAATCGTTTTCTATTAGGGTGTGGAAGTACTTGGGAGGGAATAATGTTTCTCGGAATTTTTGACTCATTCGATATATTCTGATGGTCTCAGAGTTAAGAAAAGTTTTTTCCAAGTATGATTCAATCTATTATCAGAATGAAACTACCTTACATATTATATTTACCTTTATACGAAAAGAATTGAATAAAGAAATCTTAACAAACTGTTGTCTTAATACATTGCTAGATGGCGTTGTCAAGTACATTACTAACTCATCTAACTAACTAGCCTATCACACACTATTCTATTCAGAAAATAGGTCGTGAATCCTGAAACTTAGCATGACTTAATAATACTTATTTATATACCTGACAAGTAGACAAGTATAGGCTGATGGTGGTGATGATTATTTACCTGACATTGCGATAGATATTACCGTCGTCCCACATTCGATCCAAGTCAGAACCAAGGCATCTTAAATCAACTACCTAGATAAATCACTTTGAAGGTTACATCCGATGTAAAACGGCAACGCCCTGATTAAAAGATTTGATTTTCAGTTTGGTGACCCAAAAGACAAATTGAAAATTATATATTACGCAGATACTTATTAAGGCCTCTATTGTTCGGGTTATTCCCCGAGGATCACATTCCCCGAGGATCCTGTCCCGGAGGATCACGAATGCGATAATTGTGATTACATTTACTTTTGTTATTTTTTCTATTGTGTTTAACTTGTACCGTTAACAAAAAATATATTAATTTATAAATATATATATTTGTAATTATGATTTGCGAACGCCTTATTTAGTTGTAGCGCGGATTTCAGTATCGCATTATTTAGCGAATCAATATTTCATGTTGGATAAGCAGACTTTTATTTTTTTCAATATTACTTTAAGTTTATTGAATTTGATTGACCACTTTTTCTGCTGACGGTTCTTATAAGCTAAACATAGTATTGATTAAGTTCATGAAGATAAAAACAAATCGTGATCCTCTTGGACATGATTCTCGGGGAATGTGATCCTCGGGGAATAACCCTATTGTTCTTCCCCAGTCCCTCGAAGAACTTGACGGGGTTGGGGAAGCCTACCCTCTAAACACCCTATTACCGTCCCTTCTCTGTCACGGGGATGGCTTAGGGCCACAACGGCCAACACCGAGTTCCTCCCTACTCTTATATTATCTCACCTGATGGTAATGACGGAATGGACAAAGGTGGAAGCGACCTAGAATCCTTAAGATCTTGAAAAACATAAGATCGGCTTAGGAGTATAGAAAAAAAAACGTTACTCGATTAGCAACGTGCCGTTAGAACATTTCTTACAATAGAGAACGTGATTATTACTGGTGAATCAAAATCTACACCTATAAATATTTATGCATTCCAAAATCTTGTTATTAAGTGTGCAAAATTAGTTGTAATAAAAAAACCTGTTACATTCAAATGGTTCATTCAACTTACCGTTCTCGAAAGCGAAGCCGATTTGTCATTTTGTGTAATGACAGGTGGTATTTAGACAGCTCATTTTGTCGACTAATGAGTTTGCTTTATTGTTAAGTTTTTTTTCTTGTTCTTTAGTGAAGGATTTACGGGAGGGCCTATGTTTCGCTAAACTTTTAATACATGATTCACCTTGTGCCTTCGGTCACTGCAATGTCTGCAATGCAAATGATTTATGTGCAAGTGAAACTAATTGCAAATAAGCTAATAATTAATATTATTAGCCTCATGTATCCCACTGTAGGGCAAAGTCCTTCTTTCCCTACAAGAGCAATAGCGTCAGGCCAATCCTTTAGTATCACTATATCCCCCCTAATTTTAAATCACGAAGAAAACGCGATTCAGGTTTGCATTCGTTCTTGAAAGAATAGGAACAAGAAATTTAGTTTAGCTTTACATCAAAAAGCCCAAGCTTTTTGAAGCTTAAGAGTTTCATGAGCTTCATGCCCTTATTAGATAAGGCTTCATCGATATCAATCAACATAACTAACATACTATCTATCTAAGGAGTAATCCCCGTCTAGGATGCAATGGTTCACTTTCCTAATTTGTCTACTAATTATCTCATCTACTTTCCAGGATCGTCCTCTCTCTTAAGCCGTCCACTTCCTATGTTGTCCACTTGCCTATCACCATCATCATCAGCCTATAAACGTCCCACTGCTGGGCACAGGCCTCCCACGTGGACAATAGCACGTGGGGACATTGGGCCATAACCCCCCACACTGGCCCAATTGGGGTTGGTGGGTTTTAACGACTGTCATCTTACGACTACAACCGGGACCAACGGCTTAACGAGGCTTCCGAAGCACGTAAAAGCTCGAGATGTTTTTAATTTTGTCACCCATCCATCGACCCGGCGGCATTGCGAAAGTTGCTTAATAATAATAAAGTAGAATATAATTTCCACGTTCTTATGTCGTTCACATCAAAGTTGCAGCAAACGATGAAAAGGATACTGAACTAAACAGAAATATCTAGTAATAAGAATATGGTATTGATACCCGAAAGTGTCAAGTTTCCGAGATATTTGGATGTGAAGATTAAAATCATTAAATAAACTACTAATTACTAAGTAAACTACCTAATTTGCTTTAGATTATGAACGAGGGGAGTTGCAATTGTTATCTTAGATATATTAAAACTTAGGTAATTTCTTGAAATTACGAAAAAAAATTATTTAGTTGTATTTTTTTGTCAGTTAACTTTTTCTATTGGTCCCTTCAAGCCGGATTTTAAGTAGCAGCCTTGACCTTTTACGTTTGGCTCTCTCAGGGTAGCTGCAAAAAGCACTCGCACAAGGTATGTGACTTTATGTCCTGTGTTATTTGTCACAAATTTTAATTATTAGTGTGCGAGCTTTGGAAATACCCATTATTGTGGTTTAAGGAATTCGAATGCCTTTTCTCAAATTTTATGTAATTTTTAATTAAGCCTATTTCTTTTAAACCCACTGTCAAGCGTAGGCCTCTATAATCGATTATTATTATCATTTTAAAAGTAATTATGTTTAAGATTTACATAATTACTTTTAAGAGAACGATCATGGTTGTAGTCAATCCTACTCCTACTAATATTATAAACGCGAAAGTTTGTAAGTATGAATGGATGTTTGATACTCTTTCACGTAAAAACTACCGAATGGATTTGGATGAAATTCGGCATACAGATAGTTTTTAACTTGGATTAACACATAGGATACTATATATATATATATATATATATATTTTTATATATATATATATATATCCCACAAGCAAACTTCCGTCCACTGAAGGCGAAATTACATTTAAAATGGCGTCCACCGCTATATGACGTCCGCATACCGGACGCCACTTTTTTAATCGATGACACTTGGCGCCTCTAAGATCAAGCTAGCCGTAGAACAAAAATCGATGGAAGCCAAAAATTTATTGTAATGGCAGCAAAAAAATACTAGATAGTTCCCAAAAAAATCTCAGCAGAGGTGCGGCGCTACTGTCGTGCGTATATCCACAGCCGTATTAAACGCGCTGCTTTTCTGACGTATTCATATAAATTTGGCGTCCGCTAATGCGACGTTGCCAGCTTACTCATTGTTTGGTGCCTACTAAAATACAATATCACACTAATATTATAAAGGCGAAAGTTTGTGAGTGTGTATGTTTGTTACTTCTTCACGTAAAAACTACTGAATGGATTTGAATGAAATTCGGCATACAGATAGTTTATAACCTGGATTAACACATAGGATACTTTTTATCCCGATATTCCCACGGGAACGGGAACCACGCGGGTAAAACCGCGAGCGGTCGCTAGTTATTATCATAAATCGTAATCTATTATACTTACTTATTAAAAAATGTATTGTCATAAATGACTTTTTTTTAAACAGGTGACATTTTAGCTTGATTGCGTAATGCTTTATCAGAAGGATAAGTTTTATCCAATGATTGAATAATCAGCCATAAAACTAATAAATAATTAATAAAAAAAGTAAATGTACAGACACCTGCAACCTATCCAAAACTGTAAAATTTCTTTAATACTTTTTTAACCATATATTTAAGGCATAAAGTTCAAAGTCTATTGAAGAAAATTGGACATTTTGTGGTAGGTAGGTTGATGTGCTGGCGTGTGTACATGTTCTTTCATCATCCCACCTGTCGCATATTGTGTTTAGAATGCTCTTAGAGCTGGCACAAACTGTGAAATAGCAATATACGGGCGCCAGATAACAATATAATAACTCCGCAACAAAGGGCCTACGCCTTTCAACTATAAAGACAATAAAGTTAGGAAGCCACTATCCGAGGCGCAATATGAATTCGTATATCGGATTGTCCGACTTGTCACATATTATGCTCAGGATGTTGTTAGAGCTGGCGTGAAATGTCAAATAGCAATATCCGATATACGGACGCCAGTCATCAATATACGGACGCCAGATGTCAATATACGGACGCCAGATGTCAATATACGGATGCCAGTTATCAATATACGGACTCCAGATAACAATAGACAGACGCACGGTAAAAAAGGGCCTAGGCCTTTCAAACTATAAGGACAATTAAGTTAGGAAGCCAGAACCCAAGGCATTTACGCAATATGAATACGTAAATCGGACTGTCCGACTAGTTTTTTTTTCTGTAAATGGGTTTGCTCTTGATCCCAATCAAGCCGATTTACGATGGAGCGAGCTAACCCAGAAGGTGTCTATTCACTCTTGCTTTGAAGATACTTAAGATAAGTACTCGGAAACACAGACGCAGGGAGGGAGTTCAACTCTTTTTCTGTGCACAGTATAAACGATTTTGAGTAGCGCTTTGTGCGACATTTAGAAATATCCTCCAAGAAAGGGTGGTAGCCCGCAGTGCGTCTGGATGTCCGATGGAAGAAAGGGGATGGCGGTATGAGCTCATGGAGTTCCAGGTCTGTAAAAGACCGACAGAAAGGCAACTTTGCGGCGGTGAGCTAGGGTGTGAAACTTGCTCTTCACCAGTTCTTTGTCGCCAATTAGCCTCTTAACTCTGCGTTGAATCGTGTCCAGTGCAGTTAGTTGGTTTTTTTTGTTATATAATTCACCAACGTTTGTTTACACTGATACATTAAATTACTTAACTAAGTTTGTAACATTATTTAAGTGTAACAAACACTTACAGGTAAATACAATATGTTAGGACTCTTTCAAGTTTAGGATAATAATTTTTAAACAATAATAATCTAAAAAAAGTAACAAGAAATACAAATATTCACGATAGATCGATTCGATCAGCGATAGATGTTCACTGTAGTAATCTTTGTTTTTCAAAAAATCACTAATTTCATAATTTTGAGACGCTTTACTGTCACTATCAATATATACAGATGCAAAGTACAAGTAGTATTTCGCTGAGCCGTCCCATAGGTGACTGCAATATTCCATACAAGATCGGACTTCAGCTTTAAAGAGAGTTTAAAGCTATCCCGGCGTGAAATATCACTTGACCTTATTTAGGACGCCCAGCTTTTTGACTGCAGTTTGCATCCGAAAGGTATCTCTCTACGACAGTTCTGTCATCTGCATACCCAACAATTCCTGGTATCAACAGGTCATTGATGTGCAACAGGAAAAGCGTCGCAGAGAGACCCCTGAGGAACTCCGGCATCAATAGCCACTGAGTCAGAGGACCAGCCATCGATGACTACTCTGATCGATCGTGCCGTCAGAAAATCAGCTATCCAACTACAAAAGTACATATAATAATATCTACAGCGGGGACACCATACGCAGGAAGCTTGCGCAGCAGACTTGCGTGCCAGACCCTTTCAAAAGCCTTCGAGATGTCCAGTGATACGGCAAGTGCTTCGCCGTGCATCTCGAGGGCCCCACCCCAGTAGTGCGTCACATAAACTAGAAGATCCCCAGTCGAAATCCCCGGCTTCCTCGGCGGAAGCCATATTGACAGTCACTGAGGAGGTCATTAACTTATAAGTACATACCTATAAGTTAATGACCTCCTCAGCTCCTCATACCAACTTACTGTTTAGAACTCTTTCCATGACCTTACAGAGTATGGAATTGATAGCGATCGGTCGGTAGTTGCATGGGTCAGCATGAGACTTCCCTTTTAGGGTACTGGCTGCACATTGCCAAGCTTCCAGCATTTCGGTACGGTTTTTGTCTTTTTTTCTCTTGTTACATAATTATGCTCAGGATGTTTGTTAGAGCTGGCGTCAAAATGTGAAATAGCAATATACGGACGCCAGACATCAATATACGGACGCCACATGTCAATATACGGACGCCAGATAACAATATACAGACGCACGGTAGCTCCTCAACAAAGGGCCTAGGTATTTCAAACTATAAAGATATTTAAGTTAGGAAGCCAGAACCCGAGGCATTTACGCAATATGAATTTGTAAATAGGACTGTCCGACTTGTCACATATTATGCTCAAGATTTTTTTTTTTTTTTACTGGCAACGGGTAAGCGCTTGGCCTTTATCTCACCTGATGGTAAGTAACGATAAGGCCGAAGGTGGAAGCGCGCTTCACCCGGAATCCTCAACCACTGAGGAACTGGCTATCTTATCTCAAACTGCCGGAACACAACAATGCTATAAACAACGTTGTTATGGCGACAGACTTAGATAATATGGTGGTAGCTAGCCAGGCGGACTTAACAGCCCTACCACCAACCAAACCGAGCACACAAAGATGTACTCCCCGCTGGGAATCGAACCCGGGACCTCTGGGTCTGAAACAGGTAGCTTAGCCACTAGACCACAGAGGCGGTAAAATCGGATGTTATTAGAGCTGGCGTGAAATGTCAAATAGCAATATACGGACGCCA
The DNA here is from genome assembly GCA_963921215.1 of Scoparia ambigualis. Taxonomy (NCBI): domain Eukaryota; kingdom Metazoa; phylum Arthropoda; class Insecta; order Lepidoptera; family Crambidae; genus Scoparia; species Scoparia ambigualis. The sequence continues at coordinate 13,752,113 of OY992519.1, forward strand.
GATATCCAATATACGGACGCCAAAAATGAATATACGGATGCCAGATGCCAACAACGGACGCCAGATATCAATATACGGGCGTACGGTAGCTCCTCAGCTTAGGGCTTGGATAGTTAGTAGAACATCATCTTTAAAGGAAAAAAAGAATATAAGTACTTATTTAGGAAATCAGAACCCAAGGAATGCAAGCAGAACCACTTACCCAAAACTGTCAATTTTCTCGAATCGATATTATCCTTATAGCTAAATAATAAATTGTGTACTTCAGTGCAGCGGCTATTTATGATGGCCGCTGCACTTTTAATTAGATCGAGATCAAACCTTAAGGCATCACATTGATGAACCCAAAACTGATGTCAGTTTCTTTAATGAAGTTAAGAGCGTTATCGCATTTCAGTTTCCCATACAAATTTTAAAGTTGAAATTTTTAAAAACCATTTGGCCATTTTTGATGAAACTCGGCATTAATGTTTTTATATTTTAGCGTTTTATTAACGCTTAAATATACTTAAGTAAAATTTTAAACACTGAAAAAAGACGACAACCTCAGGCGGGAATCGAACCACGCACCTTCCGCATTCCGGGCGACTGACTTAACCACTTGGCTACCGAGGTCTGGCTTTCAAACGTCGACATTTATTTGTCAGTGCTTGATGCTTATGTTTTTAGTCAACATTGCTTCATCAAATCTTAGAAGTTTTCACCTCTGAGATTCGAAAGAAATATTTTTACAAATATTTGAACATTCGGTTAAGATGAAGCTGCGTTTATAGATTAATGTTTTTATGTTTTAGCGTTTTATTAACACTTAAATATACTTAAGTAAAATTTTAAACATTGAAAAAAGACGAAAACCTCAGGCGGGAATCGAACTACGCACCTTCCGCAAAAATTTTAATTAAGAAACTCGGCATGCTGAGGTAAAATATAGAGATCTAAATAGTTTGTTGAAAACATTTTTAAAAAACCTTTATTTAACTGAGTTATTGCGATTTTAAATCTCAATAACTCAGCCAAATAAACGATTGGATCCCTGTGTTTTACTTTAGCATGCAAAGTTTCATAAAATATGGCTTAATGGTCTTTAAAAATTTCGACTTGGAAGATTGTATGGGAAACCGAAATGTGTAAACCCTCTTAAATAAAAAAAAACTTTGATTAACAATTTTAAAGACATCTGTCAAATTGGACCCAACATTAAAATATTCGGTGAAAGAAAGAGATAGGTAACGCATTGCTGGCAACGTCGCTTTTACAAAATCAGGAGGACGTTAAAATGTCAGCGCATTAAGTAAATGATAATCAGTATATCCAGGAAGCCAAAAATTTATTACCATGAAATGGAGTTCATAAATGTTTGGGCATGACTGCAAGAAGAATATTGCCACAATTAATATATATTTATATATATATATATGTAAATATATTTACATATATATATATATATATATATTTACATCCAGCTACGCATTTGGCGTCATGCATGCTGTGCATCATTACGACGTCCTCCAGTTCAGCTTACAATTTAGATCATCTCTCTGCGAATGTTTCTTAGTTTTTTGATGCCTTTCTTTATAGGATATTTTATTTTGCGATTATTTTAATTGTGGCAATATTCTTCTTGCAGTCATGCCCAAACATTTATGAACTCCATTTCATGGTGATAAATTTTTGGCTTCCTGGATATACTGATTATCATTTACTTAATGCGCTGACATTTTCACGTCCTCCTGATTTTGTAAATGCGACGTTGCCAGCAATGCGTTACCTATCTCTTTCTTTCACCGAATATTTTAATGTTGGGTCCAATTTGACAGATGTCTTTAAAATTGTTAACCAAAGTTTTTTTTTTATTTAAGAGGGTTTACACATTTCGGTTTCCCATACAATCTTCCAAGTCGAAATTTTTAAAGACCATTAAGCCATATTTTATGAAACTTTGCATGCTGAAGTAAAACACAGGGATCCAATCGTTTATTTGGCTGAGTTATTGAGATTTAAAATCGCAATAACTCAGTTAAATAAAGGTTTTTTAAAAATGTTTTTAACAAACTATCTAGATCTCTATATTTTACGTCAGCATGCCGAGTTTCTTAATTAAAATTTTTGCGGAAGGTGCGTAGTTCGATTCCCGCCTGAGGTTGTCATCTTTTTTCAATGTTTAAAATTTTACTTAAGTATATTTAAGTGTTAATAAAACGCTAAAACATAAAAACATTAATCTATAAACGCAGCTTCATCTTAACCGAATGTTCAAATATTTGTAAAAATATTTCTTTCGAATATCAGAGGTGAAAACTTCTAAGATTTGATGAAGCAATGTTGACTAAAAACATAAGCATCAAGCACTGACAAATGTTGACGTTTGAAAGCCAGACCTCGGTAGCCAAGTGGTTAAGGCAGTCGCCCGGAATGCGGAAGGTGCGTGGTTCGATTCCCGCCTGAGGTTGTCGTCTTTTTTCAGTGTTTAAAATTTTACTTAAGTATATTTAAGCGTTAATAAAACGCTAAAATATAAAAACATTAATGCAGAGTTTCATCAAAAATGGCCTAATGGTTTTTAAAAATTTCAACTTGGTAATTTGTATGGGAAACTGAAATGCGATAAAGCTCTTAACTTTATTAAAGAAACTGACATCAGTTTTGGGTTCATCAATGTGATGCCTTAAGGTTTGATCTCGATCTAATTAAAAGTGCAGCGGCCATCATAAATAGCCGCTGTGGATCTGCTTGCATTCCTTGGGTTCTGATTTCCTAAATAAGTACTTATATTCTCTTTTTCCTTTAAAGATGATGTTCTACTAACTATCCAAGCCCTAAGCTGAGGAGCTACCGTACGCCCGTATATTGATATCTGGCGTCCGTTGTTGGCATCTGGCATCCGTATATTCATGTCTGGCGTCCGTATATTGGATATCTGGCGTCCGTATATTGCTATTTGACATTTCACGCCAGCTCTAATAACATCTTGAGCATAATATGTGACAAGTCGGACAGTCCTATTTACAAATTCATATTGCGTAAATGCCTCGGGTTCTGGCTTCCTAACTTAATTATCTTTATAGTTTGAAATACCTAGGCCCTTTGTTGAGGAGCTACCGTGCGTCTGTATATTGTTTACTGGCGTCCGTATATTGACATGTGGCGTCCGTATATTGATGTCTGGCGTCCGTATATTGCTATTTGACATTTTGACGCCAGCTCTAACAAACATCCTGAGCATAATTATGTAACAAGAGAAAAAGAGACAAAAACCGTACCGAAATGCTGGAAGCTTGGCAATGTGCAGCCAGTACCCTAAAAGGGAAGTCTCATGCTGACCCATGCAACTACCGACCGATCGCTATCAATCCCATACTCTGTAAGGTCATGGAAAGAGTTCTAAACAGTAAGTTGGTATGAGGAGCTGAGGAGGTCATTAACTTATAGGTATGTACCTATAAGTTAATGACCTCCTCAGTGACTGTCAATATGGCTTCCGCCGAGGAAGCCGGGGATTTCGACTGGGGATCTTCTAGTTTATGTGACGCACTACTGGGGTGGGGCCCTCGAGATGCACGGCGAAGTACTTGCCGTATCACTGGACATCTCGAAGGCTTTTGAAAGGGTCTGGCACGCAAGTCTGCTGCGCAAGCTTCCTGCGTATGGTGTCCCCGCTGTAGATATTATTATATGTACTTTTGTAGTTGGATAGCTGATTTTCTGACGGAACGATCGATCAGAGTAGTCATCGATGGCTGGTCCTCTGACTCAGTGGCTATTGATGCCGGAGTTCCTCAGGGGTCTCTCTGCGACGCTTTTCCTGTTGCACATCAATGACCTGTTGATACCAGGAATTGTTGGGTATGCAGATGACAGTACTGTCGTAGAGAGATACCTTTCGGATGCAAACTGCAGTCAAAAAGCTGGGCGTCCTAAATAAGGTCAAGTGATATTTCACGCCGGGATAGCTTTAAACTCTCTTTAAAGCTGAAGTCCGATCTTGTATGGAATATTGCAGTCACCTATGGGACGGCTCAGCGAAATACTACTTGTACTTTGCATCTGTGTATATTGATAGTGACAGTAAAGCGTCTCAAATTATGAAATAAGTGATTTTTTGAAAAACAAAGATTACTACAGTGAACATCTATCGCTGATCGAATCGATCTATCGTGAATATTTGTATTTCTTGTTACTTTTTTAGATTATTATTGTTTAAAAATTATTATCCTAAACTTGAAAGAGTCCTAACATATTGTATTTATCTGTAAGTGTTTGTTACACTTAAATAATATTACAAACTTAATTAAGTAATTTAATGTATCAGTGTAAACAAACGTTGGTGAATTATATAAAAAAAAATACCAACTAACTGCACTGGACACGATTCAACGCAGAGTTGAGAGGCTAATTGGCGACAAAGAACTGGTGAAGAGCAAGTTTCACACCCTAGCTCACCGCCGCAAAGTTGCCTTTCTGTCGGTCTTTTACAGACCTGGAACTCCATGAGCTCATACCGCCATCCCCTTTCTTCCATCGGACATCCAGACGCACTGCGGGCTACCACCCTTTCTTGGAGGATATTTCTAAATGTCGCACAAAGCGCTACTCAACATCGTTTATACTGTGCACAGAAAAAGAGTTGAACTCCCTCCCTGCGTCTGTGTTTCCGAGTACTTATCTTAAGTATCTTCAAAGCAAGAGTGAATAGACACCTTCTGGGTTAGCTCGCTCCATCGTGAATCGGCTTGATTGGGATCAAGAGCAAACCCATTTACAGAAAAAAAAACTAGTCGGACAGTCCGATTTACGTATTCATATTGCGTAAATGCCTTGGGTTCTGGCTTCCTAACTTAATTGTCCATATAGTTTGAAAGGCCTAGGCCCTTTTTTACCGTGCGTCTGTCTATTGTTATCTGGCGTCCGTATATTGATAACTGGCATCCGTATATTGACATCTGGCGTCCGTATATTGACATCTGTCGTCCGTATATTGATGACTGGCGTCCGTATATCGGATATTGCTATTTGACATTTCACGCCAGCTCTAACAACATCCTGAGCATAATATGTGACAAGTCGGACAATCCGATATACGAATCCATATTGCGCCTCGGATAGTGGCTTCCTAACTTAATTGTCTTTATAGTTGAAAGGCGTAGGCCCTTTGTTGAGGAGTTATTATATTGTTATCTGGCGCCCGTATATTGCTATTTCACAGTTTGCGCCAGCTCTAAGAGCATTCTGAACACAATATGCGACAGGTGGGATGATGAAAGAACATGTACACACGCCAGCACATCAACCTACCTACCACAAAATGTCCAATTTTCTTCAATAGACTTTGAACTTTATGCCTTAAATATATGGTTAAAAATGTATTAAAGAAATTTTACAGTTTTGGATAGGTTGCAGGTGTCTGTACATTTACATTTTTTATTAATTATTTATTAGTTTTATGGCTGATTATTCAATCATTGGATAAAACTTATCCTTCTGATAAAGCATTACGCAATCAAGCTAAAATGTCACCTGTTTAAAAAAAAAGTCATTTATGACAATACATTTTTTAATAAGTAAGTATAATAGATTACGATTTATGATAATAACTAGCGACCGCTCGCGGTTTTACCCGCGTGGTTCCCGTTCCCGTGGGAATATCGGGATAAAAAGTATTCTATGTGTTAATCCAGGTTATAAACTATCTGTATGCCGAATTTCATTCAAATCCATTCAGTAGTTTTTACGTGAAGAAGTAACAAACATACACACTCACAAACTTTCGCCTTTATAATATTAGTGTGATATTGTATTTTAGTAGGCACCAAACATTGAGTAAGCTGGCAACGTCGCATTAGCGGACGCCAAATTTATATGAATACGTCAGAAAAGAAGCGCGTTTAATACGGCTGTGGATATACGCACGACAGTAGCGCCGCACCTCTGCTGAGATTTTTTTGGGAACTATCTAGTATTTTTTTGCAGCCATTACAATAAATTTTTGGCTTCCATCGATTTTTGTTCTACGGCTAGCTTGATCTTAGAGGCGCCAAGTGTCATCGATTAAAAAAGTGGCGTCCGGTATGCGGACGTCCAATAGCGGTGGGCGCCATTTTAAATGTAATTTCGCCTTCAGTGGACGGATGTTTGCTTGTGGGATATATATATATATATATATTATCCCGATATTTCCACGGGAACGGGAACCACGCGGGTGAAACCGCGATCGGCCGCTAGTATATTATATTATTGTAACATCAATCGATGTAGTGGTTTTTCTGTTTGTACATTTGTCATTATTGTCTACAATTAGTTAAGTTTCCTTAGTTTAGTTCCTCTTACGTACATTTTTATTAACGTTTCTTTTCTAAAAAAAAAGTTAACTTTTTTTTCTTAAAATCTTACAGCTATTCTGGTAGAGAATGTGTATTATTTATTGCTGTTTATTTGAAAATGTTCGTAAGTGAATGTTGCTGATATAACAATTAAATGCAGAATCTGCATTCTGCAGCGTTCTCGTTGGGCTCGTATTCTAATCGGCGTTCAGCCTTCTCCATTCATCACACGGCGCTACCACCTTGACTTCCTAATGTGACACGACATTCACTTTTTCCTACATCTGTTCCATAATGGACTTTCCTTGATCTCTCTTGAATTTTCTTATAACAAGGTTTATATGGAAGATTTTTTTTGGAAATTTGTCACGGGCTACGGGGTTCACGTCATCACGTGGACAAAGTTGCGGGCGGGTCGCTACATTTAATTACTATTTTACCTAATTGTTGATTTTTTTTAGAGTTTTCTGTAAATGTTGTTCTTGGCACTTAATAAAATGGCCCAGTTGCGGGTACAATACCTATTACCAGACTCATACAGCCTGTAGGCTATTTATCTTACCCCCTCAACTGCACGGAAATGTACTTCTAGTGCGCCAATTCCAAGCATTTGTTTTTGTTATTTCCGGTAAATGGTGGGGAAGATGAATAAATGACGATATCCTTATGTGTATGACGACTTATAAAAAAATGTATGTCATTGGGATTGTTATTAAATAAACTAACAGAATATGTATGCAAGTGTATAGTTTTGTATTTCCATATAATTGTAACTATAGCGGCCGTCAAGCGACTCGTCCATGTAAACACCCCGTACCTACCCCGTGACGAATTTCCATAAAAAAACATTTTATACAAACCTTCTCCTGACAATTATGAACAAACCAAAAAAATAACAGCCAAATCGGTCGAGCCGTTCTGACGTGATGCGCGTACAAACATTTCGGCAAATTAATTTTTATTAATATAGATTAAATGTCAAAAGTGGACCAATCCTATGGCTCTGCTATGGCTCGTACCACGGTATACTGTGGGCGTACTTACTTAACGTAGAATTAATGGCAAGTGATTCACATAAGTACCATTTGTAGAAGGTAATATTACCAAAAATCAATTGCGTAAATTAAACAAAAAATCATTACGCTTATAATAATCGCGAATTAATGCGTTTTAAATTGTTTACTATGGATTCTTACTCATGCTAATAAATTACGTTGTCGATATGCCGGATAGAATGTCGACAAGGAAAATGGGAGTCGCTGCGGTCAGTTAAAGAAGATAAAGATACATACATACATACACAGATTCCATAAGAATCCCCAAAGCTTTAGTCAGATACTTTTTTTTTTACTTGTCCCACTGCGTGGGTCAGTGTCGGAGACGTTGTTATTACTATCTAACTAATATGTTCTATGAGTGGCTGTAAGCCTTACATTTCCTTGGCATGAATATCTATCTACACTGCCTATACTCTATCTATACTACTGTTATACAATATATTATTAAGAGGGTTTACTACGCATTTCGGTTTCCCATACAAATTTCCAAGTTGAAATTTTTAAAAACCAGTAAGCTAATTTTGATGAAACTCGGCATGCTGAAGTAAAATATAGAGATCTAAATAGTGTGTTGAAAACATTTCTAAAAAACGTTTTTTAACTGAGTTATTTCGATTTTAAACTTTCTATAGTGGACTTTAAATTGCAATATCTCAGCCAAATAAACCTTTTTTAAAAATGTTTTTAACAAACTATTTAGATCCCTGTATTTAACTTTAGCATGCAAAGTTTAATTGAAATTGGCTTATTGGTCTTTGAAAATGTCGACTTGGAAAATTGTATGGGAAACCGAAATGCGTAAACCCTCTTAAGCTGTTTCCATTTTACTGCACGCTAGGTGCCCTATCTACTTATACTTGTTACATTATTTATTTTATAACACATTTGCTCGTAAAGAAGCTCTTATTACGCCGATTTCAGTATCGTAATGTAATAAGTTTCCCACTAGTGCGGTAATGTAATTTAAAAATTAGTAATCATTTGAATCTGTGGACAACATAGGCCTTTAGCCCGTTAGTAACTTTTACGACATCCAAGGAAAGAGAGGGGTTCGTAGTATTATTTTGATGAGCCCATCGCCGCTCTATGCTGTTGGATGTATGTGCAGTCTTTAGTCCGTTAGTCGCCTTTTACGACACCGAAGGGAAGAGAGAAGTTTGTAGTATTATTTTGATGAGCTTATCGCCGATCTATGCTGTCGGATGTATATGGAGTCTTTAGTCCGTTAGTCGCCCTTTACGACAACCAAGGGAAGAAAGGGGTTGGTAGTATTATTTTGATGAGCCCATCGCCGCTCTATGCTGTTGGATGTATGTGCAGCAGTCTTTAGTCCGTTAGTCGCCTTTTACGACACCCAAGAGAAGAGAAGGGTTGGTGGTATTATTTTGATAAGCCCATCTGCGCTCTATGCTGTTGGACAAAGAAAAATATATGTTGGCTTACCAAAGATTCATGCACTAGTAAAACAACAAAAAAAGCAGTCATTTTCGGAAAATGTGTTTTCCTCGCAAATATGTTATAAAACGTCGTATGGCATACGTGCGCTTTGATAATTACAGCCTCTGCTTTTGTAGCCCTCGCCTGCGGCTCGGGCTAGCAATATCGCCTCGGCTGTAATTTTCATCTTACCGCACTTATATCATAATGTACTATTATAACACATTTGCTCGTAAAGTAGCTCTTATTACACCGATTTCAGCATCGTAATGTAAAAAGTTTCACACTAGTGCGGTAATGTAATTTAAAAATTAGTTATCATTTGAATCTATGGACAACATAGGCCTTTAGCCCGTTAGTACCTTTTACGACACCCAAGGGAAGAGAGGGGTTGGTAGTATTATTTTGATTAGCCCATCGCCGCTCTATGCTGTATGATGTATGTGCAGTCTTTAGTCGTTAGTCGCCTTTTATGACACCGAAGGGAAGAGAGGGGTTTGTAGTATTATTTTGATGAGCCCATCGCCGCTCTATGCTGTTGGATGTATATGCAGTCTTTAGTCCGTTAGTCGCCTTTTACGACAACCAAGGGAAGAAAGGGTTTGGTAGTATTACTTTGATGAGCCCATCGCCGCTCTATGCTGTTGGATGTATGTGCAGTCTTTAGTCCGTTAGTCGCCTTTTACGACACCCAAGGAAAGACAGGGGTTGGTAGTATTATTATGATGAGCCCATCGCCGCTCTATGCTGTTGGATGTATGTGCAGTCTTTAGTCCGTTAGTCGCCTTTTACGATACCTAAGGGAAGAGAGGGGTTGGTCGTATTATTTTGATGAGCCCATCTACGCTCTATGCTGTTGGACAAAGAAAAATATATGTTGGCTTACCAAAGATTCATGCACTAGAAAAACAAAAAAAAACGCAGTCATTTTCGGAATTTGTTTTTCCTCACAAATATGTTATAAAACGTCGTATGGCATACGTGCGCTTTGATAATTACAGCCTCTGCTTTCTTGTAGCCCTCGCCTACGGCTCGGGCTAGCAATATCGCCTCGGCTATAATTTTCATCTTACCGCATTTATATCATAATGTACTATTATAACACATTTGCTCGTTAAGTGGCTCTTATTACACCAATTTCAGCATCGTAATGTAATAAGCTACACACTAGTGCGGTAATGTAATTTAAAAATTAATTCCTAATCGTTTGAATCTATGGAAAACATAGGTGGGGGAGCCTATAACCGTTAGTCGATTTTACGACACCCAAGGGAAGAGAGGGGTTGGTAGTATTATTTTGATGAGCCCATCGCCGCTCTATGCTGTTGGATGTATGTGCAGTCTTTAGTCCGTTAGTCACCTTTTACGACACCCAAGGGAAGAGAGGGGTTGGTAGTATTATTTTGATGAGCCCGTCGCCGCTCTATGCTGTTGGAGGTATGTGCTGTCTTTAGTCCGTTAGTCGCCTTTTACCTTGAAAGTTTAAAAATAAATATGTCTAGTTTTAGTAATGAAGAACTAAATTTACAGTCTACACCACCGGAAATAATAAGTGAAGCACAAAATGTTATTGACCGCCAATTACCATCTAAGTCCAAAGAAAAATACATGTTGGCTTACCAAAGATTTATACACTAGAAAAACAACAAAAACACGCAGTAATTTTCAGAAAATGTGTTTTCCTCGCAAATATGTTATAAAACGTCGTATGACATAGCGCGCTTTGATAATTACAGCCTATGCTTTCTTGTAGTCCTTGCCTACGGCTCGGGCTAGCAATATCGCCTCTGCTGTAATTTTCAACTTACCGCACTATATCATAATGTACTATAAAATCTTATTCTCACTTCATTGACGGTACCACTTTTATTGCATTTATATGCCCTATCTATTCTTATTTACTTATTTTCTAACTTAAATACTTATTCCATTATGGTTTTAACAACATTTCTTATATCTACTATCACATTTTCCTTAGCTTATTTATATATCGTATAATAAAACATTTTAATTCCTTATGCTTATATATTTATTTCACATCACATTACACATTTTATGTATTACATTCGCATTTTTTAATTTTACAATGCACGTGTGCAGTGCTAGTACCCTTATTGTCCTTACAATATAACAATACAATAATATTTAGTCAGATACTAGGCAATGAGGACTGCAGAAGCAGTCCACTGCCATAGTCTACGTTGCACCAAATTACAACTACACATAACCGTGTCTCGTAGCGGTGAAAGAATACTACCACCCCCTCTCTTCCCTTGGTTGTCGTAAAAGGCGAGTAACGGACTAAAGACTGCACATACATACAACAGCATAGAGCGGCGATGGGCTCACCGCCTGTCACGCTAAGCACATGTGCAGTCGCTATTTTAAGAAAGTGAACTATGGCAGAGGACTGCTTTTGCTGTCCTCATTGCCTAGTCACCGACTAACTCTTCGGGGATAAATAGTCGTGGTTTTATGTATGTATGTACTACTGCACATGAGCTCAGCGTGATAGGCGGAGAGCCCATTGCCGCTCTATGCTTTTGGATGCATGTGCAGTTTTTAGTCCGTTAGTTAGGCAAGAGAAGGGTTTGTTAGTATCTATTATTTAAGTGAGTCGCTTTACCACCCGGCTCTGTCTGTTTGTCTAATAACTAAAAGGCATATAAATGTCGAAACGAAACTCTGTTCATGTTTATCATCAGTAGAAGCTATTTAGCTAGTAAAATTAAAAATATACGCATAAAAAAATCATAAAAAATATCAATAAAAAGTGTACGAACCCTTAGTAGCGGACGATCTTAAAAAAGTCAATGACCGAGGCGCTTCAAACGCTCCGCCTACCCCCAACCCCGCCGCCGGCGCAGGCGGCCGGCCGAGAAAGTTCATAGGGGTCACGGTTTACGAGTAGATAAAGAGAACGTTACTACGTGTATTCGACAAAAAGTCACTTTTACAACTTTTTTTTCATAAAAAGATACAATACTTTTTTTGTATTATAACGTTTTCGGCTCCAAAACCAACAGAAAATCTGGTGTATACAATGTGTAATGGCATGCACTGTACAAACTTTAGGGGTGGATTCTAAGCTCAAATAAACAACTTCAACAACTGAAGGGAAAGTACTCTTAATACTGTAGATATAAAACTTTACTCGAATAAAACATTCCTTTATTTTTGAAAAGAAGAAAAACTGCATTCAAAGGTTTTCGAAAATTCCCTTGCCACACCCGGAATCGAACCGACTAAAATCTGAAAAAATTACACTCTGTACTTTTATTGCATTGATCGTTAGGGTTAGGATGTAATCTCTCTAACAAACTTAAAAAATTAAATAAAAGGAAACCATGAAATGTTACATTAAAATTACAGCAGAATCACTACTGCCTACAAACTAAACGCGTTTGTACCAATCCAGGTATTATAATCTTTAGATTTTTTTTTGTGGGGATATGTAAAAAACCAAAATTACACTAAATCGCGAATGTAAACCAGTTGAGAGTTGAAGTTCAGAATACGATTTATAATATTCACCACAACACGTTATTAAAGGTTACTAGAAATGAATTCTTTAGAAGAATTAATTTGTGTATCTAATGAAAATGGAGCACATTTCGAGCTACAATAATAGTTTACCATTTTTTGTAAATAATTAAAATAATTATTTAACATTTCATGGTTTCCTTTAATTTAAATTATCAAGTTAGTTAGAGAGATTTCATCCTTGTAATTAATTGACTCTAATGATCGATGCAATAAATGTCTAGGGTGTCATTTTTACAGATTTTAGTCGGTTCGACTCCCGGGTGTGGAAAGCGAATTTTCGAAAATATTTGAATGCAGTTTTCTTTCTTTTCAAAAATAAAGGAATGTTTTCTTTGAGTAAAATTTTATATGGACAGTATTAAGAGTACTTTCCCTTCAGGTGGCATTACAAAATTCCACCCTGTATAATATATTAAAATAACATAATAAAATAGTGGTGTTTACGTGGTAATTTGGTAACTACTTATGTGTTTTTTCGTCATTATAGGCGTTGAAAACCGATATATTTGTTTTTTTTTCTACTAATGTTCGATCGTTTGGCTACTTTACTGATTGTTATTTACTTTCACCTTTTTTAAAAACTTTTTTAAGTGAATATGATTTGAACTTTTAGTGAAAACAACAAAATAAAAAAGCTGCCATTTCTAAAGTATTTTTTTTTTAATTTTTATGTTCCTATTATGTTTTTTATGTATATTTATTTGTGTGTAGAATCCACCCCATATGTTTGTACAGTGCATGCCAATACACATTGTATATTTTAGATTATTATTAATGTGCGTTTAACACATTAATAATAGTCCTGTTAACCCATCCTGTTAATCTAAATGACTGGGTTCACGTCAGTAGTCTAACGGTGCTACGGGGATTGAACCACGATTTCTCGCGTTCAACCCGAGCATCTATCCGCGCGGCTACTGACGCCTCAAATATTATTATGCTGGTTATCCAGTTTAATTTTTTAAAAGCAAAATGGTCGGTCAAGGCTCAAGTAACTTCCTACGATCGACCTTATTTCAGATATACGTTGCATTATTAATTCAATCTAATTGCCTTAAGCAGTTTGGTTACCTTAATTGATGGTTTGTCTACATGGAACAATCTAATACATAGTTTATATAATTAATGTAAGCTGTATATAAAGTTACAATAAGATTTTATAATTTAAAAAAATATACTTAATTGTTTCAATGGCATGACGACCTCTATATGTTAAATCATAATTATCAGTACTTAGATGTTCATGATAGATAAAGCTGAGCGGCGGCAGATCATTATTAACCCCCGGGTGGCGGGTAGGTATTTTTTAATGTAAATATGGCATTAATTAATGCCATGCCGTCCTTCAAAGGAAACTATCAACCCGTCTCTTCCCTTTTGTTTCGTAAAAGGCGATTAACGGACTGGAACTGCACATACATCCCAAGCAGCAAAATTCTCCTATAGTTGTTGACTTATAAGACTAAACATCTTATAACATACTAATAGACGCTTTGATTAAAATCACTGATCTTGTTAAAGCAGCTTAACGGACTATTTGCGCTACAAGCACTTTCGATCCTATTACGCAGTCTTAAAGACGTTTACGAGAACATCTTATTAGACTATTTACGCTACAAGCCCTTCCGATCCTACTACGTAGTCTTATAAACGTTTACAGGATTACATTATATGATGCTTATAAGAACTTAAGTCTTATAAGTGCATGTTATAAAAATAAATATCAAAGCTCCTATAAATGCATTTAACAAGACTATTTATTCTTGTTCACGTTTTGTTTTATGCTTCTATAAGAAAAGTTATTCTGTAAACGTGTTAGGTAAAGCTACTATAGGTCGAAGATATTATAAGTATGATTTGACTTTGTTAAAACTTCTAAAGGATTTCTAGCACTAAAGTTGCACGTCCTGCTACTATTATAGGTAAGATTCTACTTATATGTGACCTGCATTTGCTATTATTAGAGTGATCAGCTGTTGACATCAATTAAACAATATGGTGTCCAGGACTGTGATCCTATAATAACATTAACTATGACTAAAATGCATTGTAAAGCTCCTGATAAATGCATTACAATATGGACCGCGATCCGATCTGATGACGGCTGTATTTACTAATAATTCATGAATTTACAAATAATAATTATGTTCACTTTTGAAGGCGCATAAACATATGTTTATTATAATCGAATACTTTATCAATAAAAATTATTTTGCAAGTTATTTTTTTTATATAACAGTGAAAACACAAAAAGTTATCAACCTTTATGATAATGAATAGTAATAAAGATTACCCTTTGCAATTCCAATATCATTTTTTTTCGTTTGCCTTCACCATTCAAAATTAATGAAAAATAAATGCTCTAGTTATGACATCACAATTACCACTGTTGGATAAATTACACAGGTAGTGGCATGCGCCAGATAGTTACAGGACTAATCACGCTGACTCAGTGCGTGTATCTGTTCTTTATAGGACACAGTGATCTTGTAGAAGCACTCAATAAAATAGTAATAAAATCAATTTGCACTTTACCGGACTGTAACAAAATGACTATAAGTCGCAATAGTCCTGTAAAGTGCGCCCAAATGCGGTCCTGTAAACGTTAATAGGATTTCTATAGGACTAAAAAATATTTGGTCCTAGGATACTTACATGACCACATTTTGCTACTTGGGATACAACTCAGCATAAAACGGCGATGGACGCACCACTTATCACGCTGAGCACATGTGCAGTTGTTATCTGGTGTGCCGTGGACTGTGGCAGTGCCCTGCATTTGCGGTCCTCATTCTAGTCTCTGATCACAGAATAGTTAAAGAAGATTCTCTGAGTAACGTTTTTGGAATACCTACATAATAGCCGCGGGTGATATATTAATTAAATGTTAAAAATTGTGATTTGGGTTTTTTTGTAGCACCTTAGTGGGTTTCGTTATTAATTAGACATACACTTAGAACGAAATTGATGGGTTTTTTTAATCAATTCTTAAATCATAACAACGTAAAAATCTAAAAGACTTTTCGTCAGATGAACTAAGCTTCGGTAACTTATAGGGTTCTTCGGTAGCCGACGACGTTTCAGCCGGGTTGTCGCGGGCAAGGGTTAACTCAGCTGAAACGAGCTGTTGCAAATCGATTAAAGCAATTGGTGGGCGGGCATTAATATTAAACATCTTCTCTGCGAGAAAATTTTAAATCGATTAGGTACTAACGTACTAATTACGACTATTATCCCCGAAGGGTTAGTCAGAGCAATGAGGACAGCAAAAGCAGTCTACCATAGTCCACTTTTCACCAAATAGCGACTGCACATGTGCTCAGCGTGACGGGTGGCGAGCCCAACGCGCTCTATGCTGTTGGAAGTATGTGCAGTCTTTAGTCCGTTAGTCGCCTTAATACACCCAGGGGGGGGGGGGGGGGTTGGTAGTATTCTTTCACCGCTACGCGACACAGTTAATATCAGATTACGAAAATTAAATACTATTAAAATTTGTTTCTAATGACAGGTGATATTTCAAAAAAAATGTTATCGTAAGGTATTTCCAAAATCTATGTAAATTTTCTTATATTATGTCCGTGAAACCAGTTGTGGTTAGTACCAGACCTTGGTAACAACGAAATTTTTAAATGTTAATAGGTTGTAAAAATATTGGCAATTAAGAATAATCAGTATATTGGTCAATATAATTTTCATAAGCCTATTAACGTCCCACTGCTAGGCACAGGCCTTACTACATAGACAACAGTACATAGGGACACATTGAGCAATGTAGCTTCTCTTATTTATTTCAATATTTTATTTTATTTTATTCGGGATAAGAACAGTTTAAATACTTAATGCTTTACAATTATGTCTTAATAGTAACAAAGCCAATAACAGTTATTCACATAATTTTAAAGAAAAGTACTATGATGTGTCTTTTTAAATTTATATACTTAGCTTAAAAATTAGTGAAGCATTATGTAAAGGTAATAAATTTTCAGGATCTTTGCAGATGGAAAACGGTATTCTCTGCCTACTCTCAGATTCTCAATATCATTTTTTAAATTAAATAATGTAGTTTAACATACATACATACATACATATTATAATCACGACTATTATATGTATGGTAGAGGACAACAATAGCAGTCCTCTACCATAGTCCACTTTTCACTAAATAGCAACTGCACATGTGGGCTCAGCGTGACAGGTGGTGAGCCACTCCGGCTGTTGGATGTATAGTCTTTAGTCCGTTAGTCGCCTTTTACAACATCTAAGGGAAGAGAGGGGGTGGTAGTATTCTTTCACCGCTACGCGACACGGTTCGGTAGTATCGAAACGTTAAAAAAAATAACTACTTCACATGTATAGTCCGGTTCCCTAACACAAAATATGGTCCCACCCGGATGAAAAGATGAAACTTGGCAGGAATGTAGCTTACATTATGTCCTTCAATGTCGATATAGAAACACGCTGAGAAATGATTGCTTCTTCCCTACCCGCCCTTTTATCTCCCTTATTCTGGTTTTCTACATTTTCTACAAAAACGGTAGGACTGAAGAGTTTACTTCTGTAGGACTAAATCATCGTTGATAAATTACCTACAAAACGATACTATATGTATAGTGATGGGATTGATAACTTTTAATATACGGCCATTAACATATTATAAAATTTAAAAAAAAGTGTTTCTTTTTCTTTCTTGCACCATTTAAAGGAAAATGACAAGAGTTATAGTAAAATAGACTAGAAAAGTTAAATACCTTATACATTGAGCTACAATTTGACACCTAATTTATTATGGAACAAGTATGGGTTCCCGAGTTATTGGTCACCGCGTATGACTCCACAAAAAAAAATTAACCAACTTTACTACAGCGAAACAAAGGAAGGGTAATGATTATGACATCTATGTTTGTATGTATGTACATATATATGTATTTATGTATGTATGTAAATATCTATGTAAAGATGTTTGAGCGAAGCGTAAAAACTACTAATGCTATTTTTGCTAATGAGGCATCAAACGTTTTGTTTTTACCAATGGTTTAGCGTGCCTACCGAATCACGGATTGGCATTTATTGGTATAAGTACCGGGATTCAATCAATTTATTAAAACTACCACTCAAGTCCAGTGAAAGTTATTAATTTATAATTTGGTATTTTAATTAAAATTGCAGGTATCTCCCCCGCACTTACAGAGGCCAGTACAGGGAAGCCATGATTTCCTACATAGGCATCGCCCTTTGCATGCAGCTGCGGCAGGAACTCTTCGCCAACTCTTTTACAGATGCTGAGGTTTCTTTAATCGTACTCCCTAATGAAGTCCAAACACTATCTTCTTTCTTCCAAGCCCAATTCCCGAGGATTGGACGGACGGAGTTGCGGTCGGTGGTTTAAAGATCTCAAACTTGCGATACGCCGATGACACCACCCTATTTACCACCAGTGTTCGCCACATGGAAGATCTACTGCGCAAGATGGAAAACGTTAGCCTTGAGTTTGGACTGAGGGTTAACCGCAGCAAGACAAAGATGATGGATGATCGTTGACCGTGTGAATAACAACTCGCCAGAAGCTACACAAATTTTGAACTGTGATGTGATCCAATCATACATCTACCTAGGAGCGCTGATTAATAATAACGGCGGATGCGCAGACGAAATTAAGCGGTGCATGGCAATTGCTAGGTCTGCCATGGACAGGCTCAAAAAGATATGGAGAGACCGCAACACAACTAAAGCCACGAAAACCCGGCTCGTCAGATCACTAGTGTTCTCCATATTCTTGTACGCCTCGTAGACATGGACGGTGCAGGAAAGTGAGAGGAGGAAGATAGACGCCCTCGTAATGTGGTGCTGGTGACGGACGCTTGGAATATCGTGAACAGAATTTCGTACGAACGTCTATATACTACAGGAACTCGGTATCAAGCGGCGTCTCTGCTCTATTGTCAAAGCTCGCATACTGTCTTTCTTTGAGCATGTGTCTCGGCGCGGTGGTGCCTCAATTGAGCGGCTTGTAGTACATACAGTGTAGAGTTAAAGGCACCCGACCGCGCGGTAGATCGCCGATAAGATGGACGGACCAGAGGGCCTACTCTCTTTCTCCGAAACGAAATTTCACCCGATTTTTGTTTGCTATTTATAGCGATTTCCATTATTTTTTAAATTTCAAACAATTTTCTAAAAATTTATAATCTAAATATCAAACCTATTTTGTATGAATGAAATTCCGGAAGGAATGGACACCGCTGTAAATATCAAGCGAAAATCGGCCGAAATTTCGTTTCGGAGAAAGAGGGTAGGCCCTCAGGTTAGAGCAGTCGTCGATAGCAGCTTGATCTATGCACTAGGAGGCTGCTACCAGAGATTAATGGCGACGCGTTGTAAGACGGGTTACTACTGCAGAAGTGACGACCACTCTGCCAAGAGTGTAACGACTAAGAAGGAAGAAAGAATGTATACCAATAACAAATGGTCAATAAATGTTTCTTATTCTTATTCTTAATTATTAAAAGGTTGATGTTTTCTATTTTTCCATACGATTTCGGTCTAGCGATGCGGCCATTCTGGTATAATTAGTACAGTGATAAAACATTTTATTAACATGTGCTTATTTTCTAAACCATGAGTCCTATCAACATACATCCAACGACAATATTGTAGAGAATTAAATGAAGAATATGTTGTTCTTTGACAGTTTTCACGTAGCTTTAACCGTTTTAATGATAAATAAAAAACACGATTAGGGACATAAAAGGACAAAAAATCTTTACATAGATACATACATACATAAATACATATACAGTACATACATACAAACATAGATGTCATAATCATTACCCTTTCTTTGCTTCGCTGTAGCAGGGTAAGCTGTAGTGTAGTTGGGTAAAATTTCATCAAGTCATACGCGGTGTGACCAAATAATTCGGGAACCCATACTTGTACCATAATGAATTAGCCGTCAAATTGTAGCTCAATGTATAAGGTATTTAAACCTTTCTAGTTTATTTTATTATAACTCTTGTCATTTTCTTTTTAATGAAGCAAGAAAAAAAGAATCACTTTTTTTAAATTTTATAATATGTTAATGACCGTATTTTAAAAGTTATCAATCCATCACTATACTCGTACATTTAGTATCGTTTTGTAGGTATTTTATCAACGATGATTTAGTCCTAAAGAAGTAAACTTCTCAGTCCTACCGTTTTTGTAGAAAATGTAGAAAACCAGAATAAGGAAGATAAAAAAAAGGGGGGTAGGGGGGGAAGCAATCATTTCTCAGCGTGTCTCTATATAGATATTGAAACACATATAAATGCAAGTTTGATGCTTTCTTCCGAATGGGACCGTAAAATTGATTTTTGTTATAAGGAGTAGTAAATTATTCAACGTTTCGTTATTTTCGAGTTTATTTAAGCAAAGCTATTAACGCAGTAAATCAAACATTACAAATAAATGTTGTTTCCTTTCTTTTTAACATTTTTCTTAATTTTTTTTTTATTTCCTGCAGGTAAGCACTTGACCTTCATCTCATCGGATGGTAAGTGACGATAAGGCCGAAGGTGGAAGCGTTATTTATGCCGCTAAATGTTCCTAGCAGCGATGTATACGTTAGTTCCTAGTGGTAATTCAACCCCTGAGCTCTGACTGATCGTCGAACGGCTAAATCACAGTGACGGTTAATAAGGGCCCTACTGGCTTCTACTCTGGAGCAGTATTATTTTAATCTTACATACATACCTACATTATAGTCACGCACGACTATTATCCCTGAAGGGTTATTCAGAGACTAGGCAATGAGGACTGCAAAAGCAGTCCTCTACCATAGTCCACTCTTCTACAAATTACGACTGCAAATGTGCTCAGAGTGACAGGTGGTGAACCCATCCCGCCCAGCCCGCTCTATGCTGTTGGATGTATGTGCAATCTTTAGTCAGTAAGTCGCGTTTTACGACACCCAAGGGAAGAGGGGGTGGTAGTATTCTTTCACGGCTACGCGACGCGGTTGACGAATTTTGCATAGTAAGATTAAAGTTACACTGCTCTAAGATTGCTTTACTTTAAAAAAGCAGTAGATATTTATGCAAATTCCTGTATAAATTTGGTATAGTAAGATTAAAGTAATACTGCTAGTAGTAATGCTGCCCCAAGCCTGATTAATGTCCACTCCATAGTATCGTTCGATGTGAGAGGAATATCAAATGAACATTATCTCGTGACTTGACCATAGTATCGCCAAGAGTTCTTATATAGAATCCTAATTAGCTAGACCGTGACTCCAATTGTAGTAGTAAGCATTATGGCATTGGTTCCACTCGTGCAATGTCGAACCCACCGACCCGCATTGGGCCAGCGTGGTGGGTTATGATGGCCCAATTTCCCCACGTGCTGTTGCCCACGTGGGAGGCCTGTGCCCAGCAGTGGGACGTTTATAGGCTGATGATGACGATGTGCAATGTCGTACCAATCGTCTTGTCCTCATAGTTCATAGTGGTTTACGCTCATTCCAATTGGCTATTTGACAGTTGTAACAATAATATATGAAATATTTCGGAAAAGGGTAGTTTATGATTTAACGATAACTATCCAATAGTTTTTTTTTATTAACATAATTTGTAAATATTTTATTTTTACAAAATAAATTTGCGATTTTTATTATCTGTGGATTACAAGACCCGAAAGACGGGCGGCCATGAGCTTCATGTGACGTCACATTTCACAAAATTATCATAAACTATATGTCAGGTTTCAAGATAAGTTCCTATAATTATTGAAGTGTGACGTCACAGAGCAAAATGTCACGTGATCAACCGTTTTTTTTTTTTTTATAAAAGAGGGACGCAAACGAGCAGGCGGGTCACGTGATGGAAAGTAATCACCGCGGCCCATGGACACCCGCAAAACCAGAGGAATCGCAGATGCGTTGCCGGCCTTTATGGGAGGAATAGGTTTAAGGAAGGAATTGGGAGGGGGGAGGGGGGGGAAGGGGCCTCCGGAACCCTCACTGGTCGGCGAAACACAACAGCACCAAGTTTTCGCACGGAATTTGAAATCAGTAAAGAAAAATATGGTTTTTTCTATTAAATGAAGCTTTTTCGAGAAAGAAAATATTGTATGGGGTATAAAATATGCGTTTCTAATTCTTTAAATGCTTTTTCGAAAACTGGCAAGTAGCCAATTATCTAGCCCAAGAGAAGTATTCTTTTGAAACTTGTTAATATACACCCAGACCCGAAATCAATTTAGAAAAACAGATTGCCCCGATCGGGATTTGAACTCGGGACCTCAGAGATGGCGCGACGCCAGACCTGGCGTGCAAACCACTCGACCACGGAGGTCGTCGGAGTCGTCGTGGTCCTGGTGGTTGAGTGGTCGAGTGCTCACCCCGATATCCGAAGAAACTGTGTTTCGTACAGGCTATATGAGCTCAATCCTTTCGCCTTGACAAATAGACAAGGATTGTCAGCTGGCTGACGTCATTTCTCTTTTCAAAATCGATACTCGGGACGCGCGTGTGTAATTACTTATAATTTTTCGTAATATATTTTTTGGATTGTGTTAATTCGGATTAATCGGTGGTGTCGGTGGTTGTTAGGATATTATTATATTCATGTTAATAATTGGTGGATACAGACAAGACAGAAGAGCAACGGCCCGTGAAGAGCTGCAGTACATGATGCTTCCAGGTTCTCCTTATTAAGTTTAAGGGCTTCGCGTATCGCGAATAAGCTGGGTTCAAGCCCCATAGGTCG
Source organism: Scoparia ambigualis (assembly GCA_963921215.1). Lineage (NCBI taxonomy): Eukaryota > Metazoa > Arthropoda > Insecta > Lepidoptera > Crambidae > Scoparia > Scoparia ambigualis. The sequence continues at coordinate 13,774,214 of OY992519.1, forward strand.
GGAATCATGTTCCATATTTTTTGATGCATAGCCCAGGTTTCACCGAGTCGGTAAGCATGGATTAAGCCAATACTAATTCATTGTGGCGAGGACTTGATTGCAATGATGCAGGTCTTTGCCCAGCAGTGGGACAGTATTAGGCTATAGTGCAGTTGTAATTCAGTGAAACGTTGACTATGGCAGTGGACTGCTTCTGTGGTCACTGCCTAGTCTGTGGCTAACCCTTTGAGGAAAATAGCCGTGAACCTATGCAGGTATGTATAAGAATAAGAATAATTAATTTAAACAAGTACGATGTAGAAATGGAAATGATTGGTATTTAGAAATCATAATCATATATATGATATTTATCAATATGTATATGATATTTTTAATCACAGTGAAATCAACTGCTTCTTTTCGCACCTGCTATTTTTCATTGAGAGTGATTTCCCTACTATTTATCATTGAAAATATTAAAATGAAATAACATGGTAATTGAATAATGATTATGATGTAACAGGACACGTTTGGTGAGGACGACCGCACAGGAGAAATGTCACTTAATTTCGTTAGAAATCATATGAAAAGTGAAATTAAATTGTAATTCATTTCATTCATACACGCACCAATGAGAAATCATAATCGCTGTGTTTGCAAATGACAATAGCAGGGATGTTATATGAAAAACTAAATCATATGATTATTCACTGCTATCAATGATTTGTTCCATCTTTAGTAACATTACAACAGCATAATAATATGTAAAACTACAACAACAAATAAACTTGTAACTTGGCTATGCAAATGTGTGTATGTATATTGTCGCTAAGCGATCTTCATGTTTAGCCGCGTCCACACCGGCCGAGCACGGCTCGCGAGCCGTTTGACTCGGACTTCCTGCTCGCGAGCCGTGGCACCCGAGGCAAATTTGAATGGTTGCGAGCGGTCCCCGCGACGAGCCAAAGTGACCCAGTGCCACCTTTCAAATTTGCCTCTGGTGCCACGGCTCGCGAGCAGTAAGTCCGAGCCAAACGGCTGGCTCGCCGTGCTCGGCCGGTGTGGACGCGGCTTTTGATGTTTCCCATATGGGTCGTGTAAACACGACGTCCACTAAACGACAGTCACGTACGAAATTACGAAATAACATTGAAATGTAACTGATCTAGAAACTGTTTGATAAGTCGCACCGTTTTGTTAGTGAAACAGACAGGTGCAATCGACAGTGAAATGTGTCGTTTGTGAGTTTGTTATCAATCATACGTATGCAATTATGTCTTATCGCGATTGTAGTTTAAGTCACTTTAAGTGCTGTAGGCCTACTGCGGTGAGACTGGCTACGATGCAGTTGTTTAGTTTAAAAAAATAACTTTAAAAAAAAACTTCTGAGGAAAGATACAATTTTTTTAAAGCATAGATCATAGCTTGAGCTATATCGTCTGTACTTCTGGTGGCGGTAAAAAGAGCTGAAGCCTAGATGATACAGAGCTAATACTACTCTAATAGTTGAAGGTAAGGCCCTTGGAGAATAATGCTGGGGTCAGTACGTACCTACACAGAAGGGAATACAGAATAGTAGATTGTTATACAAGGGGCTAAAATGACCCATTATATACGAGGTAGTTTTACTCCCGAGCTTTAGCGAGGGAGTAAATAGAAACCGAGTTTTAATGGGTTTTTAGCGCCGTGTGTTACATTATGTTTTTCACTACGAATGCGAGAAAATAAAACAACCAATACATTATGAATTGGTTTATTTTATTAAAAATTAACCCGTTAGTTGCTTTAGCGACACCCAAGGGAAGAGAAGGGTTGATAGTATTATTTTGATGAGCACATCGCCGCTCTATGTTCTTGGATAGTAGGTATGTGCAGTCTTACCATCTCTTCCCTTGGGTGTCGTAAAAGGCGACTAACGGACTAAAGACTGCACGATCATCAAAATAATACTACCAACCTTTTTCTTCCCTTCGGTGTCGTAAAAGGCGACTGACGGACTAAAGACTGCACATACATCCAACAGCATAGAGCGGCGATGGGGACATCAAAATAATACTACCAACCCCTTTCTTCCCTTGAATGTCGTAAAAGGCGACTAACGGACTAAAGACTGCACATACATCCAACAGCATAGAGCGGCGATGGGGACATCAAAATAATACTACCAACCCCTCTCTTCCCTTCGGTGTCGTAAAAAGCGACTAACAGACTAAAGAGTGCACATACATCCAACAGCATAGAGCAACGATGGGCTCATCAAAATAATATTACCAACCCCTCACTTTTCTTCGATGCCGTGAAAGGGGACTAACGGACTAAAGACTACACATACATCCAACAGCATAGAGCAACGATGGGCTCATCAATATAATACTACCAACCCCTCTCTTTCTTTCGGTGTCGTAAAAGGCGACTAACGGACTAAAGACTGCACATACATCTATCAGCATAGTGCGGCGATGGGCTCACTACCAACCCCTTTCTTCTCTTGGGTTTTGTAAAAGGCGACTAACGGACTAAAGACTGCGGATACATCCAACAGCATAGAGCGGCGATGGGCTCATCAAAATAAGACTACCAACCTCTCTATTCCCTCCGGTGTCGTAAAAAGCGACTAACGGACTAAAGACAGCACATACATCCAACAGCTTAGAACGGCGATGGGCTCATTCAAATAATACTACCAACCTCTCTATTCCCTCCGGTGTCGTAAAAAGCGACTAACGGACTAAAGACAGCACATACATCCAACAGCTTAGAACGGCGATGGGCTCATTCAAATAATACTACCAACCCCTCACTCTTCTTCGGTGTCGTATAAGCGACTAACGAGCTAAAGGCTCACCATGTGCAGACTGTGCAGTTGTTTCTTGCTGAAGCGTGGACTGTGTGGGCGTGGTCTGTGTTGTCCATAGATTCAAATGATTACTAATTTTACCTTAAACTTTAATAATAACTATCTCAAAAAAGTTGTTGATTTTAAGTAAACAGTAATGGGTCGAGGCTTTATTCATGATTATTGTACTTATGAATATAGACCTTTTCATTTTTGTAGGCTCATTGTCATGTGACAGACAAAAATTTAAAAAAATATACTTTTTTCCATGTGGCAAGAAAAGCTATTTTAGCCTCGCTTTGGAACGCTACAATGACTGTCTTTTTGAGCAAGAGGAGTGAAAATAAATTTATTTACGCTAACACCAATTAATTATCTAGCCCAAGATAAGCTTCTTTTGAAACTCGTTAATATTGGTAATCTAGATAACGGATAAATATACATAAACATATAAAAACACTCAGACCCGAAATCAATTTAGAAAAACAGTTTTCTCTAAATTGACCCGACCGGGAATTGAAACCGGGACCTCAGAGATGGCGCGACGCCAGACCCGGCGCGTTAACCATTCGACCGCGGAGGTCGTCATAAAGGAGAAGAATGAATGTAGAGCTGGAAAATCTGAGCCGAGACGAACATCATCGGCGAGACAAGCTTACAGATTTCGCTGGCGCTGCGACCTTGAAAAAGTGGGAGAAGATCGTGCGGTGAAGCGAGCGTACTTAGGATGGCCTAGATAGTACGAAGACCCCTTTCAGTCCAGAATGTGAAATTCCCAAAATGTTAAGCGGTTTCAAAATGTCATGGTACCGAATCGTCAAATGGCTTGCGTACCTGTGGCTCCGTGAAGTAGTTCCAGTTGGCGTCGGTGAACTGCAGCAGGGTGGCCAGCACTGGCACGTCCATGTACACTTGCTCGCTGCCACCTGCTTCCACGAGCAGCACCTGCGAACAAACATATACTTTGTTGACAGATATTTAAACGGGGCGTAACGTAAAACTACTAGAGCGGTTCTTATTTATGTCTGTCTTGACCACCGATTATGTGGGACATTACTCCTCTTCCACTCCCGACTGGGCGGGGAAGAGGAGTGATGAAGAGGATGAAGAGTAAGGAATGAAGAGTATGAAGAGGAGTAAAATATAAGCTTATGTGACTACTTAATTTTATATTTTGTCTAATTCGCTGAAAAATAAAAAAAAAATGGGAGTGAATATTGATTCAGACATTTGCCTATAAGTTACGTGATATAGTGGTAATTACAATAGTTAATAGTGGTAATTACGGATGGAATGAATACCACCGAAACATTTCAAGGACAGCTTCTACGAGCAAAAGCGGTATTTTTATAAACAGACCTTGGTTTGACAATTTCCGCGCTTTCCAACGGTTGCGTCATATACTTTCAGGTGTAAGATATTTATTTGTCATAATAAACTAATACATTATTCGCTTATAATCAAAAATACTAGTTTAAAATAAATTTAGAATAAAACGAGAGAACTCAAATTTAGAATAAAAAGAGTTGCTGTTAATGTTGACTAAAAAACAAAAGCATCAAGCACTGACAAATTTCGACGGGTGAAAACCAGACCTCGGTAGCCAAGTGGTTAAGGCAGCCTCCCGGAGTGCGTGGTTTAATTCCCGCCTGAGGTTGTCGTCTTTTTTCAGTGATTAAAAATTTAACTTAAGTCAGCTAACCAACACGCGCAATTCGCTATGTCCCAATTTCTGTTTTAAGCGGTCGACATGACAGGGCATAGAAGCATACGATCTTAGAGTTACTTCAGGGTCGAACAACTCTTTTACTCGTATAGTAGGCATTTTCACGATACACAACACTGTAAATACCAGACACAACAGAAATTCAATTGTTAGCATTCTCTATGAGTAGGGCATCGAACCCGAGTTTACCCGACCCGAAAAAACCCGGGTATTTCGGGTTTTCTGGGTCGCAAGAAAACCCGGGTTTAGAAAATAAAAAAATCGGGTTTTCGGGTTTTTCGAGCTTTTTTACAATCGTTTTCTTGTCGGTAATTATTTGTATCATAAGTATATTTACGCCTTTTCGAAATGATCTCTTTGATTGAACACGGTCAAAAAGTACCTAACTCCATTGTATCTCACTACATACTTTACAGTTTACTTTTCTCTTAACATTTTTGTGCGAAAAAGATTAAATTAATAAAGCAAGTTGCACGTTATTCGTGCGTTTGACTCAGATCAGAAATGACATAAACGGAATGAAAGATGGAGGCAAGATGCGTCGTCGCGTTGTTGACACGCAACGGGAGCGGTGAGCTGCGAGTTACTCCCCCGCCATTTTGTTTCGTCAGTCCTCCTCCCTCTCTTCAGAACTCTCCTTTACCCATTTCAGTGGACCTCAGCATTCTTAGCGTGGACATCGGCCAGGAACTGAATCCAAAATGCTACATCGAGAGTGTTATTTTAACTGCCTCCCGTAAGTTGCGTATTCTCAATAAGGTGAGGCGGTTTTTCTCTCCCGAGCAGCGCTGTTTGCTGTACAAGACTCAGGTGCGATGGAGTATGGAGTATTGTTCCCATCCATGGGACGGCCCCGCTAAATGCACATGCACTTGATAGACTGCAAAGGCGAGCGGTACGCATTATTGGAGATGCTGAGGTAACAGCCTCTTTTGAGGACCTCCAGCTGCGTAGAGACATTGCTCTCTCAGTGTCTTCTATCGAAATTACTACGGAGAGTGTTCTGAAGAACTTTTTGATCTAATCTCGCCCTCTCCTTTCCTGTCCCGGACTACACGTGCTGGTCTTAGGAACCACCATCATACTGTGCAGACTATCAGCACTCGTACTAAAAAAATGGCAAGTCGTTGCTCTGTAAGACCATTCGGCTAGACGCATGTGTTTCCCAGCTCCTATAGTCCCGGGTCTTTTAAGCGGGGCGTGAAACGGCATTTAAGCAGGCCGTCATCATGAATGGGTGCGCTTGTTACCGTGCTTGTTCCACGGTGAGGAGCGCTCCGTTATTTTGGACTGCATCGGCTGCTTACCATCAGGCAGGATGCAGTCACTATGACGTTTCACATAAAAAAAAAATCTGCCTTCTTACGCGTTAGCTAGCCACTAGACGAATTTATTGTTAATGTTAAGAAAAAAAGTTATAATAAGTTTTATAATAGTCTTTAGCAGTGTTATGGTTAAGAGAAAAACTGATTATTACTGAAAGACGTAAATTAAAATTTTAATTCTGATTCCAATCTGACTTCATACGAGTAAGTTAGCTACTAAAACGAATTTATTGTTAATGTTAGTAAAAGAGTTTAATAATTCAAAAATATTTCTATACAGGTATCAAAAATATTCTTCAGCTTATAATTATTAGCAGTATAAGAACTGACTATTACCAAAAGACTTAATTAATATAAATATTTGATCTGCGTGAGTCTGAGATTAAAAATTATTACTAGCTAGATAAATACTAGATATTTCTGTATTTTATATTTGTTTTGAACAAAATTAAATACTCATTGTCTAAAAGACTTTTTAATATCTATTAAAAATATTTTTGTGATTTTGAAAGTACTGTTTAATTGATATGAATCCTTCCCTTGTTTTATATAGGTACCTACTCGTATTGACTTAGCAAATCCATACTAAAATACAGTTTCCTCATATTTAAAAAAAAATATCAAAAAGACCGAAAAAGTTCGAAAAACCCGGGTACCCGGGTTTTTACTACAAGAAAACCCGAAACCCGGGGTTTTAAAAAGTGGGCCGGGTTTTGATGCCCTATCTATGAGTCTTCATGACAGACAAGGGGTTAACACATAACGAAACACAACACTGTGTTACATTTGAGATTTTGTCCCTTTTGGGGACAAGGAAGAAAATCCCAAACGCAAGCGTCAGTGGGTTGTTATCAAATAAAACCATAAAATGTTTTACAGCTAGGCAGTATATTGTAATAAAACACACACCCTAAAATTTTGTTCAACCACAATATAATTAAATTATAAATTTTATTTCACTACTATTATTTAAAAGAGGGGGTTAGTCACAATTTTCCTTATTTTATGTTAGGTACTATTCATCTACGTTACTCCTTTTAATTTATTAAGCCGAAAATAACAAAAAAAAACTATCAGTCGAAATTGACCCTAGGGTCAATCTCAAATGAAAGTCCAATAATTTTTCTAATAATTTTGCCAACTATAATTTACTGTTTAAATTAATCTAAACCTTATTCCAAAGCTATATCACCCCCTAAAACACATTAAAATCCTAAGAGTCAAAAGTGACCAAGCGGGTCGGTGATAATTTTAATTTCAAATAAATTTTATAATACTGTTCCTACTACTACCTAACCAGCCAGCTAATATTTCAGTGGTAAGAGCTATGGTCGTGGGGGTTGGGGATAAAGCCAGTACCGCCCGGAGTATGATGTTGTAATTAAAATTAAATTACTCCGTACATAAAAATATTAAATTAAATGTTTTATTCAGTTTAACCGTATGAAAACCATCAAACGTTTAAAGCCAATACACTATAGAACCGTGGGGTTATACCGATATAAAATTAATAATTATGGACGCCAGGATCGTATAGTCGATCCGAATCTGGAGACGATGTCACCATACAACTTCACACAAGTCGAACTCGCAGATCCTCAAATGTTTCACAACTACACCAACGCTTGGTGTAGTTGGATGTAAAAAGAAAATACTAGGTTAAGGTTTCGAAACCTTAATGTAAAGATATATTCCTGAATAAAGAACAATCAAACCCAGAGTATGGGGTACAAAAAAAAAGAAAACCGTCAACGCCTGCTCATAACCTAGTACGAGTACTCCCTACATAGAATGTAAGTTAACACTACTACTTATTATGATGGAAGCGCAGGGGGATAGCACCGGGAGATTCACGTGAAACAGTTCAGTCGGTGAGCCAGTTGACAGTCAAGAACGTTTAGCCGACCGAAGTCGTTGGATGGATTTTACACACTAATAAGAAAGGCTGGAACGTACTGCGGCAACTAGGCAGCGCTCCAATACCCCAAAAACAGTCACCTTCTATTAGCCCTAACCAAATTGCTAATCGAATGCAGGATATAACAAAGAGCGCAAAATCAGACAAATTGTTCGCAGTTAAAATCAAGAAGAAACTAACCCAATTTTTGGAAGTCAGCGGATTCTGATAACTCGTTCAGCAAGACCGTCTCTGTTTCCGAACTGGAAATGTCACTTAAAAATACAAAAACAAACAAAGCTGCAGGACCAGACGAAATTTACCCCGAGTTCCTACTCCATTTGGGTAAAGTAGGTAAAAAGTGGCTTACTCGTTTTTTTGACAGTATCTTTGAAAGTGGCATTACTCCTACAGCATTCATGCGCTCAAAGGTAATCGCGCTACTAAAACCGGGAAAATCACCCAACGAATCGTCTAGTTACAGACCCATTTCCCTTCCGCTTTGTCACTTACAAAATATTGGAGAGAATACTGTACAATAGAATATACTCAACAGTAGACGCTGTTATCCCACCAGAACAGGCTGGCTTCAGGGGAAATAGAAGTTGCGCAGACCAAGTTCTTGCTTTGACCTCCTTTATTGAGGCTGGTTATTTATTTATTTTTTATTTATTTAAACTTAATTGCCAAAAATACAGCAAACGGCGGACTTAATGCCATAAGGCATTCTCTAACAATCAACCAGTGAAGATGTACATAAATTTTTGTAGGCGGTGACATTAAGATTTATATAATAACAATTTAAATAAGAAATAAAAGAAACACTTAACTTAACTAGCCTAAATGTACATACATACATTATACACAAAATATATATAACTATACAAATACATATTATACTATATAAGATAAATATAAACACTAGTAACTTATGCTGTAAATCAGTTTAAAACTATTTGACGGATTTGAGAAAGTACTCACGCGCTAAACTCTTGAAGGCAACCTTGTTAGAAGCATCTCTCACGTTAAAAGGCAGTGCATTCCAGAGTCGAATAGCCGTGAGAGTGAAAGAGTTAGAAACAAAATTAGAGCTATGAGAAGGAGTTTGGAGTACCAGATTAGTGCTGGAGCAAAGATGGCGTTGGTGTGAAGCACCCAAGAATTGAAAATGAGATTTAAGATAAACCGGGACGCGTGGATCAAAAAGGATATTAAAAAGAAGGCAAACCAACCTCAAATTCCTACGCTCACGAATGAGTACTCAAGTTGGTTTCGGAAGTCAGAGATGTGGTCGTATTTACGTAGACCGAAGACAAAGCGTATAGTACTGTTGAGAAGATGATCCAATTTGTTGAGAAAGATTTGATTAATATTGGACAAACAAACATCAGCATAATCAAGAAGCGGTTGAACAAGAGCTCGTTACGAGCTTAAAGACATCAGTAGCTTTCGTCGATCTAAGCGCAGCTTACGATACTGTGTGGTCGGACGCACTGGTATGCAAAATCAGCGATATTATCCATCCTGTCGCACGACAATACGGCTCATCAAGGCCTTACTTGGCCCCCGGCTCATAAAAGTGCACCTTGGACAGGAGTGCAGCCAATATCGCCTTCTCAAGAACGGACTTCCACAGGGGTCGGTACTGGCGCCACTACTGTTTAATGTTTACACCCGAGATATGCCAGCAACAAAATCCTTTAAATTTGCGTATGCCGACGACCTGCCACTAGCTTATCAGTCGCGGAGATTCGAGGAAGGAGAATTGGCGCTCACTGAAGACCTCAACACAACAGGAGACTATTACACCCAGTGGCGCCTGCTATCAAAACCCAAGCCAAACTGAAATATCATCCTTTCACCTCACCAACTGCCTTGCCAACAGGAAAATAAATGTTACCTTTCGTGGTGAACAACTAAAACACAATTTTACACCCTTATATCTCGGTGTAACACTAGCTAGACCGTTATCTGACATTTAAACACCATCTGGAAAACGTCAAGCAGAAGTTAAAATCGAGGATAAACATCATCCGAAGGCTGGCTGGCACAAGTTGGGGAGCTACCGCAACGGTTCTCCGGACATTCGCCTTGGTACTCAACAGCTGAGTATTGTGCGCCTGTATGGAGTCGCAGCGCACACGTACAAAAGGTTGATACCCAGCTGCACGAGGCCATGCGTTTGATCACGGGAGTGATAAAGTCGACACCTCTTCCATGGCTCCCCGTCTTGGCTCACATACCTCCGCCCGCGCTACGTAGACACCAGGCAACTGCTAGAGAATGGGAGAAATGCTCTCAGCAAAACCGTTCCGGTGCCATGCCCATTAGAAACACATTGGATGATTTGCCTCCTGATCGATTGCGATCAAGGTCACCTATTTTGATTGATGAGTGCACCAAACACGAGCTCCGTAAATGAAGCGTGGCAATCGGAATGGGGCTTATTCGAGGGTACAAATGCAGGTCTAGTCACTGACCCTACAAAAAAGCAACCCGGTTTTAATGCCAACAGAAAAGCGTGGACCCGGTTAAACCGGTTCAGAACCAACCTCGAGAGAACAAATCACCACCTTCACAAATGGGGTCTAAGGGAGTCACCAAATTGCGACAGTGGAGCACCTGACCAAACTCTTTCCCACGTTGTGAATGAATGCCCACTTCGCTGTTTTCCCGGAGGCATCGCCGAGCTGCACAAGTTCACCGCTGACGCAGAAAGCTGGCTGAGAAATCTGGACATAGACATTTGATCCAAGCAGGGATCGCCATACTCTATGATGATGACTACATATTATACTGTGACACTACATTTATGTCATGTCACAAAATAAATTGTCATGTTTAAAAGTTATACCAACCAGAGCTCATCGAAAGCAATATGCTTTATTGATACAATAAGATGAAAAAGGCGCAAAGGGTCGTACCTTAAAGTCTTCAACCTCTGTAAGTCGGTTGGCAAGCACGCAGCCCGCGGTGCCAGCCCCGACAATGATGAAGTCATACTCTCTCAGCAGCTGGCCAGCATCAGGTGGCTCTCCGTTCACCAGCTGTTCTGCGTCGCGGAGGAATCCCTCCACTGCTTCTGATATGGACCCCCGGTAGCCAAGGGTTGGCCCGACGATGCATGCTAAACTGGAAAACACATAGATACATTATAGATTCCCAACTATTATCCCCTAAGGGTTAATCAGAGACTTGGCAATGAGGACCGCAGGAGCAGTCCACTCCCATAGTCCATGTTTTTGTCATATTTGATTTTTGACATATTAGGTTGGGAAAAAAGTTTTTTCGCATAGTATGTATAACTTGTAATAAAATCTCTTTGGCTATACTAGTAATAGTATACTACTAATTGTATACTATTAGTATCTGGCTGGTTTTGGTATCATTAAAAGTTTAAATTTTAAAGAAGATAAGAAAGAGATAGAAAGATAATTCCAAATTCAAATTAGGAAAATGTGTGATTTTCATTTGTTTTTCTTACTGTCAAGATGAGTGAATCTGAAGAAATTCGATACATTTTAAAATTTTACTACAAAAAAGGTAAAAATGCAACGCAAGCCGCGAAAAAAATTTGCCATGTTTATGGACGTAGTGCAGTGTCTGTGAGAGTAGCACAAATTTGATTTAAGCGTTTTCAATCCGAAAATTTTGGTGGCAAAAATGCACGTCGCCCTGCCCTCTTACTCTTGAAACTGATCCCAATCGATCGAGATTGATATTTTGAAGTTTCGTACTCCTATGTTACGACACCAGAGCTAATATGGATTTATATTGCGCGGATATTGAGTAAAAAAATTCAAAACCCAATGCCATTTAGTTCACCCATAAGAATCCAAATTAGCGCTGGTGTCGTAACTTAAAAGTACGAAATTTCACGATACCAATCCGATCCTATACCGATCGGTTTCAAGAGTAAGGGGGCTGGTCGCCCTATTACGGATAAAATGGATGGAGCCTATCGCCGCTCATGCTGTTGGATCTAATGTGCAGTATTAAGGTATAGGATGAAAAAGCCTGTAAACCATTATATCTTTATGTAATAAACAGGTTTTTTGGACTGCTTTTTTCTTTACTACCCCTTTGTATAAATCAATGTACTCACTTAGTTAGAGCCCTATAGCTAGTTTTATTCAAGGATTTGAGGCTTGCTGCCATAGTAACAACAAATATAATGATTTAAAAGTTATTACAACAATATTTTTTTCATGGTATTTTCGATTAATTCCGAGTGGTTTATTTGCTAAAGAGATATTTATCATAAACTCCTATTAGCATGTTAGAACAAAGAAGATCTATGCATGAAAATCTATTAAAATATCTAAGGTAAATGCCCTACATCTCGACTGATTTTTGCATAAAATGGCCAATTGACTATTTGACAGTTGTAACAATAAAATATGAAATATGTCGGAAACGGTAGTTTACGATGTAACGATAATTATCCAATAGTTTTTTTTATTAAGATAATTTGTAAATAGTTTATTTTTACAAAATAAATTTGCGATTTCTTATCTGTGGATTACAAGACCCGAAACACGGGCGGCAAGGAGCGGCCATGATTGAGCTTCATGTGACGTCACATTTCACAAAATTATCAAAAACTATCTGTCAGGTTTCATGATAATTTTCTATATTTATTCAAATGTGACGTCACAGATGTTACGTGACCAACCGTTTTCGCACGTAATTTGAAATCAATGAAGAAAAATATGTTTGTTTCTGTTAAAAAAAGTTTTTTCGAGAAAGAAAATATTGTACGGGGTATAAAATAAGCGTTTATAATTTTTTAAATACCTTTTCTAAAACTGTCAAGTAGCCAATTTTGGTGTTCTTGATCTCAGAAACAAAAATACATTAACAATTTTGACTTATTTGAATAGGTTAGAATAGCTATTATGTTTTATGGTGGACTTTAATGTTGACATTTGCACGGATTAGTCAGGGTAATTTAGTTTTTTTTTTTTTTTTTAATTTATTTATCTAGTAAACAAACAATTACAATGTAATGACATGCGATACATTTAAAAAACCACTAAGGTTTAAACTTATGCTATCGCGAGTTTACAATTTGTGTAAATATGATTAATATTTAGGTGTAGGTATAAAATAATAAAAAATTAATTACACATAATATTAAAAGTTAATAAAAAGAAAAATTAGTTACATTAAATTATAAAAATGTTGTTTCAGTTTAAACTTGATGTTTTTCTGAGTGACACCATCTATTAATTCGGACGGCAACCCATTGATAAGACGAGGTACTAGGAAATGTAGCTGTAGATGTAGCTTTTGATCGCGGCTTCTCTCGTGGATTTTTTTAGTTATACTGTGGATTAGGTATGGCCTCTAATTATGTATGTTATATCGTGTATATACTATATCTATAACAGGTAAATGAATCATAATTATGATTAAAAGGATGCAAATTCAAAGAGGTTTAATGAGACAATGTTGCCTTAAATTATAAGTAAAAAGCGTTATAGAATTTCGACAGGTCTAACCAATACCTCGGTGGCGGAAAGGTCCAGCAGCCGCCCGGTATGCGAAAGACGTGTGCTCGATTTCCACCTGGGCTCTTATTCTGTAACGATTCCTTGTTTCAAAACCACGTTAAAGTTACGATATCTTCCCAAAAACGTATGCGTTTGACGTTTGTGCGCGGTAAGGTTTAGGTGTGGAATCTATAGATTGCGATACAGAATCAGGGCCCTGAGGTAAGTGTACAAGTATCTCTGCGGAATAACCCTTATTTTAACCCTAATTAAGACGCGTTGATTTACGATGTAGCTTTTGATCGCGGCTTCTCTCGTGGATTTTTTTTGGAATCAAGTAGAGAACTTATAGAGATAATTATAAGATGGGAATATCGGTAAACTGGTGAAAAGCAATACCTACAATATAAAGTTGTAGTCATTGCTTTTCACCAGTGTTAAGTACATTATAGTTTACCGATATTCCCATCTTAACTAATATATAAATGCGAAATTGAATTTGTTTTTTTGATCGTTCGTTTGTTTGTTTGTTTGTCTATTTTGCTTTCACGCTCAAACCAATATAACCGCTTTGATAAATTTGGGTTTCGAGATATCTCTATAAGTTATAAGGGTTATTCCGCATAGATACTTGTAAACTCCTTATTTTGGCAGTCACGCTGTGCTGACACCATGTTATTTTCCACAGAACAGAACGTCACGCTTTTGTTATTGTTCTGAGTTAATAAACAATTTTTTGTTCACCTTATTTAATCGCCAAGCAGTTGGAAACGCGCATTTGTTTTTTTGCCGCTGAGAAAATCATAATCTATCATGCTCTCATTGAAGGTACATTAAAATTATAATGCTTCAAATGATCACATTATATTTTTTATCCGTTCTGCGTCAAAGTTTCAAAACTAATTGTAACGTTGCGTTTCGTTTATTCTTAGCTACTCATGATCATGATTGTGCCGACGTCATTGGTTTTGTTCACGATTTATTTATAAGGTTGCGTTTAGTTTATTTTTGCTCAGGTTAGTACCAACGTACGTCGTATGGCTTGTTCTTATACCTTTCTTTAGATGATGCTGGGTTTTATAACGATTGACGTCATAGCAATAATGCGGTTGAACCCCTTAGCGATCACGCTCGGTCGTGTGGTTATTCTCCAAGTAATTGCAGAATTGGCCGGGCGAATAAAATTTGCATTTTGCAAATATATAAGATTTAATAATGTTTAAGCGAGCACTACACATTGAAATGAAACAATTTTTACGGATTAACTTGCGTTTAATTTGACTACATTATGGAAGTAGTTTTTCGTCAGGAATCTAAAAAAACTATATAATGTAGTCAAACGCGAGTTGAACCGTAAAACTGTTTCATTTTAGTATTATTTTATGTTATAATTTAGTCCTAATATGACAATTATTTAAGAGGGTTTACGCATTGCGGTTTCCCATACAATTTTCCAAGTCGACATTTTTAAAGACCAATAAGCCAATTTCAATGAAACTTGGCATGCTGAAGTAAAATACAGGGATCTAAATAGTTTGTTTAAAACATTTTTTAAAAACGTTTATTTGGCTTAGTTATTGCGATTTAAAGTCCACTATAGAAAGTTTAAAATCGCAATTACTCAGTTAAAAAAACGATTTTTAGAAATGTTTTCAACACACTATTCAGATCTCTATATTTTACTTCAGCATGCCGAGTTTCATCAAAATTGGCTTACTGGTTTTTAAAAATTTCAACTTGGAAATTTGTATGGGAAACCAAAATGCGTAAACCCTCTTTAATACAAAATAATTTATTTGCATAACCTGATCATATCCCCTAGTCTGTCATCATGAAGACTCCTATTAGAGGTTGCTAATAATTGAATTTTTAATTTTATTATGTCTGGTATTATAACAGCTAATCTTATTACCGATAACATTCGATATTCCTCGGGGTGACAGGATACTGGTGCATCTGGTTCTATCTGGTTTCACTACAAAATCACTTCTTTACTTACTAAATCCGAAAATTTTATCGTTTTACTAACATTTGCGCTTTCGATAGTGAACCTTTACACTAAAATCTTGCATCCACTTTTTTGTGTGTTCTAGTTGAGTTATATTGTTTTTTTTTTATTATAATGTGAACTTTTGTTCTTTTGTTTTGTTTCAAATATTTTTTTACATACCTCCTTAAATATTTTTAATAAAGGAAGGCCTTCATAATATCGTACTATAAAACTTACACGAGTAACATTAAACTCCCTCCCGAAGGTTGTCATTTTAAAACTCTATAAAAAAAACTTCAGAATGATGATACGAGCAGTATTGTATTTATATGTACCTAGATTTTATAGTTTTGTGTAAACGATAATAGCGTAACTCTATCAAACTGTTTTTCCTGCACATGTAGTAAGAGTTCGAAGGAAAACTTGGAGAAACGTATTTTTTGATACCCTTTAAAAGGTAGTCCACCCATGTCCAAGTCCACCCATGCACACAAAATTCACGACACTGTTTTTTTTAAACAATAACAACAAAAATATAAATACCTTAAAATCTTATAAAAGATATACCACATAGCGATGTCACTACTAACACTCACAGCAAACGACTTGAAATATTTAGAACAATAGAACATTGAGTGAACTTGTAGTAATTAATCAACTTTCATTAAATACCAAAGTCGCTGTTGACGTCAAATTACCAACATTAGCAAAGTTAATTTGTGTTTGTACTAATTTCCAGTGATTAGCCGATGGATTGGCAAAAGGAAGTATATATAAGATCCGTGTCGAAGAATACTACCACCCCCTCATCACACCCTGGGTGTCGTAAAAGGCGACTAACGTACTAAAGATTGCACATACATCCAACAGCATACAGCGGCGATGGACTCACTACCTGTCACGCTGAGCACATGCGCAGTCGCTATTTGGTGAAAAGTGGACTATGGCAAAGGATTGCTTTTGCTGTTCTCATTGCCTAGTCTCTGACTAACCCTGCGGGGATAATAGTCGTGATTATATGTAAGTATGTTCTACGGTTGTGATGCCGGGTTGTTGTACAGTCACGAGCACCAATATGTATACACTTTGACTCTTATTCCATTGTATTAAGAGTTACAATTGTTTACATACTTTTGCTCGTGACTGTACATTCGTCACAAAGTTAGTTTGCCACAGAAAAAAGTATGTGTAAATTCGCAACACTCTTATTTTCGACACAGACAGCAGAAAAATCAAACAATAAGTGTAGTAAAAACATCAATAATTTTAGAACAAAATAACTACCTTGCATTTCGAGCGCTCAAAACGAAATTTCCTTGCTACCGGTACTTTATGCAAAAATGATTCACTATGAAGACCTGTGGCGAATTTACTTTCAATGTATGGAGTTACAAAAACGTGGCTAACTAACTTTGTGGCGAATGCACAACAACCCGTGATGCCACTGTTGATATATACCTATTTTTTTGTGTGGCTGAATGGTAGAGCCACGCTGCGTTGCAGCACGAGTTGGGCCGGCTCGCCCGGCGTAATACTACCCTCTCACGGAATATCAGCGTGAAACAATGGCACTCGTTTCTGTTGTGTTTCATCCGGTAAGTGAAACTACCGGAGCTTCAACTTTCCCCGTCCCCCCTCACAATTCCTACTCCTTTCTCAAAGATTCATTCCCCAAGGCGGGCAACGCATCTGCGTCTCTACTGGATTTGCGGGGTGTCTATGGGCGGCGGTGATTATTTTCCGTCAGGTGACCTGCCTGCTCGTTTGCCTTCTATTCACATAAAAACAAGAATTTTCTACTGTTTTAAATCGAAATTTTGCCGCTCTTAAGAAGGCAAGTACCTAAACCTTGGAGTATTTCAAGTTAAATAAATTTGTCCAATAAATTATTTTCATTCATTTTTAATTTCTTTTTAAAACATTTTTTGCATGAATACAGTTATATTTATAATTATTATTAAAGTATGCATGCCAGGCTGGCTTTGTCTCCTTGCAGGGCAAAAGCTAACCTTCCTTCTTTCTACTTCTTTCTGTCTTCCACGGCAATTAACTAATCTGGTTGAATGCATTCAGCTCGTCACGTCAACTGTCATCGCCGTTACTGCGTTAACAAATACATACCGGTAACGCTTTATTGCACACAGAAAAATACAGAAAACATAAAATAAGCATATTAAAACTAATGTGGGCAACGGCGGTCTTATCGCTTAAAGCGATCTCTTCCAGACAACCTTTGCGGTATAGGACAACAGAAAAAGAACGACAAGTTGTTGTTATTGTTGGTTTAATATCGACCGATTCACAACAAACAATACTTAGGTACTATTTATAAAGCTATTAACTCTCATTAATGTTTCCGTTACTGCACTATGTGGTTTTATGTAATAACTTATAACGCTCGTATCACGGTATAATTCGTATGTATTATACCATTTGTGGCGATGCGGAATAACGCTGCACGATTAAATCACGTCCTGCGGAATGTTTTACATTTTCTTTATTTTTTTAGTTTTCCACGAACTAATTTTTATTACAATTTGTTAGAGTATGTATCAACTTACAATATACAACAGATACCATTGCTGGTAAAGGAAAATTCCGTTGTCAATTGCAGGATGTTCCTTATTTTTTGTATCAGTAAACCTTTTGATAATTAGTTATTTATTGAAAAAGTGTGTGTAGTGTGTACGATTTTACAACGAAGTACCAAATGATATTCAGATATTAGATCTTAATAAATTTAAAATCAAAATCAAAGAAAAGCTTTATAAAAAAAGCGCATTATAAAGTGTCAGATTACACAGTAAGACAAAACAGCTTGCGTCTGAAATGCTCCAAGTATAGGTACTCCAACAGTTATTTATTATTATTGTCTATAATTAATTTATATAGAAGTACCTGGAACCTACATAGTTTAAAATCAAATTCATAATTGTATTTTATGACCTGGTAACGACATTTTTTTTTCTTTAAATGTCGTTGCTTCTGTGCGCTGTTGTTTCTTGCGCCCGTTCTTTGCTTCAGCTAAAAAAATGACGTACTGAATGGAGGGGAGGGGGGGGGGGGGGATAGGTTAAAAAAGATTTGGACGATTCTGAGTACTTAGTAGTTAAGTTTATTGAATAAATATATTTTGAGTTTGAGTTACATTTAAACGTCAATGTCTAAGTGTTGTGGTTATAATTTTGTAGGTTAGGTATTTGGGTTAGTGGCGTTTTTCCCCAGTTTCGATTTCACCCAAAAAATAAATAATAAATTCTAGTGTCTTTTTCACCCGAATTGTTTAATGGTACAGACGCTTTCAAAACTTTAACGATATAATTTATAAGTTATTAATATCCCGTGACTTCGTCCGCGTAGACACGCACGAAACGAAGAGCGCACGGACGAAGACGCGGTTGTCATACGTTTTTTGAGGCGCACTTAGACCTTCGGCCTTATCGTCACTTTCCATCAGGTAAGATGAAGGCCAAGTGGCCAAGGCCTTAATATCAGAAATCCTTTGTTTTACATGCATATAATACTCGAACATGCATATTAGTCATGCTCACGACTGTTATCCCCAAAGGGTTAGTCAGAGACTAGGCAATAAGGGCCGCAAAAACGGTCTTCTGCCATAGTCCACTTTTCAACAAATAGCGAATTTTATGTATGACTAAAACTTAGAGCATTAATTGGTTTAATGCTCATAAAATCATAGGCGTCTAAAACGTAATTAATCTTGTCCGCTTAAATTAATACACACTAAGTCTGAAGCTTCGCATTATCCTAAACAAACAATTATTTCCAGACCTAGGACTTGAACCCTGGACCTCCGGTTATCAGGACGAGTGGAAAGTCACTCTACCAATTGAAAAAAAACCGCAAAATTTTCCAACTCACTGCTGCAAATGTAGTAAAGTGCGAGGGTACACTGATGATGAAGACACACAGGTGATGTTACCCCCTAGAACACCTCCGGGATTGTTAGTTGTTGACGGCTTGGGGCCATAACATAATATTATCGCCGCCCATGAACCCGGTTATGCTGTAAAGGCCATACGCAGCCAACAGAAACAGTATTTTTCCTCTTGTTGGACACCACCACCATATAAAAACGCAATTAGCTGTGTTCAGTTGCTGCTACTGGACACGACAACCGCGTTTTTGTATGATGCTGTGTGTGTCCCATGTTGTCAGCAAAAACGTTATTCTACGTTTGTTTAACGCCCAAGATGGCAGTGAAAAATAGATCTTCTGCGACGATTGTTGTCATTGCTCATAATATTTTGAAAGGAATTATTAAAAGGTGGTGGCAATGGCAGCTTATTTTTAAGAGAATACTATTAACTTATCTTTTTTTTATTTATTTCTTTATTGTGGACGCAAATCGCTTCGTCACGGCGGGTGGGATATCTACAATAGAGGGATGAAAGCCCTCCCTCCGTCTGGTAGGCCGATTGGAACGGGGAAGGAGGTATGAGGTTATGTAAAACTCCTGAGCACACTCTCCAAAATGTAACCTGTAGAAGACCGATAAGCAGGCCACTTTGCGCCGGTGTTCCAGACTTAAAAGTCTGTTATCGACCAGCTCATCGTCACCAATCAGCCTTCTTGCTCGGCGCTCTATAGATTTCAGGGCAGCCAGCTGGTGCTTTGCAGATCCATCCCAAAGATGATAGCAGTACTACATGCACGATCGGACCTAAGCTTGGTAAAGAGTAAGAAGCTGTCCCGGGGTAGTACTATCTCACCTTTGAGAGAATACCCAGCTTTTTTGCGGCGGTTTTGGCTTTATTTTCTAAGAGTGGCCGAAATTGAGGTCCGGTGACAAATCTAAACCAAGCTATCTTTTCCCTGGGGTGTCGCAAATGGCAACTAATGAACTAAAGACTAAATATATTATTATCCAACAGCATGGAGAGGCGATTGGCTCACCACCTACCACGCTAAACACATGTGCAGTTGTTACTTGATTAAACGTATAGACTGTGGCAGGGACTGCTTTTGCTGCCCTCATTGCCTAGTCTCTGACTAACCCTTCGGGGATAATACTGGTGAGTATAATATATGCATGTTATTGAGAGGAAAAGAGTAATAATAATTTAAAGAAGTCTTAAGTTTTAGTGCTTACATGTAGTGGTTAGTAAATAATTAGAAAAGGAAAACAAACTGACGTAAATAACGAACACATACAATCAACTATAATATTTATTTGGCATTATATGTAATATACAAATCAAACTAATAACAATCGTTGTAACAACAAGCAATAACATTTCGAGCTTATGTATTTGTCTATGATATGTTTTATGGTTTCTATGTTTTTTTTAAAATTTTTGTAATGTTCTGTTGGGGACGGAATATGGTTCAAGAAAGTTTTTTAAACGTAGGTTTATTTATAATAAAACATAAAATTGTTATTTTAATTTTTTGCGAACTCTACACATTGTTAAAAAACCTTTTTTTTCGAATTCACTGGCCGCGGTACCAACATCTCAATCTTTCTGTGACCTGTGTTAAAATTCTACGCGAGTTAACCCAGATTCCCCTACAGGGCTTTTAAACGCCCAAAAAAAGAGTATTAATTCTACACTCAACTAAATGTAGTTTTTGTGTATTGTGATCTACTTTTTCTTCAATATAGGTTTCAGATGCTACGGGTCTTTGTTTGAGTGAGTAGTAGAAATTAAAAAAAAAGAAATTTTTGCTGTTTCTTTGGTTTCAAAGTTAAGTGAGAATTTTGGGTGGCACCATGGCTCCGAAAAGGTAAGTTTTTGTCCATATTTTGCTTTAAAATTTCACAATACCTATTTTTTATTAATCTATTACCACTACCTAGTACGTAAATAGAAAATAAAACTTTAGCATTGAGTTTTTATTAACAATATCTGTCTCTAAAGTTTATGGCCGTTTAAACACCCTGTAGGGGAATCAACGTCTGTCATATTTATCAGACCTTCAGATAGATAATCATCAAAACATTCCAAAATGATTGAAGAACTGGAATACTTTGATGCCGATGATCAATTTACGGGTGGCGTTGCTATTTTGCCTTAAGAAAATGTGAACGCAGAAATTACAGACGAGAGATCTAGCGACAAAGAAGTTGCAGCAGGCTCGCAACTGGGGGCTCAAGCGTTCATAGTATTTGCAGACAAATAACCTTTGGACAGTAAAGAGTGCTGGCTGAATTAGCGAAGAGAAGATGTAAATCATATACATCTGTGGATCAAAATACGAGTATGACCGAGGGCATCAGTGCCCTCGGTCACAGTTGCAGTAGTTACTGTTGCAACTACTGCAGCTGTCGCCATCCTTATTGATGAGGTTGTATTTGTTTGCTTTGAGTGTGCCATGTAAACAGAAGAACTTTTATAATCCAAGATAACAAATGTTATAATCCACTTGAGCTTTAGCATTGGCAAAAGCATGGCACAAAAAATTATGTGTGCGCTGCTGACAACGCGTGATAGTTCATAAAGGTTGACGAGCCTCCGTTGCTCTCTAGAATATCACCATCTTACCGCAGAGTAGTAGCAAGATCCTTGCTAGAAATGTACAAAAGAGCTTCAAAGCGTGTGTAAGTCAGACTGTCGTAAAACTACCTAATTTGAACCTATCAAATCATTTGGACGAAAACAGAAAAGTTTATGTATTTATGGAGAAAACAAATTTATTTTGGAACAAATGTACCTTTTACTATGAAACCATGTTTTGTTGTTTGAATTTTTATTTATTTATTTTATCTATTTTATTTTATTTTAATATTTATACAAAAAAAAAATTGTTTTATAACACATTTGGCCTTTTAATGCATTAATACATAGGTACCTTTCATACTTTATGTTAGTAGTGGATTCCCCTACGGGGCGTTTAAACACCCATCGCTTTTCCGATTTTCCAGTTGGGCTAGATTTTTTCCAGTATTTTTCCTAAGTCAATGAAACCCTAACTACGCACATATTAAAAAATTATAAACTTTGGTGACCAAAAATAATTTCAGGGTAATCTGGGTTAATCTATAAAAAAGCGTTTGATATTAAAAACAAAATATTACAAAATATACAAAATTGAAAACATATTTAGTCAAAGGTTAAGCAGTCGTAGTCAGTATAAAAAACGTCTTTTTCAACAACTCAACATACCTATACCTATTTGTAGATAGTAGATAAGATAGTTTAAAAATTACTTAAGCTTAATCTCCATAGTATTTCTTACATTAAGTTATTGCACCTACGAGTATACTGAATAACAAGTATCAATTAACAGAAAACAATTAAAACATTATTATGGCACAAATACATTTATTACTTATATTGTTTTTTTGCCGAAATTCATTAGTAAGTATTGCTTTTTTGACTGCGCTAAAACCAATACTTGGCCTCTTCATGCATTATGTAGACACTATTTATCAACCGTTTTTATTATACAGGGTGTTAGGAGAAAAGATCCGAGAATAATAAAGATAAAATATGCGCTATTTAAAATAAGTAACAAATCAATTACTTTATTAATATTTTCATTCAAAAAATGAATAGTTTTTACATTAATAGAAAGGTATTGGACATTAAATATGTAAATAAAAATTATGAAATTGTCTCCTTCACAGTTTCCTCATTTTAACAACATGTATGTACTTAGCCTTGAGTTTGACATTTGACAGATACTTTTCTAAACAGCCTGTATAAAATAACTGATATAACAACTGTTAGAGATATAGAAATATAACATTTGTATATAATAAACTTAATTAACAAGATGTATATTAAAGCGAAACAACAAAAATGGCATACAATGTGATGGATGGGCATTTTTATCATTATTTCGAATATACATTCGTGTTGGGTCCTTCCTAATATCCTTAGTACGTAATAATATGAGCTATGTTTGAGCTATATATAATATTTGCCTTGCCAAATACGAAAACGAGGGGTCTATTCCATAAATCGAACATTTTATCATGATTGTTCGTTGCAGGTACATTGCAGACACAACATTTCTGTTTACAGATATTTTTATAACATGGTATTTATATTTACTATGTTTATCAATCATTTATAGGTTAGATAGTCTATCCAGGATGTTTGTCTCTCCCTCTCATGCTACTTAAGCACCTTCCTATGAAAAACATTTGGTCTGGATACACCATTTTCCCCATATCAAGATTTTTTGTTAATTTAAATAATATTTTATTAAAATATTCTTCTAAATTGAAATTTAAAAAAAACAATAAAAAATCTGTGAAACTGAAATTATTCTTGTATCTATCTCTTTTTACGTAATGCCTAACTTCTTTTTATAGAACGTTTTGTTGTTTTAGTGTTTAGTTTTTTAATTGTAGACAATACAGTCGTTCTCATCTCTCTAATTTTTGGTTAGTAAGCTACATTTGTATTCGGTTAAAATTCAGGACAAAAGCATTGAAGTGAATTCACCCAACATTTTCTCAAAAACATTTTACTCGAATTCATCAAACGTGACATTACGAAGCAATCATTATTTGCATAGACGAACGAACTCTTTGAACTCTGTTCAAACATATATATATTGAGTAACCTTTTTCATTATTTTCACTCTGTACTTGTACATTTGAAGTTTTTCAAATGTAGCATTTCCTTAAAATAAGTTAAGCTTTACATCCTTTCGTAAACCATATTTACATAATTATATTACAATATTTACAAAGCTTACATAACTATTTATTTACCTAAGAAATTCTTTACTTACTAAAACATGTATATTGTGATTTACTATGACTATAATTTTGCATCTTATGTCTTGAACAACAAGGAAGGTATTAAAATGGACAGCACACAAATCGGAAGTCGATCATAGAGTTATAGTGCAATTTATATGACATTAAAATAAACTTCCTTACTGAAGATAATGATGGCAGACATTTGTTTTCCGGAGTTTTTATACACTCATGTGTATGTGATGTAAATTTCTAAATTGCAAATTATAACAGCGGAGCCAATGACAGAAGTAAACACGCCAGCAGATCAACCTGTCCAAAATGACACTTGAATTCAAAGAACTTTATTTAATCTCATTAGAACATTATATAGTTTACACATAGCGTACAAATTAAACTTAGTTAACTATAGTCCATCCAGCATTACGCATAATTCTACTTTACATAACATTTTAATACACATATTCTTTCAATTTAGATTTAAAAACGTTAAATGAACTGCACTCCTTCACGTCATTGGGTAAGTCGTTGTATAATTGTGCTCCCTCAAACATTAAGTTTTTTCTACCATGGTTTGTTCTAGGTACTCACACTTATCTTGTCGGTGTTGTGTTTAAAATTCGTTTTTGTATATAAAATTTGTGAATGCGATTGGTTTGTGAAAATTTTAAAATGCATGTTGTGTATGTGTAAATTTGTGTAATGTTCAGTAATTTATTTTTTGGTATAACAATTTTGTATCCATGAGTAGATCGTATTTGAATAAGGTTTTAATTACTTTGTTTGAGATGTTTGTAAACTTTTCAGATTAGTTTTTGCAGTTCAACCCCACATTTCAATAAGATATTCTATGTTTGATTTTACCAATCAGTTATATATTGTCATCCGAATCTTAACGGGGATACAGCCTACGGCCTTACGTAATGCGCCTGTTAGTGACGCAAGTTTTGTTTTAACATGTTGGATATGACATCTCCAAGTGAGTTTGTCATTTATTTATAGACCAAGGTATCTTTCTTCGTGTGAGCGGCTAATTGTCTCATTATTAATAGTAAGGCGGAATGCGGTGCAATGCGATTTTTAATAATAAAGATCAAATTTATGGTAGAAATTTGACATTTTGTGGTAGGTCTGATCTGCTGGCGTCTGTACATTGTCGTTGATATTTTAAAAACAAATCAAGTTAGTAACAAAAGCAATGATAGAGAATTAAATTAAACTTAAGCTTAACAGTTCTTAAATATCTTTGTGTGGAACACGTAATGCGTAACTTTGATGATCTACGTTTTAAAACGCGTAGTCTTACATTAACAATTGGCAATATGGTAACATTATTAAAATTGAAAGAGCTATATTGCTCCAAAATTAAACTTTCCTAACGACATAACAGAACTAATGTCACCGCATGCCCCCTAGCCAGTCTTCCTTAATCATGTCCGCACCTTTCTCACCTATCATTATCACCGCAGCATTAGTATTACCACTAACTATAGTAGGCATTATACTGGCATCTATCACTCTAAGTCCTTCGACACCGTAAACTTTCAATCTCGGATCCACAACCGCCTCTTTGTCCCATTCAGGACCCATCTTAGTTGTCCCACTTTGATGGTATATCGTCATAGATATAGTTCGCACTTGACACTCTATGTACTCGTCCGACATGAATTTGTATTGTCTGCAGTTTGGCAAAGGCTTCATATACAACCTCGAGCCGAATTGCTTGAATGGCGACGCGTTAGCTACCTGCAACGCTATTTTGATGCCCTCCACTAATCTGGCAACATCTAATGGGTCTTCATGGTAACGAGGATTCATTATCGGATAGTGAAACGGATTTGAACTCCTCAGTCTGACGTAACCCCTCGTATTAGGACGCAATAATAGTGGCATAATGGTCCATGCGTCTTTGTTCGCTATAGGTTTGTACACTTGGTCGTAAATTTCATCTGTCAGACCGAGAATCTTTCTGACGACCTGTCCGTTGTCCGAAGAGAAGGAAGCTGGTGCCATATGGAATTGGACGTCGGGCCACAAGCCAGTGTTGTTGGCGTACTTTGTATTAACAAAAGCGACCCCTTCCAAACCGCCGAGGGTTGTCATCGGCCCTCGTTCATTCACCACGTAATTCATGGTCACGGGGAACGCTTGGAAACGGTTTTGAACAATCGCGACAGGTTTGTCGACTAGAAATGTCAAACCGCCAACTCCAACGTGATCTTGCAAATTCTCACCCACTGGCAAATCTTTTAGTACCCGAATACCCACATCTCTTAAGTGATCCTTCGGTCCTATTCCGGATAACATTAGTAATTGTGGAGTGTTTATGGCTCCCGCTGATAATATAACTTCCTTTCTTGCGTATACCACTCTTTTCACGCCATGCTTCACATACTCTACTCCGTATGCTTTCATCGTCATAGGATTGATAAGCAACTTTGTCACTTGTGAATGTAAAGACACGTCAAGGTTTTTTCGAGTCCGTACTGGTCTCAGGAAAGCCTTAGCTGTGCTGCACCTAGAACCGCGTCTTATGGTCCCCTGCGCTACCATGAACCCCGTTTGTGTAGCACCATTGATGTCTCTGTTTTCGTAGCCTATTTCTACTCCGGCTTCTACAAAGGCTGCCACTAAGGGTGTTCTCCAAGGAGCTTCTTGTACTGTTAGATATCCCCCTCGGCCATGGTATTTGCTCTTGGCCAAGTAAGGGTTCCTGTTGTCCTCCGACTTGATGAAGTATCTGAGGGCGTCTCGGTAGCCCCAGCCGGGGTTGCCGAACGACTCCCATTGGTCGAAGTCGTAGCGATTCCCACGTACGTAGATCATGTAATTTAGGACGCTTGAGCCTCCGAGGACCTGGAACATCATTGCATACAATTAATGATAATTAAATCTGGATATTTGTGAATGCTTTTAGAACAAATAATAATAATAGACTTTTATAATAAAATTATACAATTTACAGTTAGGTCATGTGATAATGGAATTTTCTGATAACTACTTAGATCTCTGTATATTCCTTTAGTATCGTTTCATTAAAATTAGTTTAATAATTTGTAATTTTTTTTATTTAAAATTTCGTATAGGATACCGCAATATGTAACCCACCAGTCCGCATTGAGCCATCGTGGTGGGTATGGTAACGGCCACGGAGGTTATGGCCCAATGGCCTTATGTGCTGTGTTGTCCATGTAGGAAGGCCTGTGCCCAGCAGTGGGACGTTTATTGGGCTGATGATGACCGAAATGGAGGAGCTTTATGACGCGGCGGCCATCGCGTTCGGCTTGCGATCTTGCCAGCAGAGCATCATTCGCAATGCCGGGTCCCTGGATGGGTGATCAAATTTAAAACATCTCGAACTCCTCCGTGCTTCGGAAATCACGTAAAGCCGTTGGTCCAGTTTGTTGTCGTAAGATGACAGTCGTTAAACCCACTAACCCGAATTGGGCCAGGGTGGTGGGTTATGGCCCAATATCCCCACGTGTTATTGCCCACGTGGGAGGTCTGTGCCCAGCAGTGGGACGTTTATAGGCTGATGATGATGATGATGATGATAATCGGAATATAGAAACCCTTGCAATGTGCACTATATCATGTATATAGCAGGTAAGTTCTATACTGTATTCGCCTCGCGTCGCTTTCTCGGTGACCCTTAGGATATTATTTGTTATCATTTCGAAACGCTTCGCTTGACTTTCTCAGTAACTGACGGAGATAGTACCTTTCCTCTAGGCCAACTGCACCTCCTCTTCTTGAAGCCCAAGCACGCGTACGCGGTCGGTTCGGTCTTGTACTGCCAGTCCAGCTTGGTTAGCTGCAGGTAGCCCGCTAACGAAGGGACGTCAGTTATCTCATTCTCATCTGGACCTGGAATTGCAGAAGAGTTATGACTTTTGAGGGGCTTTTTAAATCCAAATTGATAAGATACATTATAAACGTTAATTTTTAATTTTTTTTTTAAGATACATATACCTATACTGGCGGCTACTACCCCTCAAAGAGTTAGTCAGAGGCCAGGCTATAGTGGGTGCATACCATCTTATCTAAGTCTGTCGCCATAACAACGATGTTTATAGCATTGTTGTGTGCCGACAGTTTAGAGATAAGATAGCTAGTTCCTCAGTGATTGAGGATTCCGGGTGAAGCGTGCTTCTACCTTCGACCTTATCGTCACTTACCATCAGGTGAGATGAAGGCCAAGCGCTTACCCGTTGTAGAATAAAAAAAATAGAGGTGCTATAGACCGTACAAATATTTTACATGCAAACTAACCAACCGTATTTTACCATAGTTACATTATTTTAAAATTGCAAATTTCTTGAATTTTCCTTCACCGAATAGAATAAATATAGATAAATGACTTAATGTAAAGCTAAAAACCTGTTTCTAATAGAAGAACATTCCAGTTTTTGACCTCCGATAACCGACTCGCTACGACTGCCCCCGCTGACCCACCTCCGATGACTACGAAATCGTACTCCCGCCTCGGCTCTTTATCCAGAACCTTCGCTTCTGGATCGTATGAATTGTAATTGTGATAAGTAAGCGCTCCAAGCAGCAGCGGTATCAACCACAGCCCCGTAACGCTGATTGTTTTTAGCGCTGTTGACGCTAGTAGAACATGGACGCCCATTTTGAAAAAAATCGAACGTATCCAATTTTAAATTTCGACCTCTTTTTTGTTTTTTTTTGGTATCACAGTGTTTGTCAATTGTTTTAATTTAGCTACTTGTTTCGCTATCACAGCTTAGTTATAGTGCCTTTGGTTTGCGCAGACTAGTTGTGGGATTGTATGTTTGTGCGTTTGTTTGTCAGGCGGTTTGCTCCTGCGCGTCGGCTCGTCTCTCGGTGGTGGGTGCCGAGCCGGCGACATGTTATGCCACATCAGGATTGCCGGTGACAAGTCTCTCTTTTGATGCTCGATTCTGGAATGGAGAGATGAACAAAATTAGATATCGTAATATTTGATTTATTGCGTTAATAACGCTTATAGTATAATCTTCGAAAATAACGTTAAAAGACACTGTAATGCTGCTATAAAAACATAAAGTCAAAATCGTTGAAAAGTTTCGACAGGTCTAACCAATACCTCAGTGGTAAACGCAGCCTCCCGGATTGCGAAGGACGTTGGTTCGATTACCACCTGAGCCATTCTTTTTAACGTTTCGTTATTTTCGAAACTTTGATACTTCAGTTACTTTAACTATCACGGACATATCAATAACAATTATTTTACTTAAAACATACATATACATATAATTACGACTATTATCCCCGAAGGGTTAGTCAGAGACTAGGAAATGAGGACATCCCCTCTCCCTACATCACAGTTTTTTTTGTACTGGCACCTCGAGACCAACCGTTAGGTTATGCAAGAAGTGCCAGACGTCTCTGCGCCAGTAAACCAACTCGCGCAGGAGACCATCTGCGTTAGGTCTTGACGCCGAATCAGTTCCCGCCGAAGCGCGCTCATCATTCGGTACTCATATGACTATTGTCTCGGGAGAGTTTCCCCGTGAACACGTGTAGTTCACTGCCTATTTTCCAGATAGGTAACCGGAGGCAATGAGGACAGCAAAAGCAGTCCTCTGCTATAGTCCACTTTTCACCAAATAGCGGCTGCACATGTGCTCAGCGTGTCAGGTGGTGAGCCCATCGCCGCTCTATGCTGTTTGATAAATGTGCAGTCTTTAGGCCGTTAGTCGCCTTTTCTTTCACTGCTACGCGACATGGTTAAAACACTATAACAACAATAAAAAAAACTAAGATTCGAGCGTCCCTTTCACGATAAAACGCAAACCTTTTGATAATATTTTCGGTTCGCTTGCTAAAGTTAGAAATATAATTTAAGCTCCATACAAATTACGTTTGATTGTTAACTCTAGTAAGCAAAACCACAGAATATAGATTTTTTTCTAACTAGTAGACTCGACAGACGGTTGTCTTCTCCAATTCACAATGACAACTCAACTGACAGGAAAAATATAAATGTCGCGAAGAAAAAGTAAGACAACTGCAAAAAGTGTTTAACAACCAATTAATATTTAAAGCTGAACCTCGTAGTTATTTAATTGGCAACACTTTGTCTCTATGTGTGTCTATCTGAGGTGTCATGTCGTATGTCAAATTGAAATTTTTCTGAGAAAATTTCAGCTGTGCGAGTGACCTTGTGTTACCCAGTCATGATTTCTTTGAATTTGCCGCGTTTTTCCTGGTTCAGCTTTCATTAGACAGACTCTACCTATATTGCACGATGTCTCTTTATGTTTAAAGTTTTTTTAAAGGATTTTTACAATTTTTTCTCACCGTTTAAATCTTCCCTGAACTTTCACAAATATTTCAAAATCAAAATTAGCCCAATCGGTTCGCTCGTTCTCGAGGTTTGCGAGACAAAAGAACAGCAATTAATTTTTATATAAATGTAGATTTTAGCCGATAGACTATAGGTCTGTCTCTGAGAAACGGCGGCAATTTCAAAAAATCTGAATAGAATAGAATAGAATTCCTTTATTGCTTAAACTGTGTAACAAGTTCTTAAAAAAAAATATAGTAACAACAGTTTGCCCATGATTAGGCATGCAATGTACACAAATAAATATTGTTTACATTAATATTAACAAAATTCATCGGAAATTTAACAATTAATTAGTCTTGAATTTATAGTATATTCATGTAGTGTATAGAAACATTATTAAATAACCAAGTTTTTAACTTATATTTAAATATATGACTGCTGGTAATACTGGCTATACACTGAATAAACGAAGTTGATACTATTATGTTTACATCTGAATCCAAAATTAAATCAATTTTATTTTAAAAATGTTGCGAGCTTATATATTATAAAGGTTAAGCAATAATAATTTAATAATTCTCGCATTAATAAATTTCGTTTTGCTGTGTTCGTAATAAGACAAAGTTTGTTAAGAAAAAAATTATGACGGGATGATCAGAGATTGCGTCCGGGCGAAGCTGGGACGAATCGCCGGTATACTTACTATAATCAGCCAGAGCACAGGAGCAAAAATAAGATTAAAGCTACTTTTTTAAATTATTATCATTTAGTAATATTAAAATGATTCTAACGCCTGTTATCTTATATGTTACGGATTAAGTAAGAATAGTTAAACAAAAAAACAATATTCCATAATAATTTTTTTTATTCACTATAGTTTAGATTTCAATAAAAACCAAGTATCAAAATAATTGTGTCATACTACCTAAGAAATCAAGCACCACACGTAAACAATCTTGTTTTTGATTGAATTTGACGTCTTTCTCCTGTTGTTTTTCTTGAAACTTTGAAATCATGCAAAACAACATCTTCTGCAATACGCTTTTAATAGTTTTATTAATTTTTACACCCGTAAATCGATAAAACAAGATCACATATAACTACTGACAACCAACTGACAACTTGGGAAATTGAGACCAGACTCTAGAGAGGAATAGGTAGTGGTTAAACCATTGACCACAGATCAGAGGATTCGATTCCCAGTGGTGGTGGGTGGGTAGGTACTGGGTACAAATTATGTTGTGCTCTACTTTAGTGGATGATAGGATTTGTTTTAAGTCCGCCTGGCTTGCTACCACCATATTATGAAAGTATGTCGCTATAACAGCAATGATAATCGCATTGTTGTGTTTTGATCGTTTTTATTGAATTGCCTTTGTTAATTTATACTTTCTTATTTCCTTTCAGGTAAGATTCTGACAACAGCTATCAATTTTGGTACACATGGATTCATCGTGTAGGTTCATCGAAGTTTTGACTACAAAAGAGGTATAAAAGGTCTAAGTAAGGTCTGGAGTTCTCAATAATAATATGCATAATGTATTGAAACTTAAGAGGGTTTACGCATTTCTGTTTCCCATAACAAACTTCCAAGTCGAAATTTTTACAAACTATTATGCCAATTTCAATGGAACTTTGCATGCTAAAGTAACATACAGAGATCTAAATAGTTCGTTGAAAACATTTCTAAAAAAACGTTTAAATAACTGTGTTAATGCGATTTTAAACTTTCTATAGTGGACTTTAAATCGCAATAACTCAGCTGAATAAACCTTTTTTTTTAAATGTTTTCAACAAACTATTTAGATCACTGTATTTTGCTTTAGCATGCAAAGTTTCATTAAAATTGGCTACTAGGTTTTTAAAAATTTCGACTTGGAAGTTTGTATGGGAAACAGAAATGCGGAAACCCCCTTAATTGTTTTGTAAAACGCAAATACGCTAAACATTGCAAAAAAACTAATAGAAGGTGAGGAAGAGGAAGAAGACTGCACATACATCCAACAGCATAAAATGCCTCCGTGGCCGAGTGGTTAGCACGCCGGGTCTGGCGTCGCGCCATCTCTGAGGTCTCGGGTTAATTTCCCGGTTGGGTCAATTTAGAGAAAACCTGTTATTCTAAAATGATTTTGGGTCTGGGTGTTTTTTTCTATGTTTATGTATATTTATCCGTTATCTAACCATATTAACGAGTTTCAAATGAATCTTGGTCTATTCTAGATAATTGGTGTGAGCGTAAACAAATATTTTAATATATTTTTTTTAAATATTACGCTAAGCACATGTGCAGTGGTTATTTGGTATAACGTGGTCTGTAGGAGTATAGGTACTGCTTTTGCGGGGTCCCCATTGCCTATATAAGGTGACTGCTAGAAACCGCAAGAAACTTCAAGGGCTGGTCAGGTCAAGTGTTTTAAACATGACAAAAATGGTCTCATTGCAGACTAACGTAGGTACTTATCGTCCAGCTGACGCGAACGGGTCAACAGACTGTCGGCCGGCCGTTTCCCGCGCGTTGTTAATAATCGTTATTTTTAATTGTTTTTTTTTTCATTTTATTTATCTTGTGTCATTGCTTTAAAATAAATTAGACACTCAAAGACTATCCAATAAAAACGACTAGCAATTAAGAGTCACAAAAATAATTATTTAAATAAAAATGAAAAATACACGAATTCCTTTTTTGTCATTTTTGTCATGTTTAAAACACGTGACCTGACTAGCCCTTGAAGTTTCCTGCAGTTTCTAGCAGTCACCTTATATAGTCTCTGACTAACCCTTTAGAGTTAACAGTCGTGAGCGCATGTTGGTATGAGGGTTTACGCATTTCGGGTTCCCATACAAATTTCCAAGTCGAAATTTTTAAAAACCAAGGAGCCAACTTTGATGAAACTCCGCATGCTGTAGTAAAATATAGAGATCTAAATAGTTCGTAAAAAACATTTTTTTAAAAACGTTTATTTAACTGAGTTATTGCGATTTTAAACTTTCTATAGTGGACTGTAAATCGCAATAACTCAGCCAAATACACGTTTTTTTATAAATGTTTTCAACAAACTATTTAGATCCCTGTATTTTACTTTAGAATGCAAAGTTTCATAAAAAATGGCATTATGGTCTTTAAAAATGTCGACTTGGAAAATTGTATGGGAAACCGAAATGCATAAACCCTCTTAATATGTTCCACACAATACATAATATTCACGACTATTACCCCCCAAAGGGCTAGAGACTAAGCAATGAGGACCGCAAAATCGTCCACTTTTCACCAAATAGTGACAGCACATGTGCTCAGCGTGACAGATGGAGAGCCCATCGCCGCTCTATGCTGTTGAATGAATGTGCAGTCTTTAGTCCGTTAGTCGCCTTTTACGACACCCAAGGGAAGAGAGGGGGTGGTAGTATTCTTTCACCGCTACGCGACGCGGCTAAATAGAAAATATTTTACAAAAAACCGGCCAAGTGCGAGTCGGACTCGCCCATGAAGGTTTCCGTAGCAGCAAGTAACATCAAATAAAAGTTCTTGTAGTTCGTTGTAACTTTGATCGATGTTTTTATAATAGTGTATTTTATTTTAATTAATTAATTTATAACGTATTAAAAAAAACTATTTACTAGATCTCGTTCAAACCAATTTTCGGTGGAAGTTTGCATTATATATTTTTTTTAGTTTTATCATTCTCTTATTTTAGAAGTTGCAGGGGGGGGGGGGACACATTTTACCACTTTTGAAGTGTCTCTCGCGCAAACTATTCAGTTTAGAAAAAAAATTAATTAGAAACCTCAATATCATTTTTGAAGACCTATCCATAGATTTTCAGAGTTTCAGTTCTAAGTATGGGGGAACCCCTCAAATTTATTGTTTTTTTTCTATTTTTTTGTGAAAATGTTAATGCAATTCACAGAATACATCTACTTACCAAGTTTTAACAGTATAGTTCTTGTAGTTTCTAAAAAAAGTGGCTGTGACATACGGACGGACAGACAGACATGACGAATCTATAAGGGTTCCGTTTTTTGCCATTTGGCTACGGAACCCTAAAAAGGTGATCGCCAATGCTTGGAACGATCAGTGTCATGACAAGAAAGAGACTATTTCGCCCTGTTACCTAACAACGTAACGAAATACAGTGTTACCGATACCAATCGATACTTTCACATAGGCTGCGGGTAATGCCTAGAAATCAGATCATATCTTCCGCGCTGAGTAGGAAATGAAGTGCTCTTACCCTCCGCTCTATAGGGAATTACGTAAAGCTTGCACGTTGTGGGACTATGGTGTCTAAAGTGCGATAGAAGGTTATATTAGTTAAGTTCGGCGGTAGAAATGGCTTTCTATGCTCAGACCAATTATTTAGCCAAGTTAAGTTTTCAAACTTGTCTTAATAGTTAACTTTACTTGAGAGATTTTTAACACTGAAAAAGGACGACAACCTCAGGCGAGAATCTAACCACGCACCTTCCGCATTCCGGCGGCTGCCTTAACATAAGCGTTAATAAAACGCTAAAATATATTGAAAAATAAAACATTTATCTATAAACACAGCTTCATCTTAACCGAATGTTCAAATATTTGTAAAAATATTTCTTTCGGATCTCAGAGGTGAAAACTTCTAAGATTTGATAAAGCAATGTTGACTTAAAATAAACATAAGCATCAAGCACTGAGAAATTTCGACGGGTGAAAACCAGACCTCGGTAGCCAAGTGGTTAAGGCAGCCGCCCGGAATGCGGAAGGTGCGTGGTTCCATTCCCGCCAGAGGTTGTCGTCTTTTTTCAGTGTTTAAAAATTTTACTAAGTATATTTTAGCGTTAATAAAACGCTAAAGTATATATAAAAATAAAACTTTTATCTACACTTGAGAGCAAAAATATCGCACACGCCTGATATTAATTAATAAAATTATATTTTCTAAGTTCAAAGTACCTACATTTAGATAGGTATAAGTTTCTGAAAACCTGGTTTTAAAACGAACTGATTGATACCTAACTGATATGAAATCATATAATGCAGTATAAATGGTTGTAGTATAATTATATTATTATTATTACACTTTAGTATAATTCTCAAAAAATTACGACTGTGCGATATTTTTGCTCTCAAGTATAGATAACGGATAAACAAACATAAACATAGAGAACACGCAGACCTGAAATCAATGGACCCGAGACCACAAAGATGGCGCGACGACGACACGCCAGAACCAGCGTGCTAACCACTTGTCCACGAAGGACGTCAAAGAAACCTTTTTCGTTTTTTTT
The DNA here is from genome assembly GCA_963921215.1 of Scoparia ambigualis. Taxonomy (NCBI): domain Eukaryota; kingdom Metazoa; phylum Arthropoda; class Insecta; order Lepidoptera; family Crambidae; genus Scoparia; species Scoparia ambigualis. Next base: position 13,809,696 of record OY992519.1, read on the forward strand.
TAAATATGGTTAGCTTATTTTACGTCTATACCTAAAACCCTCGATGGCCGAGTGGCTAAGCGCTCGGCCCTATAACAGGAGGTCTAGGATTTAATTCCCTGGTGGGGCAAAATGATTTTCTTATTTTTCGATTCATAGCCACTTAATGTTGGGTGTTCCAACTCGTTTTGCGTATGAATAACTCATATGAAAATTTCTCCACCACTAGTTCGTACAAATACAATTGTACATTATGTAAATACGTGTATTGTTTACCGTAATATCCGCCCACATGGCAACTACTCTCATTCATTCAGCAAGGCAAAGTTTATTATAAATTCACTTAAGCTGCCTTTTTCACCAGTACTGAGTACCTTATATAGAGGGTGTTTAAAAAAAGTGTATTATCATAAACTTACTTAAATTAATTCTTCACGGTCAGTTATAAAAATATTAATGTTTTAGCCATATACAGGATTGTAACAACATCATTATTTTCATTTAGTCTTAGCTCACCATAGTTTCGATTTACGATATTTTTTTAATGTTTTCCCAAAATTCAATATAGCCTATACTACTCAAAGGTTAAATACCTTTTTTAGTATTTTTTTTTTAAATCAATTCTGTAGTTCCATACGTCGACTAACAACAAAAGACGGCGTTCCAGCCAGCTTCACTAGATCACCAAGTCAGTTAATTTTATATCCGAAGTGTAATATCAGACATCAGAAACAACAATAAACAAAGGCGTCCGTAAATTATCATAGTGTTTTCTTTCGGTTGCGTAATCTAATAAACGGCGCGGGCGCAGCGCAGTGAGGTTCCGCGCGCTTATCGTGTGAAAAGTTAGAGAGAAAAGTTCTATTCCGTGCGCTAGTGAAAATGCTATAAAATTTAAGAATAAAGTAAGCATGCTGCCCGCTACTTCGCGCTCGTTAACAACACGTAGGTACCCTGTGACGATTTGCCAAAAAAAGTATTTAATGCAAACCGTGTCCTGAGTAATTAATTACCCAAGGTATTACAAACAAAACCTTTTTTTGCCAAATAGGTGCATCTGTTCTAAAGATATGCGCTGACATACCTACGTTCGTAGCAATTGATTTTTATTTCTATAGATTTTTTTTACTTGAACCAAAATCGCACCGATAAAGCATGAAGATGCTTTATTGGAGCGATTTTGGTTAGTTTCTTAAATTTTTTTTAGTTGTTTTGTCGTGAATATCTCTCAAGAAAAAGTAAAAATCTGAGTGTCACTCAGATTTTTACTTTTTCTTGAGAGATATTCACGAGAAAACCACTAAAAGTTGTTTATTTCTTTTAAAAAAACAGTAAAAATCCGAGCTATCCTTGTCGCATAGCGGTGAAAGAATACTACCACCCTATCTCTTCCCTTGGGTGTCGTAAAAGGCGACTAACAGACTAAAGACTGCACATACATCCAACAGCGTAGAGCAGCGATAGGCTCACCACCTGTCACACTGAGCACATGTGCAGTCGCTATTTGGTGAAAAGTGGAATATGGCAGAGGGCCTTTTGCGGCCCTCAATGCCTATAGTCTCTGACTAACCCTTCGGGGATAATAGGGGTTTGTATTAGGATTATATGTATGTATGTAAAAATCCCAGTGACGCTATAGATATTTGCACAAATATATTATAACTAGCGGCCGCTCGCTGTTTTACCCGCATGGTTCCCGTTCCCGTGGGAATATCGGGATAAAAAGTATCCTATGTGTTAATCCAGGTTATAAACTATCTGTATGCCGAATTTCATCCAAATCCTACCATTAAGTAGTTTTTACGTGAAAGAGTCACGAACATCCACCCATACTTACAAACTTTCGCGTTTATAATATTAGTAGGATAGGATGTAAAAATCTGAGTGACGCTATAGATATTTGCACAAATATATTATTATGTTAATATTTCTTTTTCCAAATATTCTTCATCGAATTTGGCCGTAGCACATGAGTGTGCCCGTATCGTAGAACATTAACAAGGTAGCCCACCGGAAAACGGGCGTGATGACGTATGTATCCTTACACAATTATTTTGCCTAATTCACTCTCATAACTTATTTCATACATGCATGTATGAAAAATTACCCTCTTAACCTGAATACTCTTAATCATATTGTAGCTTACAACGCGCCTCTGTGACAAATTCAGCGTCACGATTGCAACATAATTCTAATTTATAACAATATTTAACAAATAAACCATCAGCCGCTGACATATCAGCCATAATGTTTCATGTAACATTGTAACTTCCTACTTTATAAAGGTTGCATTTACAATCATTATTTTATAGCCGATAGGCGTCTTTCTTATTAGACGCTTTTTGTAATCGTTCGCACGTTTAGTAGTAATAAATACTTTTTAGAAAGTTCTCGTTTTGATATAATATAATAAGGTATCGTCAAAGTGCGGAAGTGTTCTTAGTATCGTTATTGTGTACTTATAGAAGTGTGCTCCGACTATGCAAGTACCGCACAGAATGTGGTCTGTGAAGTACCGACACACAAAATGTCAAAGGACATTGGGCAGATCGGGGAAACTTATTGCGTTACTGTACACAAACGAAAATATGGCTGAAAATCCTTATATAAATAAAGTTAAGACAATGCAAAGTATTACAATTTTCCTTACTGTTTGATAAATGTACAAACTTTTAAGAACACGCTTGATTAAAGCGAGAAAAAAGGATACAGGCACCATTTAAAAAATAATAAACTACACCCGATAAAGTGTTCCGAAACAAAGACTCAAGTTCCTAATATTCATCTAAGTACTTATGTTATCAGTAAGTTTCTCTAATATCTTACTCTCAAATAGTTTCAATTATATTTAATGAAAAACACTAATGTTGTATAATAACGCCATCCGGCGCAGACAAGGGGATTTTAGGAATGCAATCTGCACAATTTATTACACTAGTTGTCTCATACATTTATAGATAGATGGCGCTAGAATCGCTGTTTGCATAATGTGTTAAGACAACTAAAACGCACAAGCTTTTACTGTATGATGCCTTGAAGTAATTATGTATAAAACTGCGATTTATACCAAGAGATAGTTTAACTGCAAAAATACCAAGAGCTCAGTGCATTTAATTCATCCTAAAACCAGTAGATATTCTTATACAAAGATCATAAAAAGAGATTATGTTTCTAATTCAAAGTCGGGTTTGTTCAGCTCAGACGGTACGGATTTTATTGAAATAAAAAATCCCTTAAAGCACCTTAAATTAGCCATATTTGAATGCTTATTTGGTCGATGTACAAAAATCCTAAGCTCGTCCCCGAGCGCCATACAAAAATGCGCAATATCCTTTCATTAATAAATGTTGATATTTTTCGTTTAGGTATGAGGAACAATATCGATTTGAGAAATTTTTAAGTTTTTGGTGGTAATGTTATTGTTTATGTAATTTTAACGCAAATTTTGAAAAAAATAAACTAAATTTGCGTTAAAGTTATATAAACAATAATTATTATAACGTAGCTTGCCTATTTCTTAACTGATCTTTAATGTTTGTAAAATATTAAGATTTGATGTTGATAACGTAGTTAGTTGACATTGAATGGGCCTCTGGTTTTCAGAGTACAAAATAAAGATGCGGCGGGCTGGATAAGTTCCACGGTAGCTCAACTGGAAAGAACACCTGACCCGGATTGCCAGAAGGGTGCGGGTTAGAATCCAGCTCGTGGAAATTTTTTCGACAATGTCTTTTTTTAATTTGTAATAAGTTTTTGGTAGTTTGACCTGCTGGCGTATAGACTCACAGACCACTTAGCCCAAAGAACTTATCCTTAGTCCGACACTCTCTTGTATGATACAATTATTGTTTTATCTTTCTTTTATTGTTATATCTTTCTTAATACCTTGGTCGACGTTTTCTCGAGATAAAAGGTAGTCTGTAGGTAAGAGTGCCAAGTTCCCCAACTGCATATATTAATAAGTCTCAAGTACAAGCATAAACACTTTCCTATAAACCGACTTAGTTAGGAGGCCAACTAAATAAATAGCGTACTTATAATGAAAGAGTGAACGCTTCAACGCCTCAAAGTATGTATTGTTGTCTTGTGACTGAGTTCGGGGTAAAGACGAAGATGCTGTGATAATCAGACCATGTCATGAGCTTTATTAAACATTGCTTGCATAATACAAAACACACAATATTTTATTATATCACCACATACAATGAGCTTGTGTTGTTACACCTTTGGGCGAGACAGAACTTGATCGATGCTTATCATTTGCTTAATATGTTGTAGGGAAATGATAAAAAACAGGGATTTTTATCAAATCACGGATGATGTTAAAATAACAATCTGTATGGTAATTTCCCTAATATTTAATAGAATTGGCTATTTGACAGTTGTAACAATAATATATGAAATATGTCGGAAATGGTAGGTTATGATTTAACGATAATTATCCAATAGCTTTTTTTTTATTAAGATAATTTGTAAATATTTTATTTTTACAAAATAAATTTGCGATTTTTTATCTGTGGATTACGAGACCCGAAACACGGGCGGCAAAGGGCGGCCATGATTAAGCTTCATGTGACGTCACATTTCACAAAATTATCAAAAACTATCTGTCAGGTTTCACGATAAGTTTCTATATTTATTGAAATGTGACGTCACAGACCAAAATGTCACGTGACCAACCGTTTTCGCATGAAATTTGAAATCAATAAAGAAAAATATGTTTTTTTTTTCTGTTAAATAAAGGTTTTTTCGAGAAAGAAAATATTATACGGGGTATTAAATAAGCGTTTGTAACTTTTTAAATACTTTTTCGAAAACTGTCAAGTAGCCAAATAAAGCAGCTTTTAATAGAAATCAATTAAATGCTGATTTGTAAAATTAACGTTCTGCTTAAACTAACAGTTTGACTGCCCACAAAATTGATGACTCAGCCCAAAGGCCAACTTTTTTTCGTGTTATTTAGCTTTAAATATATATGATTATTAAACAAAAAAATATTATATTTATAAAAAATATATAGGGGGGTTGTATAAAAAAAAAAATATTCACGCCTAGAGGCGACACGGGCACCGAAGAAGGAAGAAAGGAAGAAACGATCACGCGCCGAGGCGTGACGGGCGTCCGCCCCGCGCCCCGCTTCACGCCCCAGGGCGGAATGGGCAGTCAAACTGTTAAAACTATGGTGTAGCTGTCATCGCCACATGTTTTTTCAGTTTAATACATCCACCGTCCGTAATACCTACAATCAGTGTTGTAATTACAAAATTAAAGATATGTAATAAAACAAACGAACTCGGCATGTCCATTCTAATTAGCTTCAAACAGGCCATGACAATGCAGTAACAGCAAGATAACAATGCAAAGAAACATATTGAAATGCAGTATTATAGCGACGACGCAACTCGCAACTGAACATGTATTTCGTTGTACGCCAAATTAATAAACAAACGTTATGTAACAAGAACCAGTTCGCATAAAGAAACCGCTAGTTTTGGGTGAAGGCCAGCCTCCATACTTTCGATCGTACGATGAGCAACATGAGCGGTTTGACATAGACGCGATATAAGTGAATCATACAGCTGTATCTACAATGTTATTGGGAGTAAATGGAGCAAAGGAAGTGTCAGGATCATAGCGAATGGTAAGCTGTGATGTCTGCCTCTAGAAAATAGGAAAGAGAAAATAGGAAAAGCACGTTGGGTTGATGATATCGTCAGGGTCGCTAGCAACACCTGGATGAGATTGGCGCATAACAGTGGACAGAGGACTGGCGGAGAGAGAAACAAAAGAGACCTGTACACAGCAGTAGGTGATAGCGGGCTGAAATGATGATAATGATGAACGAAATAATATAAAAATAAAGCACGCGTGTGACACCTTTTCTTAAAATTTTTAAAAATAATTTTTACCCTAAAAACGAAATTTTTAAACGTTTTCCAATTTACAACTTTTCTTTTCAAAGAGACTGGTGCTTTGAAGCGGTTTACGTTTTTACCCCTAATTTGTGCTAGTATCTATTAGAACGCAATTAATGGACTGCCAAAGAGACCGGTGCGGTGGTGTGCTTTGAACGTCTTTTGTTTTTCACCCTCAATTTATGCCAGCCGTCTTATTAGTACGCAATTAATGGACCGTCACCTATCGAAACATCGTACGCCAACATGTTGAAGGCCACACTTTCGCCGGTTGCGCAAGAGTCGCTCACCGGCGCGACCTTGGGCCGGTGCCCGCCGAATTGGGCGGGTCATTATCGATGGGTCTGGTCTGTTACGATGGCACGATGACATTTTTACGTGTGACATTCTTCGAAAATTCTAGAAGATGCGATGAAGTTTTGGAAAAGTGGAAATTTGTCGATGACATCATCACACTGGTCCCGTCTGTCCGTTACGATGGCACGATGACACGATGACTTTTTTACTTGAGACATTCTCCGAAAATTCTAGAAGTTGCGATGATGGTTCGGTAAATTGGAGATTTAACGATGGTGTCACACTTGACACTGGTCTGGTCTGTCGGTTACGATGGATAATTTTTTTACTTAAATTGTAGAATTTGCGATGCGTTTCGGTAAAGTGGAAATTTTACAATGACGTCATGATCAAGTCAGTCCGTTACGATGGCAGGATGAAATTTTTACGTGACATTCTTCGTAAGTCTTGAAGTCTCGGTTCTGAATTAGGCGGGTTATTATCGATAGGAATACACTAGTCTGGTCTGACATTCATCTTAAGTTTTAAAAGTTGCGATAGCTGTTGGAAAAGGTGGATTTATCGAAAGCGTCATATTAGTCTGGTTTGTCCTTTTATCGGTGGCGTACGCATAACGCTTGTAGAATATAATGATATGAATGTTTGAATTGACTCATGTCAACGATTTGTCATTTAGCACACTTAAAATGCTCTAACTTGAAGAGCTCTTTAAAGTTTTACAAAATTATCAATTTATTTAATTACCAGTTGTCTGCTGATTTTTGTAACTAGCGTATGACTCCAGTACATACACACACAGCAGTGAACCTACTATGTATTACGAGCTAGAGAAGTCTCGGATGTGCAAAGCGAGTCTACTACAGGTTTACTACCATTTACGAGTATTTGGTCATTAACGACGTAAGTAATTGCGCCATTGTGTGTTGGGCTTGTTACGAACCTTAACGAACTATTGTGAGGTTGTCACCTGGCCAGGGGACGAGACGCCACGATTTGTTGGGTTTCTGCTTTGTAATATAAAACTTTCACTAGTAATCTGTGACGTTTTAATTGGTATTTTATTTTAATATTGAGATGAGCTCTTTTATGTTTTGATGACGACAGTTACGCACTGTTATCAATCTCCAATCAATCTCAATCTCCCCATGTGCTGGTGTCCATGTGAGAAGCCCTGTGCCCACCAGTGGGCCTTTATATGCTAATGATGACACACAGCTCTAAAAATTAGGGCTCTAACACTAGGTTACTGCTGTCGACGTTAGAAGTCGGCGGCTAGCTGTCGGCAAGCTGTCGACGTTTGAACTGCTTGCCGCAGGCAGGTCGACAGCTAGCTGACGACGGCAGAGGCGACTGCAGACGTCGTTACCTATCGGCAGCTAGCTGTCGACGTTTCAACTGCTAGCTGTCGACGTTTCAACTGCTTGTCGCAGGCATGTCGACAGCTAGCTGCAGGTTCCTAACGCCGACTGCAGTTACATACGTCGACAGCAAACTGCTGCTCGTGTGTTCGAGCCTTCGGTAGTGTTGATCGAAGGTTAGAGCCCTTAGTATTCGCCTGTTAAACGCTTCGGTGGGCGAGTGGGACGAGTGGGTGGTCCGACACTCGAAGGTCATAAGTTCAATTCCCAGGTCGCGCAAAGTGTGTTTCGGGTTTTTCAATGCGAAACTCGGGTTTGTGATCACTGATCACCATCCCGTTTTTACCATTCGTGGTGATTAAGCTAACCTAAGGCTACTTCTGGGCAAGCTCGCTCCATCGTCGGCCTCTTCCTTATCCAAGAGCAATCCTATCTATTTAAAAAAAAAAATGATAACGTCTTGGTAATTAAACCTAGGACCTTCGCTTATCATGATCGAGCGCTTAGCTACTAGGCCACCCAAAACAGTATAAACATAAACATAACCATAAACAGTTAAATATTTTTTATAACACTCTTATATAAAATATTTGACTCATTGTTCACGAACGCACAGCATGGAGTTACTACGAGCGTGTACTGTGTTTACTATTTTGGACAATCAGACATAGTAACCCACTTAAATTGGACGGAATTTACGAAAACCGTGATAATTGTACGCTGTGCGTGTGCGTAAAGCCGGTAAAGCCTACAAATCTAGCAGGCGTGAAATGCAAACTCACTTAGGGTTATGCCTACGCGTTACGGTAATGTTTAAACTTATTATTTTAGATGTTTCTTTGTCACTTTTAGATCTTTAATCGTAATAAGTAATAATTTATTGCAAAGAACTTTAAAAAGTAATCATTTTAAAATTATGATATATGTACCTTCTACCTACTGTTCTTCAAATCGTCCCATGTGCTATCAAGAATCTTGGTCAAGATTAAGCAAAGGCCATTTCTTTTTAACCTGTACAAATTGTTTCTTCTTGAACCATTTATTTTATTTTATTTAACCTGACTCAAGTTATTTTGGTCCCGTTCCCGTGTCAAGGGCAGTCGATAGCCCTAGGTACTAGGTCTATACTTGTCCAATGACGTAAGGGTATTGCGTTAGTTACGTCACGCGATGTAAACGGAGAAATGCGGTGTTTACCGGTCCCGCGCCTTAGGAACAGTGTTAAGGATGATCCAGGCTATACGGCGACTTTACAGAGCCGGTATTTGACAGAGTCTGACCGTCTGGAAGTCTAAGATTTTGGGAATCTAGCCCTATGGTCAGTTGTGTTCAGGGTCGGCAATACGTGCGTGACTTGTGCGTGGTAGATTTATGATTCAATGTCATTCATTAAATTTAGGCTACAATCATTGAGCACTTATAAGTCACTTATTTAGACGGGACTTAACGCAAAAACTACTTAGTAAAGGCATTCTACGCATACCTTTTATACCCGACGTTTCGACCGCGTTGCACCGGCCGTGGTCACGGACTGAGTCAGCCCGTGACCAAGGCTACGACGTTAAATCCCGTCTAAATATGTGTACATAATGGAACGCAAAAGTTTAAAAGTGTACACTTATTATAAATCTCTTATGAAAGTCTGTAGGACTTTGTACAGACAAGAACCGGCCAGAAACTCAACAAACTCAAAACTACTTGCTGGGGGTACTCTTGAAACGCAAGCGTTTTTAGGCTAAACTTGTCCTTTTCCATCATACGGGTATCGTTACCTTATGTTAACATTAGTTTTTGCCTTCTGCTTCGCTCATGCAATTTTCGCCTTCGGGGATTTATCTGACTCTACACCAAAATTAATCTAAATCGGTTTAGTGGCTTAACACTTAGAACGCGGCGCCACTTGAGACAATAGAAATTAAATTTTTGAGCACTGATCAGTGCGCGGAAGCAGTGGAAAAGTTAAGCGTGCAAAAAAAAATAAAGAATCAAACTCTCTTTTGTATTTATAGTATTGTTCAGATTTTCGTCCTTGTTTGTACGTGACGTTCGCCCGGTAGACTTGCTACGCTTGACGCTCGCTCGGCTGGCTAGGACTGCGGTACCGTGATTCGTCCATAACATTCGTAAACAACCATTCATTTGAATTAACGGGGTATTCCTCGAATCGCACCCAAACCAAGCGCACCCGTTGGGTGCGCTTCAGAATAGGTAATTAAAAAGATATATTTTTATTCCTCGAAGCGCACCAGCAGATAAAATGAGGAAAGAGATGTAGTAACTAACATAAAATATCGATAACGAATAACGTCGTTTATTTTTAGAGTATCTACCTCTTTTCATTTATGTCACCCTGGTACTTTTAGCACAGAATAAGTAATAGTACTACCGTACTTTTAGTTCAAAATAACTGCCATGATTCAATTTATTATTGACATAGTAGGTAAGTTGCAGCACCTAGTCCTACTCGTTTATTTCTTTTTTCCTGATACTTAAGGGTAAGAAAAATCGCTAAGGCGCCTATCTACATCTTTTCATTTATGTCTTCCTGGTACTTTTTTAGATCAATATGACTGTCATGATTCAATTTATTATTGACGTAGTAAGTTGCTTAAGCACCTAGTCCTAGTTTCTATCGACATCAATATTACGAATTTTTTAAGCTCCTCTCTATTTTTTACCGTAGGTGCGCTTCGAGGAATAAAAATATAATATTTTAATTACCTATTCTGGAGCGCACTCAACGGGTGCGCTTGGAGAAATAGTTTAGGTGCGCTTGGTCTGGTGCGCTCCAAAATGGGTCCCCCCGAATTAACTTGCAAAGTATACTCACGGCTATTATCCCCGGAGAGTTAGTCAGAGACTAGGCAGTGAGGACCAAAGCAGTGCACCGCCATAGTCCACGATTCACCAAATAACAACTTCACATGTGCTCAGCGTGGTAGGTGGTGAGCTCATCGCTGCTTTATGCAGTTTGATGTATGTGCAGTTTTTAGTTCGTTAGTCGCCTTTAACGACACCCAAGTGAAGGGATGGGTTGGTGTATTTTATTAATGACCCGCTACCACACAGCTCTCACAAAAACAATCAAACTCACTTTCGTATTTATAGTATTAGTTAGATTGTCCTTGTTGGTTTGTAACGTTCGCTCGGTGGAGTGCCGTAAACAGCCGTCCATTCACATTACCTTCCGTGCAAATATTACGTCTTGCTACTCACTTACTGACATACTGAGAGCAGCATTTTCTTTCCCATATTGATTGAGTTGTAAATGTCAACCGTTTTAGTATTTCCTTAAGTTTCTTTTTTTGTATGTGGCTTTTGCGTTCCATGTTTGTTTTATTTGTGTTGCAACTGCAAGTACTTGTAGTTTTCTTTTTTATAAAATGTAATATATTAGTTAAATACTTTTTTGTTGACTAGTTTAAGATATACACCCCAACGAGAACAAAGAGTTTCCGTTATAGATGTGTTCTTTGTTACTTACTCTACTGTGATCTCACACAGACTTCTTGAGAGAATTTGAAAAGTGACGTTGCACTGTTTTTCTCTGCATGTTACTGGAGTGTTAAGTACTCGTAAGAGTACTTAACACTCCTGTAACCCACCATTTAGTTAGCATTAGTAAAACACAAAGTTTAGAATAATACAAAATTGTAAATATGATTCTTCACTTTCCCGCCAAGAAGTCCGAATGTGGTTTTACGTCTTTATGGATAGGATAGATAAAGATTCAATAATCCATATTTTTTAATACTTAGCAAAAACTTATTTAAAAAAAACCCTGATTAGTTCGCTGTAAAAATGAAATAAATTAATAACAGTCAAAGCGCAAAACTGTGCAAACTTATTTTATTACATTTGAAACAGATTTTTAGGCAAAAGAGTTCAACGCGCTCTGTGCAAATCTATAGATTATAACGTGGCAGTCACAGACAAATAATAAGAAGTATATGTCTGTGGTGGCAGTACTTTAATTAATTCATTGCACAGACGTATAATAAGATATACGTCTGTGATTCATTGTTGATTTCGATAGGGATTTATATTTTAGCATGAGCTGGACGGAAATGGAGACCTTTGCGCAGCATTGGGAAACAATAGATAAGGCAAAAAAAAAATTATTGATTTTGAATGGACACAATATCATATTTTAATTATAAAATGCATACGATCGATGAACTTCCCAGTCCAGTTCCCGAAAGGAAGTTTCTCGATTGTTCATGCGGGCAATAGGAAATTTTGTAAAAATACAAATTTCTTTCTTTACCACAACTATACTCATGTTTTAGAAACGCTTTCTTTTGTACGTTTAGTTAGTATTTCCACGTATTTCTGTAGAATATAATATGCGTGCGTAGGTTAGACGCCCGCCGTGTCGAAATTCATCTATGCTAATGTATGTTTTAAGCTTGCTAAGCTACTGCTCCTATTACGCCGGCCAATCGCCCGTCTAAAGCCACTTTCGAAGTAGATCACAGCAATTTACGAATTTGAACACAATGAATTGTGCGATTACGCACGGAAGCGTAACCTCATTGATTTTACGTCACATCATTTACGCAGAATAATGGCACGACGTTCTTGTGAAACAATCGTAAATGCTTAGCAGCTATGTGTCGGACCCGCGTAAACTTTAGACAGCAACGAATGTAATAGATTGTGGCTTTGTTTGTACGATTAATTAGCGGCTTGCCCGCGCCTTCGTCCACGCTCACTTAGGGTGGATTCAACCAAACTGCAGTAAGACTTACTCCGAGATTAGTCTATCCAAATTCGGCGTTTAATCTAGGTATAAGACCTTATTCTAGTTTGGTCGAATCCATCCTTAGGCTCGTATTCTTAAACCAAACTCACACTCAAATCTCTGATTGAGTACAGTTAGAAACGGATGGTGCTATTCATCGCATATATCGCCATCCCTTTCTAACTGTATTCAAGCGTGGATTTGATTTTGAGTTTGGTTTTAGAATACGAGCCTTATTATAATTATACACCGTCATACTTCTACCATTTTGTACTAAATACACACATGCAACTATAATCCCCACAATGAGGAGCTCAGAACCAGTTCACTGCCATAGCGCACGTTTCACGAAATAACAACTGCACATGTGCTCAGTGTGACAGGTGCTCAGCCCATCGCTGCTTTATGCTGTTGACTGTATGTGCAGTCTTTAGTCGGTTAGTCGCCTTTTACGACATCCAAGGAAAGAGAGAGGGTGGTAGTATTCTTTCACCGTTAGCCATATTAGTCACGGTTTTACCCAGGGGCGCAGCTACCGCCTCGCGCCTTATGAGCCCTAACCGAACCTGTGGTGGTGGTGGTGTGCCCATCGCCGCTCCTTGTTGTTGAATGTATGTGCAGTCTTTAGTCCGTTAGTCGCCTTTTGTGACACCCGAGAGGTGAAAGGGTTGGTAGAACAACGAATGTAATAGATTCCGTTTTGTTTATACATACCGAGCCGTGTGGTATAGCGACTAACAAAAATAATGCTACCGATCCCTCTTTTCCCTTGGGTGTAGTAAAAGGCGACTAAGATAAGACGGATGGATCGGCAACGCACTCTGCGTTGCCGATCCACGTCCTGATTTTGGCGGGATGTCCCGATTTTTAAATCAAAATTTTTTGCCCTGCGCGGCGCAGGCTCAGTCCCGATTTTCGAGGATAACTCGAATGTGCGTGCAGCGTGCTTAGGAAGCGCGGCCGAGTTGTCCACACAGACAAGTGTGGATTGACCCGGCGCGTAATGACGCTTTCGACGAAATAATTCCGCTTTATTTACTAAAAGAGTTACAAAACCCGAATTGAAAAAAATATATTTGGCAACGCTGGCACATACATATATATAATAACATGCCAGTGCAGTGAAATTAAAAAGAGTTTAGGTTTTATCCATTTAATGCTTCGATCAACAATACTTGATCGAAGATTTAATGTGAGTGTAACTTAAGAGACCTATTACATCTCGAATGTGATTTTGGCGTAAAATGCCCATTTTCGCATTTTGTAGTAATTTTGCAGTTGTAATTATCGAAATAGGATAATAAATTTGTGCATAATATTACAAATCTCCATTCTGTGAGCATAAGTTGAATTCGGACGGCCGGCGCATCGCATTTTGTAGTAATTTTGCAGTTCTATTTATCGTTTTTATCGAAATAGGATAATAAATTCATTATAAAATCTTTATTCCTCATGAAGTAACAATTACTCTGGTATAAATATTGCTCAATAATATTATCGTAGATAGGAGAAATTCACAGTTAACTTATAGCGATTTTCGAAGTTTTTTGGTTTAGAATAAGATTTTTTTTTCTATAAAAAATCAATGTTATCTAAAAATTCCGAGGCCGCTACGCACTATTCGACTATATAAGAGATAACAGTATATTTTTTTTATTTCACTTGTTTAGAACAGTAGTTCAATCGATGAGCTCAAAAAAGTGCCTTCGCGCTTATGAAAATCTTTCTCTGTAATTTTGAATTTAATTAAAAATTTACAAAAAGCGAGGCCGCTGCGTACTATTCCCATAGCTATTCTACACTATTCAATAAGTCATAATTGTTAATGTATTTTGGTTTCTGAGATCCATAACGCCAAAATTGGCCATTTTACGCAAAAATCTCAGTCGAGATGTAATAGGCCTCTTAATACTGTCTGTTTAACGTACCTATATACCATAAGTCGTTCGTACTACGAATAAACGTAACACGATCATGTTGATAATTTGAATTTACTAGTTTCATTAATAGAGATTGCGTTTGCTTTTTTCACAGATAACCGATCGATTTAATTAATACTTTTAACACACCAGCTGCATAAGGAAATGTAAAATTACCTTAGCTGGTGTAGGTATCATCATGCAATTCCCGCCACACCGCTGGCACTTGGCAGTGCATTCTGTGCAACGAAACGTTACATAAACAAACGCTGATGCAATGTTGGCTTGCGAGCTCGTGTTTCAAGTTTGGAACCGCCTCTGTGGTCTTGTGGTCATGGATTTGATTGCTGAGGGTATTGAGAGTACAGGCAGAGGTTTGGCTCTTAACAAAACTTGAGTACTGTTATGACAATAATGATCTATTGTCATAGTACTCAGTTTGGTTAGAGGTATAAGTATATAAATAACTAGTGGTGGATTGAAAAGTTATCGGCCTAGTCAAGAAACTAAAGTACAATGCATACATAATTATTTTTATTTCTCGACGTAATCTCCATCTAACATAGAGTTAGTGATTACGGATGTTAGTTCGTAACATTTCGTCCATCTGTTTTCTAAAGCTTCTATACCGGTTTTAAAAAATGATTCCTCAAGCACCTCAAAATGTTGAGTTCGACCTTTTCGTGTGATGAAAATTTCTGGCCTCCGATGTGTTTCTTTTAGGTTTGGAATAAGGTGAAAGTCCGAGGGAGCCAAATGATGTGAATAAGCCGGGTGGGGCAGCAATTCAAAACCACAATCGCGAATTTGAGCCATGCTTTCAACAGACGTATGAACGCGAGCATTGTCCTGATGAAACAACACTTTTTTTCTCAGTAATCCTGGGCGATTTTCTTTAATTTCCTCACGTAAACCGCGTAAAATGGTGCAGTTGTAACGTTGTATTTTTCTTTAGTCTTTGTTTATAAAATAATAAAAAATTTATAGCAAACTTATTAGTCTCTTAATCCATATACATCGGCCCCGAAATTTGAAAGGGTTTATAAAAATGCCGAGATAATTTATTGGTAAGTTCTTTGCAGAGCATTCAAATCGTTTATTTTTTTATTGTCTATTGGAAAAAACATGCCATGTGGTTTTACAGGGTGAAAAGGGGATGTTGCACGATTGTCTGGAGCTGAACGACCCGCAGGAGTTGTAGAAGCGGGAACGGCAGACATCGGCAGTAAGTTCAACGATTTTCTAAATTTCCAATTTAAAATCTGCAAAATCATACTTTTGTGACCAACCACATGTTTGTTGTTTCAGATGGGTTTTTTATGTTTGTTCTTTCTAACTCCTAGTTAGAACATTTAACAAGTTCCATTTTTACAATGGTTCTTTGAACGGTCTTGCACCTTTTTTTGTTCAATTTTGGAAGAAATGTCTGGGTAATATATACTTAAACTACATCCGGTCCCCGTGAATTGCTGAAAACCTGATGGCAGTCACCTGTGCAGCTCTCTAGCCAGGTAAAGGGAGGATCGCCATCGAGCTTCAGGTCAGTCTCCATATTCGTTCGGTGGACGCCTGGACCGTCACCCTAGGGTTTCTCTCCAGGCCGCCGCCGTTCTGGATGCCGGGATCGTCTGGCAGGATGATGTTAGTTTACCGTAGAATTTAATGTACCTAAAAATATTAACATAAATAGCTATTGAGATTTGCGATAATTTGATTGCAGTCGCGAATCAACATAAAGCGACCTTGAGAGTAAAAGTCTTTTGCATAACACCTAAATTGATGCTGGATCTCCAATAAAGTTATTTCCTCGTAATATCTTATGCATTAGAATTACATTTAATTTAATTCATGTAGGTAATTCTGTATCTAGATTAAGCAGGGTAGAAATAACTTATAGAAGTAAATCCTCCGATATCATGTAATATTATATGGAATAAATACTGTCGTTATTACTAGACTATCCCTGTATTAAGAAATGAAATAAAAAGAGTTTGGCTTTGAAACAAATATCATCTTTGATTTCGTTCCCAGCATTCATTTGGTTAAACAACCTTTGCTACATTTCACTTCAATATTATAAAAAAACTATTTTGTTTTCCACCTCAAGGAAAACACTAGTTTTTACAGTAGTACGCTGAGTTAATGATTTCACCTTTCGGAAGGTAGTCGGCCATGATGAGACCCTTCGCGTCCCAGAAAACTGACGTCATCACCTTTCCAGCTGACAAAATTGCCTTCGTTTTTTTGGGGTTGGTTTATTTGATTTTTTCGATTGTTTGGATTGTTGTTTTGACTCTGGAGTATAGTGGTGGACCAGGTTTTATCCATTGTCACAAACTTATTCACAAAGTCTCCGCGGGTTAGTCTCAAACATCTCCAAACAGTCACGAGAAATGGTGATTCAAATTCGCTTTTGCTCAACTGGAAGCAACCCGGGGGACCCACATAGCAGAAACCTTAGAAAATCCAAGTTCGTGCACAATGATGTTTTGTGTTCGTTCATATGAGATACCCAAAGTGTTAGCAATATCCCTGATAGTCAATCTGCGGTTTTCCAAGATGAGGTCACACACTTTACCGATGTTTTCTCCAGTCGTAGACGTCGACAACCACCCGGAGCGAGGGTCATCTTCGATGCTCTCTCGACCATGTTTGAATTCGGCAACCCATTTTTTCACAGTGCTATACGATAGGGCAGATTCCCCTATTGTTGTTGTCATGTCAACATGGATCTCCTGTGGTGTCAATTTTTTTACACAAATATTTGATGAGCGCACGGTGCTCAATTTTCTCCATTTTCCAAAAACGCAGCGTTTTGTCTCACTTGACTCACTCTTAACTTAAAAACCACAAAATCTACAGGTAAGAAATTCAGCACTGTGACAGCCAAAGAACAAACGAATTCAACGAAGTTAGTATCATATAAATACCTTGAATATGTATATGTCAGGCCGAGAACTTTTCAATCCACCCTCGTATCATAAAAACAAGTAGAAATAAATATAATGTAATAATAAGTATAAGCAAGGAAACGTTTTAGAATAATAATCACTTGCACAATTTGCAATGTGCAAAAATCAATAAGAAAGCCCTCAACCTGTTAAAAAAACAACCTACCCTGTCGCCATAAATGTCGTATTGTTGTATCCCGTAGAGTAGAGTAGAGTACTCTAAACCAACGAGCATGTATGGAAGAATGTTATGAGATTAAGTGAAGCAAAGGATGTGTGGCAGGATCATAGCAAATGGAAATCTGTTTTCTCTGCCTACCCCTCTGGGGAAGCGGGCGTTATGTATGTATGTATGTTGTTTGTGTCGCGTTTAGTGAAGATAGCTTGTTCTTCAGTTGTTAAGGATTCCTAGTGAAGGAGCTTTCAAATTGTACCTTTTGTTTTTTTTATATACAGAAGAAAATGGCATTACTTACGTATACCCTTAGACTCACCACCCCAATGGGAGGCATACTCATTAAAAACTCTTTCATATACGTGCCGCTAGGGTGATCCGAAGTGCTCTTCTATACCTAGCCGTATTGTCCTAAAGTTGATCGAAGCAATTCCTACACGGAAAGAAATTATTAGTTGGGTTTACCATATTTCAACAAAATTTTAGGGTTAATATAGCACCTACTCTTGAGTTTTGTTGAATGAACAAAAACTGTATTGTTGATCAGTTACGGTAATTTGAACTTATTATATATATCTTTTGTTGTTTTAACGTATTTATTTTGTAAATTTAACTTTACAAATGGTTATTTCAACAACTTGAACAGTAAAATCAACAATAACCTATTGAATTATGCATGAATTGTTACGCCAACATGTACAAATAGGTAAAAACAACTGTTTTCATATCAACAAAAACTTTTCTGTGAAAACACAATTTGTTCATGTTGCTTTAACCCGTCACTTTGTTAATTCACCTAATGTGTCGCCAACCCGTGCAAAATCAACCTTTTTGTTCTTTCAGTGTAGGACATTTATATGTACAACCCTTCGGGGATAATAGTCTTAAGGGTTAGTCAGAGACTAGGTAATGAGTACAACAAAAGCAGTCCTCTATCATAGTCCACTTTTCACCAAATAGCGACTGCACATGTGCTCAGCGTGACAGGTGGTGAGCCCATCGCCGCTCTATGCTGGGCCCTGATTCTGTATCGCAATCTATACATTCCACACCTAAACCTTACCGCGCACAAATGTCAAACGCATACGTTTTTGGGAAGATATCGTAACTTTTTAAGGAATTGACGTGGTTTCGAAACAAGGAATCGTTACAGAATAAGGGCCCTGTTGTGTATATGTGCATTCTTTAGTCCGTTAGTCGCCTTTTACGACACCCAAGGGAAGAAAGGGGGTGGTAGTATTCTTTTACCGCTTCGTGACACGGTTACCTACCACATGTATTATAAAAAAAATGTAAAATATACTGTCGTGCACGTGTGCATTCAATATAGTCTCAGTCTGGCAACGCTCAGCATGCAGCTGTAGTTGTCTTTTATCCAAGGACCTTGCCGTCAACTCTTAGAACAGTATTACTTTAATCTTTCTATGTAAGATCCCATACGAATTTTGCATGGTAAGGTAAGATAAAATAAATACTGCTCTGAGGTGAGGTGACAGTAGGGCCCCAGCACACGCTAGCAGTGCATTCCGTGCAACGGAACGTTACATAAACAATTGCTGTTGCAATGTTGCCTTTAAGGCGCTCGTGCTACAAGTTTGTAATTAGATGATCGTATTGTCGAGCTTGATGCATTGTCTTAGCCTTAGTATACTCTTTATACTGTGGCCTTAGTCACATCGCTGGCAGTGCATTCTGTGCAACGGAA
This sequence comes from Scoparia ambigualis, assembly GCA_963921215.1. Classification (NCBI taxonomy): domain Eukaryota; kingdom Metazoa; phylum Arthropoda; class Insecta; order Lepidoptera; family Crambidae; genus Scoparia; species Scoparia ambigualis. The sequence goes on from OY992519.1 coordinate 13,828,739, forward strand.
CGTTACATAAACAAATGCTGAGGCAATGTTGCCTTGCGAATAGTGTTGGCGCACTCGTATTTCAAGTTTAAGCGTTGATCATTAAAGTATAGGTTTATAGTAATTAAGCAAGACTGATTAATAGACAAGATGTGTTTATCAACAGAAATTAGTAGTAATCTATATAAGTCTATAAATAAAAACCAATTGCTACGAATATGTGTTGACGCGCAACAGTTCAAAACGGCTGCAACTCTTTGCCAATTTTTTTTTGTTTTGTTTGTTATCGTAAGGACAAGGTTTGTATGAAGAATATGTTTGAAAATTCGGCACCGGGTGCAGGTACAGGACCATATCCCACCCACAATGCGGTTAGGTGGGTTTTAACAACTGCCATCTTACGACAATGAGCTGAACCAAACAACGGCTTAACGTGCTTTCCGAAGCACAGAGGAGCTCAAAATGTTTTTAGTTTGGTCACCCATCCAGTGACATGGCGGCATTGTGAAAGTTGCTTAACGACGAAGAAACACTACGTCGACGTGGCATACAAAATTCTCATACAAAACACTCCTCAGAACTGGACCAATTTTTATTACTTTTTCAGCATCGGTTAAAGAAAGAGATTTTCTATGTGTGTATGTTTAACAGCTATAATATATATTATAGCTGCCGTGTTATTTCCCGGGATGTAATGTACATTAAAGCTGCCGTGTGTGAAAAGGCCTTTAACCGCTCGCTGCGCCAAGAAACGCTCCTCTTTCGTATATACGCTCCCCTTTAAAAACAAAACACAGAAGAAGTTCGTCACAATCTTACATGAATGCTGCAACCTGTTGATCTTGTGTCTGCCTCGCAACCGAATGCAACGAAATGAAAAGTAAATGAAATCGAAAATAGAGCTGACATCATTTGACCCAGTAACCGACAGCGCCGCGCCGAGGCTCCATCGCCCGGTCAACGCACATAAGACACTTTATATTCTCGACTTTATCACTGACAGAATAAGGTTGGTTCGTAACAAGCACACGTTGACATTTTATCCCTTACTGCTTTCTTCTTTATTGATCAATGATAAAGCACTTAGCTCTTGCAATGTGCCCTACTAAGAGTTACCGATATAGACAGACAGCCTTGAAATAAAAGGTAATAAGCATATATAATTATATTTATCGTATCTAAATATTAGATTCAAATAAACTCGAACATAACGACACGTTGAAAAAATTAACTGCTTCAGGTGGAAATTGTACCTATGTCCTCCTCAATGCGGATGGCTGCGTTGACCCTTGGATGTAGGAGTTAAAAAATACTTTTTGTCTAGGTGGTATGAGGTGGCCCGAGATAGGTACGAGTGAAAACATAGAGAGGACGCCTTTGTCAAGCAGTGGAACACAATATACGCTATCTATCTATCCATTAGATTAATCAGCCGGTTACGCCCACTGCTGAGTAAAGGCCTCTTCTTTTTTTCGCCACTCCATGCGATCCTGCGCTAGCCGTATCCACCGCTCTCCCACGACCCTCACAATATCGTCTGACCAACGAGCAGGTGGTCTGCCCCGAGGCCGTCGCATATCTCTTCGGGTCACCGAATGGTGGCCAAGAGATATGCGATCACCGATGGACCAAGGCAGTCATGCCTTGGTCCATCGGTGATCATCCTGCCGTCGCGCCGTGCCAAGTGTCTCGCCCATCTCCACGCCTAGCAATCCGTATACCTACATCCTCGACCTTCTTGCGGCGTCGAATCTCGATGTTTAGCTATATAGGCTACTAAAAAAAATTGTTTACGTATTTTTTGACTGCAGAGAATAATAATACGAGTAATAAGAAAAAGGGTTGTAACTGTGCTGCGTAGCGGTAAAAGAATACTACCACCCCCTTGGGTGCCGTAAACGGCGACTAACAGATTAAACACTGCACATACATCCAACAGCAAAGAGCGGCGATGGGCTTACCACATGTCACGCTGAGCACATGTGCAGTCGCTATTTGGTGAAAAGTGGGCTATGGTAGGGTGTCCTCATTGCCTAGTCTCTGACTAACCCTTCGGGGATAATAGTCGTGATTATGTATGTATAAACTCTTCTCGCTTCTCAAAATTATCATTTACATTATTGAATGTGCAGGCGAACCGCTTAGCTGTCGTCACGCAATGTTTCTCTCCCGAGTGACTCAATTTCGTTCGCTTTGTTTTGTGAAGCATTAGATATAATTGATGATAGCATTGTCTACCTCGATGTTTATCTTGACTATTGCTTGTTCGCTTTCTGGTATAAACTGAATAACGACTGTAGAGAATAAATTCTACCTGACGTCCCTACATCCACTAACTGTAACTATTAGGAAATCCTGACAGGTAGGTCTTACAACTGCCGAAATATGGGATGCTCACCATCCACAAAATAGAAAAGTTTCATCCTAGTTCTTGCCATAACAACACGTGCTATGCTTTGAGACTCCATTCTGAATTCAATCTACCGTACAGTCCAAACATGTCGACACGGGACATATACATACATATACATATAATCAGGACTATTATCCCCGAAGGGTTAGTCAGAGACTATAGGCAATTTAACAGGTGGTGAGCCCATCGCTGCTCTATGCTGGTGGATGTATGTGCAGTTTTTAGCCCGTTAGTTGCCTTTTACGACACCCCAAGGGAAGAAAGGAGTGGTTTCATCCGGTTGACATTTTGAGAAGTCAACCGCCTCCGTGGTCTAGTGGCTAAGCCACCGGTTTCAGACCCAGAGGTCCCGGGTTCGATTCCCAGCGGGGGGTACGTCTTTGTGTGCTCGGTTTGGTTGGTGGTAGGGCTGTTAAGTCCGCCTGGCTAGCTACCACCATCTTATCTAAGTCTGTCGCCATAACAACGATGTTTATAGCATTGTTGTGTTCCGACAGTTTGAGATAAGATAGCCAGTTCCTCAGTGGTTGAGGATTCCGGGTGAAGCGCGCTTCCACCTTCGGCCTTATCGTCACTTACCATCAGGTGAGATGAAGGCCAAGCGCTAAACCGTTACCCGTAAAAAAAAAAAAAAAAGTCAACATTATGAGGTAAAACGCATTCTTTAACCGCTAGGCGACATGGTTAACACGAGACATACAAAAGCGCAGTATCACCACTTACCATATTAAGAGAGTTTACGCATGTCGGTTTCCCATACAAACTTCCAAGTCGACATTTTTAAAAACCAAGGAGCCAAATTTGATGAAACTCGGCATGCTGGAGTAAAATATAGATATATAAATAGTTTATTGAAAACATTTAAAAAAAATGTTTATTTAGCTGAGCTATTGGTATTTTTAACTTTCTATAGTGGACTTTAAATCGCAATAACTCAGCTAATAAAACGTTTTATAAAAATGTATTCAACGAACTATTGAGATCCCTGTGTTTTACTTTAGCATGCAAAGTTTCATCAAAATTGGCTTATTGGTTTTTAAAAATTTCGACTTGGAGAAGGTTGTATGGACAACCGAAATGCGTAAACCCTCAAGAATACTCATCTTGGTCTGTAAACTAATTTTTTTACAAGCTTTTTTACAAGCTTTTATTTGACCCTTGTGTGTTAGTGTGGGACAAATCTTGCAACTGAATTTAAGACCAGTTCTCCTCACCTGATTGAGCTGAAATTTGGTATACTTATGTAAGTACGACGACAATGCAATGTTATGGTACCATTGAGCTGGTCTGATGATGGAGTCTGGAGGTGGCCATAGAAACTCCTAAATGAAACGGCGGAAACTCATTGAGTTTGGGTTCGTTGGATTTGTCTTTTCGAGCACTTTCGTGCTAGATGATGTCCAGGGTCCTGATGATAGAGTCAAGAGGTGGCCATAGGAACTCCTAAACGAAACGGCGGAAACTCATCGAGTTTGGGTTCGTTGGATTTGTCTTTTCGAGCACTTTAGTGCTAGATGATGTCCAGGGTTCTGATGATAGAGTCGAGAGGAGGCTATAGAAACTCCTAAACGAAACGGCAAAAGGTTGTCGCGAGATTTACTTGTGTAAATAAAAAAGTAAATTAAATAATTTGATGTGATTGATTAAAAATCTCAATCTAAGTATAGTTAAATACGAGTACTTCCATAATCTCGCGACAACCTTTTAAATCATATAAATTGTGTAACGACGTTATAAGTTGATAGTAAAAGTTTTTTTTTCTTAGCTCATTTTTTTTAATTTTTAGCTTGCGCAGCCGGTCTTTATAGGGGCGGCGAGGACTTACAGATTCCTCAAGCCGTGTGACCGAAGTTCCTTAGAGGAATAGCTAGGTCGGACTTGTTTCCGCATTACATGAGTTGAGTCTCTTTCCCTCCCTCGTGTCCCTCTGTAGTAAATGTGCCGAAGAATGTGATCTACGCGGACTGCAATTGCTATACGAAAGTCTTTACATACATTCATATAATCACGACTATTATCCCCGAAGGGTTAGTCAGAGGCTAGGCAATGAGGACAGTAAAAACAGTCCTCTACCATAGTCTACTTTTCATCAAATAGCGACTGCACATGTACTCAGCGTGACAGGTGGTGAGCTCATCGCCGCTCTATGCTGTTAGAAGTATGTGCAGTCTTTAGTCCGTTAGTCGCCTTCTACAACACCCAAGGGAAGAGGTGGGGTGGTAGCTCAGATCATTCCCTTCTATGATTTTAAGTATGGGGGTAAATTATTCCAACCAGCTGTTCAAAGCACGCACCTACATTTAATTAACGGAGTTATAAGTAGCCTTTAGTCCGTTAGTCGCCTTTTACGACACCCAAAAGAAGAGAGGGGTGGTAGTATTCTTTCACTGCTACGCGACACGGTTATTTAAGTCTTTAAAAGTAATTTAAGTCTTTAAAAGTAATTTAAGTCTTTAAAAGTAATATAAGTATACAAATAGAGCCAGCGAAGAATTAAATTCAACGCTAAGCTATCCGTATGTTGAATTCAGTTCAAAGCGTTATTTGCTCGAGATTAATACAACTTCTGTAATTTTGGGCTTCATCACAATTAGCTTGCTCAGTTTGTCATCATGTGAGATGAGGCCACAACAAAACGTATTATTAATGCCTTACATTATTCTACTATTACACTCGCACTGTCTTTCACTTCCCGTGCACGCATCCTTGCCATGACAACTTTTATGACAGCGCAATTTTCTTATATTACAAACAAACCGTTTGGCTCACTTCAATCTCCGGAATGCATTGCGAAACACGTAATCGTGTTATATTGTGTAGTCGGTTGCATTCCCATGATTATTCTAGCTTAAGGGGATCCTGCACGAAATTGTGAAAATTTACTTATTTTTAAGTCACTGGTACTATGCGCTGAATTAGTTAAATACATTAAAAGAACTTATGTTATTTTATTTATTTATTATAAGTTAGCCTGATCATTGCACAAGGTCATGGCCTTGTTGAAATTTAGAACAAATGCTTTAAACAATAACAAACAATACATTAATGTAATGACGCCTGAAAACATTTTTTATCGACAACTTTCTTAATTTTACGCATGTAACAATAATTTTTACATGAAAATATTTTTCTTGATATACCGCAGGTCGCACCTGTCTTTAAAAAGTAAATTTTAATTTTTAACATTACTAAGTCTAAAACTTCAAAGCAGAATTGTTCTAATTTTAAATATCATTATGATTGATTTTGCTTTGAAGTTCATTAAGAGACTTATGTCAGTTTTTGCGATCGCGCGGCACCCCCTTAAAAAGTAACCGTGTGGCGTAGCGGTGAAAGAATACTACCCCTCCTTTCCTTTGGGTGTTGTAAAGGGCGACTAACGGACTAAAGACTGCACATACATCCAACAGCATAGAGCGGGGATGGGTTCACCACCTGTCACGCTGAGCACATGTGTAGTCGCTAATTGGTGAAAAGTGGACTATAGTAGATTATGTTATTCTGTGGTAGAGGACTGCTTTTGCTATTCTCATTGCCTAGTCTCTGACTAACCCTTCGGGGATAATAGTCGTGATTTTATGTATGTATGCAGCGTTACCTATTTCCCTACTTCCGCCATTATTTCGCCTATGACTTTCCAAACCGAATGAATGTGCGCTGGCTGTTTTGAACGAAGATTGCGTCTTGAATGACTTTCAAAATGGAGTGTCTGTTACAAAAGGCTAGCTAAATAGTGGTGTTGACCGTTTACCTCGTTCTGTAACTACTTAAATACTATTTGGATGAGTTGTTTCACATGCCATTTGGCGAGGTTCGCGGTATGATTTAAGACTAAATAAAATTTTATCGCCAATTTCTTATAAGTAATTGCTCGCAACTTTTCACGTTTTGGTTTCGTTGTAAATGATGGATATCAAATATTATTACATAAGAGTAGATCGAATGAGATTTGTGCACCGCTGTGTATTTTGTGGGACCACAAACGTTCTTTCAGTTTTTGACTAATGGTGTTTTCGTAATATTTGATTTTTTTCGTGAATAACACTCAAATAAACTCGACCACCTCAGATAGTCAATATTTTTCAAAGTTTTATTGTCTTCTAATTGGTGTAAAATTCAAAATAAAATATGTTATGACAAATACTTTTAAATCCTCCCAAATTTTTTGTTTAACCTACCGCTACTACCCTTCAGGACGTCATTTAGCATTAGAGAATAATGGGCGCAGCGAGTATACTTACAGATTTACATAACTTTACTCATCATAACGACATTTACAATAGTAACAAATATGTCGTTATTAAGCTAATCAATATACAATATAAACAAGATTATAAACAGCTGTTTGAGTGGTTGGAGCACATTAGTCTCGCTGTTTAGTCTTTGTTACTATATTATATCACTAATAACCAGCTGACCGACCAATGCTCTAAAAACTGTCGCCTTATTTTTCATAGACCCATCAAAGCTAACCCTTCGTTCATCTGTTTCGCCGTAACTCACCGATATTGTTGCGTCACAGCGGCGTCGGTTCCGCTTTCCTATCGGTGTCAGGGGATCGCATGGTGCATTCTGATCCGAACTGATTTTACGGTTTACCGCTAATTATGGCGATATTATAATGGCGCTGCTTAATAGTATGCGCATTAATGTTTGAGAATCGGCCACAGTTTTATGCAGCATTAAAATTTGATTAATTTTAATTGTGACCATGCTTTTAAGTTACTTTGAAATGGAATGTTTCATTTAGAATTGAGATGTCTCGTTTGTTTTAAATTTTGTTTTAGAGTGGCTCTTTAATTTCTGTGTATGGTGTAGGGTTATAGGGGTGTGTTTTAAAATAATTGTCTTTGTAAATGTATCTAAGACCCTCAGAATACACATCTGAGCTTGGACTCTGGTTCATTTCGTATGCCTCTTATTTTGTTTTGAGGAAGAATTTTGCAAATATGTTAGAGGTCGGTGTTTACACAAAAAGAAAAATATCGGATTCTGTATGTTTATTTATTTATAAGAAAAAAAAGAAGTAAAGTGGGTTTGATCTCTCTTCAAAACTAGATAGATTTGGACACAGGCTACTACATCAACATCGTAGGCGAAGCCGCTTGACGGGAAACTAGTGTTAAATACTTAAATATATCTTGTGTCAATATGCGTGTAAGTCAAAATGCGTGTGAGTCAATATGCGTATAAGTCAAAATGCGTGTAAGTCAAAATGCGTGTAAGTCAATATGCGTGTAGGAAATTGATATTATGCAAGTAACCCCTTTCTTTTAGCAATTGAAAATGCGTTACGTAGGTATACCACTGCGTCTAGGAAGATGCAGGTTATGTGGGACTACCTCCAAGGCATGGTGAAGACATACCCATTATTACAGCCTACGGTTGGTTTAATTAATTTCCTAAAATAATGTGTAATATTCAATCGACATAGGATAAAATGTTTACTAGAAAAAAAATCAACCAGTCTCAGGAAAGCTCGAATGGGATTCTAACTCATGACCTTTGGATTGCCGGTCTACTGCTCTAATCGTTAAGCTACCAAGACCCCAGAAGACTGTTGTTGATTTACGCTGCAAGCCAGCGGTGAGACTGGCTGATTTTTTTCTAGTAAACGTTTTATCCTATATCTATATAGCCTTTGATTATTATAGTCATATATACATTGCATTAATGCAAAATTAAATAATAGAAATATTCAATTGACACATCAAAAACAAAACATATCGATATAAAAATAACATTCATAAAAAACCATAAATTCGTATAAAAAGTATCCACGTCGCCGTCGTGGACACCCATTAAAGAATTAAGTAAGTACTTTGACTGTTAATAAAGTCATCCTGATCCGTTCACTTATTTACTGGTTCTGGTTCAAGTTTTGTTTACAAAGTTATTACGAAATACGTGATGATTGGCCATAAGAATGACTTTTCGTTTGTACTCGTTTCTTATTTGCCGAACGGCCTCTTCCGTTACTAAACATGAATTGACAGTTTTTTTTTTACATCAATTTCTTGCGCAACTCTTGCTTATTTGGGTAGGAATATTACCATATCGGCCATTGGTGACTTTTGTTTTGTGCTCGTTCTTTTTTCATTTATATTGTAAGACCAATTCTATTTCAATATTATTACCATTATTATTATTATTATTATTGTTTAACAGACAGGCAGTTGAGACAACTGGTATAGTCTGTATCCTGTTTCCTCCTATTAATGTCTTAGTCTGGTTATTTGTTCATATTCAAATGCTTGTCTAGCCTGTTTTTAAATTGGTTTATTGTTTGTGCTGATACTACTTCTTTGGGCAGCCTGTTCCAAGCTTCAATTACTCTGCTGCTTAGAAAATGTTTGTGTGGGTTATTATGTGATGCAGTTTTTGACAGCTTGAGATGGTGTCCTCTAAGATGTGTATGTATTATTTGAGTATTGAAACATCTGTTTATCAAAACCTTCAAGATCGTAGTGTCCATGTAATATTTTAAAGGTTTCAATCAGATCTCCTCGTTTTCTGCGTTCTTCAAGAGTAGAGAGTTTCAACACACATTTTTATTAACCTATAAATGTCCCACTGCTGGGCTCAGGCCTTCCCACGTGGACAACAGCAAGTGGGGAAATTGGGTTATAATAACCCACTGCGCGCTGGCCCAAGGCCCAATGCGGGTTGGCGGGTTAATATCATACAGCTGTTATAAATGAAGGAGGCGATTGTAATAAGTACGGTACAAAGTGCCAATGTGTAAACTCCACGACCTCTTCACTGTACATAGAGGCGTGCCAAGGCTTCAGAGTAGGGCAACATTATTTTCTTGTAATTTTTAACAGTTTATTACGTATTTTTTAGTCTCTAGGGGAGGAGAGCTGCCCCCCCCCCCCCCCCCCTAGCGACACCCTTGGATTATAGACTGCATATATTCATCAGCAAACAGCAGCGATGGGCACACCAGTCACCACTTGTCACGCTGGACATAAATGCAGTTAATATTTAGTGAAACGTTTACTATGGCAGAGGACTAGTTTTGCGGTCCTAGCCTAGTCCCTGGCTACCTTTAGGGGATAATACGAGTAGTCATGAGTGCATGTATGAATGTATTTATTATGTTTATTTTACTAGATTTAAAACCGTTGCAAAGCCGCATGCCAACAGGCGTGAGAGTACTTTTCTGCATCTTTTTCTGACCTCCGCTTTTGAACAGTCACGTTTTACGCAATGTGAATCACAGCTGTATCTGTCATCTTATTGTATTGGCAATAAAAACATTGTTGTGTGATTGTGTACGAACTTTACGTTCTATTTGCTAAACAAAAATAAAATTGTAAAAGTTTACTTATCTTCTTCATTCTTTGTTAAAATTATCTAAAATCTAATTAGGATCAATATGAAATCTCGTCATTTTGTTTAAAAAAAATACCACAGTCTGATGTAATAGGCACATAAAAGGTTGAAGAGCCGGCTATAGACAATGTTTTTAGGGTTCCGTACCTCAAAAGGAAAAAACGGAACCATTATAGGATCAATTTGTTGTCCGTCTGTCAAGACCCTTTATCTCGAAAACGCGTGGAGGTATCCAGTTGAAATTAAAATGATTTACTCAGGTCTATATACAGTCTCTTGAAGCTGTGAAAAAATCAAACTCCTAAGTTAACGTAAAAAAAAGGATACGGCCGTTTATGCAGCAAAAAAACGTATATTTCGACACTCAAGGGAATTAAAATTTATAATATATTTTTCGTTGACCTAGAACTATGAAATTTGGCAAGTATTACCGTCTTATACTGCAAGTATAGGAAAAATCTGAAAAATGAAAAATAATCGAGAATATTGATTTTTTTTATTTTTTTTTATTGTGGCATGCCATAATGGCCTAACTCTGCCTGATGAAAAGCAGCCAGTGAAGCCCAAGAAGTGAAAGCGTTCATGACAGCGCTACCACGCTATGCCGAACGCTCACACTATGGCGGCCTGCATAAATGCTATTTCACGCCCCGCTTAAATAACCCGGGAGAGAAAGAGGAGGGAAACACGTGTGCGGGAAGCGCATTCCACATACGGGCAGTTCGGCAAAAGAACGATTGTCCAAACTTTTTGGTACGTGTCTTGATGGTCAGCACGGTATGAGGGTGGCTTCTAAGACCTGCACGTGTCGATCTGGAAAGGAAAGGAGAGGGAGGGATGAGGTCAAAGAGCTCCTCAGAGCATTCACTGCGGTAAAGGCGGTAGAAAGCACTAAGGGAAGCAGTGTCCCTACGTAGCTGTAACGGCTCCAGACTGGTCGTAACGTCATCGTTTCATTTCAAGGGCTTCATTGACACAAGCTTCAACATATTTTTTTATTATTTTTATAATGTATAGTTTAGATTTTTAACGAAGATGTGTTTCCCCCCCCCCCCACACTATAAACCTCGCAAAGCTGGTTCATAAGCAGGTTCACGACTATTATCCCCAAAGGGTTAGTCAGAGACTAGAGACTAAACAATGTGAACCGCAAACGCTGTCCGCTGTCAAAGTTCATGTTAAAAGTGCACATATGCTTAGCGTGATAGATGGTGAGCTTATCGCCGCTCTATGCTTTTGGATGCATTATAGTCATAGTCAAATTATTTATTCAATGTAAACCTTTACAGGCACTTATTGACGTCAATACTAATAATAATAAAAAAACAGTTAACTAACTTATAGTTAAGACTTAAAACTAATTTAACGAGCGTCTGTGCCAGACAAATTGCAGCCATTGTAGTCTTTAGTCCGTCTTTAGTCTATTACGACACCCAAGGGAAGATAGGAGTTGGTATTCGTTTACCCTGTTATTAATGAACGTTTATTAAACTTACACTTACGATTAAATTAATGCTGTCTCTATCTGTCTTCTTTAACCAAAACGAGACAGCGTCACTTTAAACCGAGTTGTACATTTGGCCATTTTTATTAATAAGACGGTTCGTGAGCCGATATCCCCCTCATATGTTAATAAGAATATGTGGAAATCAAGAAAATACAATTTGGAAAAAATGTCACAAAAAAGATACAAACGAAACGCAACGTCTCGGTCGTTCATCGACGTCTGTCTCCGCCGCAGAGCTCATCACCGCTTCAGTAATCACGTATTACGTACCTACTTAATGCACTGTTTAGGATTCAGCTGAACAGGAAACGAATCTTGACATCAACTAATTGTGGCATTACGTTGGCACTTCTTCCTTATTATAATTACTGAGTTGCATTCTTTCTTGGGCGGTTAACAGTGCGTGAAAATGGTTATACTCGCACAAAAGCCTCAGCGGTTAAACGCTATAGAACTTTTGGCGACACAATGGTAAGTACTGTCTGATAATTCTATATGGAGAATTTGGCATTGTTGGATTTTATGCTTTCGTCATACGGGATAAGGGTTCATTTAAAGTGTAACTGTATATAAATAATTTTGTTTCTCCACTATTGTCGGTTCGATGGATGTTATTGAAATGTTTCGAATTGGGCAATGGATATTTCTATTTATAACCTTGTTCTTGACAGACGCAACAGATTGCAGTTATGTTGCTCAACGTAGATATGACCTGGGACCCTACTGTCACCTCTTACGGCAGTAATTACTTTAATCTTACATACATACATACATACATATAATCATGACTATTAGCCCCAAAGGGAAGTCAGAGGCAATGAGGACAGCAAAAGAAGTACTCTACCATAGTCCACTTTAACCAAATAACGTCTGCACGTGTGCTCAGCGTGACAGGCGGTGAGCCCATCGCCGCTCTATGCTGTTGGATGTATGTGCTGTCATTAGTCCGTTAGTCGCCTTCTACGACACCCAAGGGAAGAGACGGGGTGGTAGTGTTCTATCACCGCTACGCGACCCGGTCACTTGAATCTTACTATGCACAATTCGTATGGGAATATGCATAGTGAGATTAATATAATTTTGCTCGTAAGATTTGATGGTAATGCCTCTCTGCTCGTTATCCTAAATTCCTTGATAAAGTTTAGTTATAAATACACATTAAGACGGGGATTAAAGCTAACTACATATTATAGGCATACAATGGAATCAGTATTTGCAAAAACGCAACTTCGTTTTACTTCGATATCGACTAACCACCAGATAAGGCCTGTGTACGCAATAGGGACACCGTTAGTGTTGTGTGTGACGGTAGCTGGATAAAAAATGTGACGGTGGACGAAGACTCAGCCGCGCAAACGGAGGCAGCACATCGCGACACCAGTCCGCCCGTGACCACGACCGGTGCAACTCGGTCGAAACGTCGGGTATAAAAAGGTATGCGTAGTAGTATGCCTATAATATGTAGTTAGCGTTAATCCCCGTATAAATGTGTATTTATAATGGAACGCGAATGTTCAAAAGTTTAGTTATTTATTTAAAGTCTCTCCATTGCCTGATATATAACAAATACATATGTACTTGTATCATACATCTACATAGTTTCACGACTATTATCCCCAAAGGGTTAATCAGGGACTAGGCAATGAGGACCGCAGAAGCAGTACACTGCCCTATTCCGTTTCTCCAAATAACAACTGCGGATAAGCATATTTGCCTAGCACCTATCACGCTAACCATGGTATATTACTCGTATGTGGTGCTGTTTGGCATAGCGGCTCACTAAAATCTGTTCCCTCGGGTGTCGTAAAAGGCGGCTAACGGACTAAAGACTGCACATACATCCAACAGCATAGATCGGCGATTGGCTCACCATCTGTCACGCTGAGCATATGTGCAGTCGCTATTTGGTGAAAAGCGGAATTTGGTAAAGAACTGCTTTGCTGTCCTCTTTGCCTAGTTTGGAATGCTCGGACTAACCCTTCGGGGATAATAGTCGTGAATACATGTGTGTCTTTTTAAAATTTTTAGAATGGTCGTCATATTTTAATGTAATAAAAACGAGTGCAACGCGTTTCATAACCTTAAACGCGCACGATGTAATTTACAAGCGGATCTTTAGTTAAACAAATGACATTCGTGATTCATCAAAAAATGTGGCTTGAGCATTTGATTGTGTAATTTTATTATTTTGACAGTCTACAATGTTAGACCACCGGTGTCTGTCTGACCCGAGAGTCCCGGGTACGATTTCCAGCGAGGAAATATTTTTATTGTATTTATTATAATTCTAGCAAGAAACCCGCTTAATATTTATCAATCATAAATGAGGTCTTACAACTTGACCAAAACTAAGGGGGTTTTATTTAATTTTGTAGGTATATTACGAGTATAAGTACCTTCACCATCAAACAAAGAAAAAATAACCAAAGACTAGGCTGTATGTGCCATTCATCTGCCTTTTCTAAATTAATTAATAATTAATTTATGGCTATAGAAATAGGCTAATCAATGGGCACCACACTTTATAAAATAAAGTAATTAAGAATCCTCATTATCGTTTCTCGTTACACACGATTATTTTAGTAACTCAAATGTTAGAGCTACCATTATTAAAAAATAGTTATGGTGAGTAAAATAAACAGTAAAAATGTTAATGGCCACCAAAATTCATTCGTTATCTAATGATAACGGAATGTGTCTAATGACATATTTAAGGCTAGATATTTTAATTGCTAGATAAAACTTAATGAGTTCACTAACCTTGCACCATGAACCATGACCTATACAACAAAAACATTCATAACAAGGCGGAGCGACAAAATGAGTTAATTGTAATTTTTTGTGGCACCCGTTATAATAATATTATTTGATTACTTTTAAGGCGATTGAGGATATTTTTAATTTATTTGTTTTAAAAAAGCTAGTTAGGTATTTTTTCCTCTAATATTACGAAACTTTGTTGTTTAGCTTTTTGCGATCGCGACGCCTAGTGCCTTTGTGCCTTACGTTGCCTTAAAAAGCTCATTTATAATTGTTATTATAGGTGGTGAAGTGTTCCTCACGATCTTATAAGATTAAAAGAAAATGATACAGTTCGATTATTAGGATTATAATAAAAGGTATGTAGGTATGCTGGAACCCGTAGTTGCAGTAGGTACTAGGTATAGTACGAGTACGAAAACCAGAAGAAAAAGTCTAATTCCGATTTTATTTTAATAAATAAATATTTTAACCCTTTGTAGGGCAGTGTCAAATATATTGACACTATATTTTGAACTTTATTTGATTGAGATAAGGTAGAAAACCAATGAAAAATTTAAACAGGTTTAAATACAAAAGATTTCAATATGCCTAGGTACTTTTTAATACATTCTGTGTCAAAAAAGTTTCAAGAACGGATGATTTGTTTATGATTCCAAATTCAATTTTTTGTTTTTTTTTTGTTGTTAGATTGGCACAACTGTTATCCATTTTGGCGCGGAGTTTGAGTTGCATCTGTTATTTAGATTAAATACAGTGCTGTTTTTAATTAGTTTATATCTAGTGTGTATTGCGAATTTCATAATGGATAAAAACATCGAACAAAGAGTTTGTCTTTAATTTTGCGTCGCCGATGGAAGTTCGTGTTCGGAGTCACTGAAAATGTTACAGAAGGCTTACGGTGAATCGACTTTATCAAAACCACGTGCTTATGAGTGGTACAAAGCGTTCAAAAGCGGTCGAGATGTGTTGGAAGATTTGCTTCGCTCTGGTAGACCATCAACGTCTTCAACTGAAGTTAACATCGCAAAAGTGAAGGAAATGGTGACTGAAAATCCTCACTCAAGTTTGAGAGAGATCGCCGCTGATTTTTCTGTGTCCCACGAGTTGATCAGTAGGTACCATTTTAAATAATCACTTGGGTATGAAACATGTTGCCGCTCGGCTAGTCCCAAAAGTCCTGAATTTTCTCCAAAAACTCAATCGCATAAGAGTCGCTGAGGACATGCTAGAACGAGTCAATTCCGACCCAACATTCATGCAACGCATTGTTACTGGTGACGAGACGTGGGTTTACGAGTTTGACATGCAAACTTGTCAACAAGCTTCGGAGTGGGCCTTCCGACTGAACCGAAACCGAAAAAACCACGCCAAAGTCGATCAAAAGTCAAAGTCATATTGACTGTTTTCTTTGACTATCGCGGTGTTGTGCACTCGGAGTTCTTTCCGGAAGGTCAAACGGTAAATAAAGAATATTATTTAAGCGTTATGCGGCGTTTAAGAGAGCAAATTCGACAAAAAAGGCCAAAATTGTGAAAAGAAAATTCTTGGATTTTGCACCACGATAATGCGCCTTCGCACAAGGCCATCATTGTGAACAAACTTTTGACCTTAAACTCAACAAATACCATCGAATCTCAATAAATTCATTCGGTAGAAGACATAAAGGAGAATTCGCGGCGAGAAGTGAAATCAATTCCGGAAAAAGCTTTTAAAAAATGTTTTGATGATTGGATTATTCGTTGGCGTCAGTGTATCGTTTCTGAAGGACATACTTTGAAGTTGATAAAATAAATTTGGATGAATAACTAACATTTTGTGTATTATTGATCTATTCCCGGTACTTTCTTGACAGAGTAGGATATTGCCAAATTACCCAAATCACACAATTCTCCTACAATTTCGCCTTAAGCTTTGAACCATTCATACAGTTTCAATCGTAAACCAACATCCAATGTTGCTTACGCGCGTTGACGCAACGCGATCGTATCGTATCGACTTGGTTTTTGCATAAGCGAAGCGACTGCCGACCGCGCGGCGCCAATGCACTCGTGCGGTCAGGGTTACCAGTACCTACCAAAAGTAGAAAAATCTATAATCTGTTACTCTTTATTCAAGTAAGCACTTTCGAATCGTTGAAAAATTTTTTTCGCCTGCCACCACCACCCATTCTGGATGTCTTTTTAGCTGTGGAAAGATTTTTTTCTAAGTTGACCGTACCGGGAATGGAACCTTAGAGATGGCGCAACGCCTGGACCGGCGCGCGGTGTGCTAACCATACAATCACAGAGGTTGTCACTAAAGGAAAAAAAAACCGGACACAGATTTATATGATTTTTAATACTTAACTATTATTCATTTAACACTCATTTTACTCTTAACTATAATGTTATTATGAATCACATAATGTACTTTAATAATTTCATATACTAACTAAAACACTATCATTCGGTATCCTATGGCGAGCGCGACGGTGTTGACCAAAAGCCTAATTATCCAGTCCAGCTAAAGTCGGACCTAGCAACCCTAAGTGCGATGTATAGGATAAAGTACGATCGACATCAAAAGTGGTGTATTGTATATCGACTCTTACGACTTCAGGAATAAGCTCTGCAAACTCGCAAATATATGTTGAATATGTGGTATGTGCTTAGTAGAAAATATATTGTACGCAGACTTCGATCCGGTCACTTTCCGTATAACACATACATACATATAATCACGACTTTTATCCCCGAAGGGTTTATCAGAGACTAGGCAATAAGGACAGCAAAAGCCGTCCTCTACCATAGTCCGATTTTCACCAAATATCGACTGCAGATGTGCTCAGCGTGACAGGTGGTGAGCCCGCTCTATGCTGTTGGGTGTTTATGCAGTCTTTAGTCCGTTAGTCGCCTTTTACGACACCCAAAGGAAGAGAGGGGGTGGTAGTATTCTTTCACCGCCACGCGACACGGTAACAGGTTAGTTTTTTAAATAAAAAAAATCGACTCCGAACTGTGATGTCTGCTTTCTTTGAAATACCGAACATTTGGCCCTTTTCACTGTTGTTCCTATTCGCATTTAGTCATTGTGTACCTACCTTATATCAGAATAGAGGCCAAATTGTTTCGATAAATCGCTAGTCTATCAGTAACTCCACGGGGAACGGCCTGTTTTGTTTAGCACATTTCTAATCTAATTACAATTCTAACAACAATAAAAACAAGTACAACTTTTTAATAACTGAGCACTTTCATCGAAAACAAAGTTGCAAAATTGCACCGTCGTCCGTCATTAATAAATTATCTCTTGACAGCGAGTTGCCTTGAGCAATGAAATAACAAAAAAAACGGGACAAGTGCGAGTCGGACTCGCCCACCGAGGGTTCCGTGCAAATTTGTAGGCGAAAACTATATACATCATAAAAATAATAAAAAATCTGTTTAAGCTTGGACCAATGAAGCGCTTTCATACAATACCCCACATGATACGGTTAACTCAATTCAAAATTTGGACCGAAGCCGTTCCTGGACCCTGTTTTTAATGATTGAATTACAAATGTACAGTTTTTAGATTTTTTGCCTGTACTTGTAGTATAAGACGGTAATACTTGCCAAATTTCATAAGTTCTATGTCAACGGAAAATACCCTGTAAATTTTGATTCCATTGAGAGTGTCGAAATATACGTTTTTTGGGCATAAACGGCCGTATCTTTTTTTACGTTGACTTAGGAGTTTGATTTTTTCATAGATTCAAGAGATTGTAGCCCTAAGTATATCGTTTTAATTTCAATTCGATACCTCCACGCGTTCCCGAGATAAAGGGTCTTGACAGACAGACAGACGGACGGACAACAAAGTAATCCTATAAGGGTTCCGGTTTTTCCTTTTGAGGTACGGAACCCTAAAAACAGTCGTCGATTTCTTGAATTATTATAATCGACATTTCTAATTGACACACGCCGCCTGGCCTTGGCACACCTTTTTGGCGCCAATACTAAATGCATATTACCAACACATAAAGTCATAGTAGCTGAAATTAATGGCGTAACGTCATAATTTGGGCGTTTAGTCGGTCATTGATCCGCGATCTGTTGGCGGACGAGTATTTTATCAGATGTATCATCATAATGGCTCAATATCAAGAAGGTGCAAAACTTTTTGGAATGTCAATTTTGTAACTGATGTTTCGATATTAATGAGTATTTCATCATTAGTTTATAAATGTTTGCTAATGCTCCAGCTACCATTGTCTACTTTACAAACATATACTTGTTTTTACATGTACTAATCGTTTGGAATCTTCGATATTTTTATCGCAGGCAAACTGGCTTTCATAAATCTAACTTTTAAATATATCAGTGCTACTAACATTGTCGTTATAGTGACAGATGTGATAAGATGGTGGTAGCTAGCTAGTTAGATTTAGAACCACCTCTACCACGAATCATAAACTTTTTTTGCAATATGTATAATGTAAAAGAGTTTTTACAAAAGGTGTTAAAAAGGGTTTTCTACATAATGACGCAGTACATAGGGAGATGGTGCCATGATCCACCACACCGCGCTCCTCCAATCCGGATTGGGTTTTACATATAAAAATAACAAAGAGTTAAAAACGACAAATTGATACGAGAGCAAAGGTTTAACTGCCATTGTTTTGCAGGCACTTGCCTTTCCGGGATCAAGGGATCTTTTTGAGTCGTCAATCCGATGATCATACAATAATTAGCTTATAGCTTAGTTTTCTCCAGGATATTTTTATAATGGCATGTCATTCCTTTTTCTTAAAACCTTAAAACCTTGTTTTTTACAAACTATTATAAAAAAAAGTTTTAATGATCATTTTTTTAGTCAACATTGCTTCATCAAATCTTAGAAGTTTTCACCTCTGAGATCCGAAAGAAATATTTTTACAAATATTTGAACATTCGGTGATAGGCAGCCGCCCGGAATGCGGAAGGTGCTGGGTTCGATTCCCGCCTGAGTTTGTCGTCTTTTTTCAGTGTTTAAAAATTTTACTTAAGTATATATTTACCGTTAATGAAAAACGCTAAAATATATTAAAAAAACATTAATTTTAATGATAACTTACAACTTTCATTGCTGACAATTCCGATGTACTGCAATCCCAAAAGAAGTCTCTTCAATGGCTGTATCCAGCCAGCACTCGACACTCACTTAATGATTTTAAAACAACACACGAACGAATATTTTTCGGGTGAGGCACAGTCACAAATTGTTTGACGCGCTAAGCACTCTCGTTATCCATAGACACTGGAAGTTTGAAAATGGAAAGTGATGTCAAATGCATTAGTAATTAACCTGCCGTGACACTTGCATTGTTTGGAAACCTCCCACGTCACTTCTCACCGTGTGGCGATGCCCTCGCGACCTTGAGTACAAATGCTATGCCTTAGCAGACGCTAAAAAGAATTTAATTATAGAGTCGTAATCAAGATGGCAACTGCACGCAATCACAATATTTAACAAAGCTTTTGATGTTAGAAATTCTAAGTTTTAATGTGGACTCAAATGTTTCTTTTCGCGTTCAATTTAAAAATTTGTACTATGGAACATTTCGATTTTTGTGTTGGTTTGTTTCTTTAGAGGTTAGGTTTTGTATAGACCACAAAAGAAGTTGTATCATCTTTTTTTTTGTTTGTCAATAATCACTAGAAATATATGTAAGTTGCCAGTTAAAAATATTAATTACGACTACACACTTTAATTTAGGCTAGAAGTCGTTCATCAGAACAAATCTTATAGCGCGAAACCGAGGCAATTACTATTTTACTTTAGCCAGCGTAATCGGTTATCTAACGAGAGGCTTATTGGATATTATGATTAGCAGCCATTACTTAAGACGTCGCATTAAGCCACTAAAGATCGCGTTGCATTGTTAACTTTTGCACCAGGACGTTTTAATGTAACGTTGTGTATCAATATTTAAAGTTATTGTCAACGTATAACGTTTATGATACATTTTGCTGATGTACTGATAGGAATAATATTTTTTCAGGAGTACTCTGTTGTGCCTAACCTTTGTTCTGTTATATACAAAGCAACGGTGGTGCAAAGGCTTACGTACAAATTTAAATTATACTTATTCGCTTTCGTCTGATAAAAAAAAATTGTAGTAGGTATGTAGCTGTCAATGCTGTCACAGGTTATTATTATTAGTGTATAGATTACGAATAATAAAGCTTGATGCGAGCTTTTTTGGTTCCCATAATTATGTGGAATGGCAACAGGTGCGGATAAAGTAAATTCCACAATTGTTATTGAATAAAATATTAATTCAAGCGTTATGATCTAAAGGTACTCTTTTTAATAAACTTAACGGGGCGTGATCTATGTATGTAGGTTTTCATTTCATTTCCCTTCTCAGAACTTCACCCGCGTGGAAATCGGTTAATCTTGAATTCCTAAAGGAATTTAATGTTTTCCCGGGATATACGGCCTTTATGACTCAAAGATAGGGATTAAAACCGGACTTCGAATAAAGATTATCTTTTTCGTAGTAATTAGGATATTTAAGATATTTAGGATATATAGGATTAGCACTTGGTCTTTGCCTCATCTGATGTTAACTGATATTAAGGTTGAAGGTAAAAGTGAATCTCACCGTCGCCCTAAATCCCCAACTACACTGAGGAAACTGGTAATTTTATTTATAATTATCGGAATACAACAATTTTTTCGACATAGACTTTACGAACTGACTATCTTATCTGTAACTGTCGAACATCAATTATAATGACATTTCTACTGAGTAACTGGCTGTCTTATCTCTAACTTTTGGAATACAACAATCCAACATGTTTAATCGGTGTTACGAATTACGATGAGATGCCATCCGATATAACCTTTGTGAGCCTCAAAGGAAATCGGGAAGTGATTATGTACAGATCAAGCGCGATAGTTCACATGCTAATCGCGTTCTTCACATAGTGTGAGAGATTACGGATCCGATTATATGTAATGACTGTTAAAAAGCATTAAAGAGCACTATGAACGAGACGGTTGGCTTTGTCTGTGCGAATTGTGTACATAATAACCTGTGTGCACACACTATTGACTGGTAAACAGTTTAGAAGAGTCAATAATAAAATTCAATGACTGTTGATTTTGTAATTTGGAGGGTATTTTTTAAGTCCGCCCTTTGTTATATCTTGAGTGATTACGAAAATTATTGTTGTATTCAGACAGTTCAGAGAACTAGTTCCTTAGTAGAGGATTCCGGGTAAAGTGTGCTCCCACTTTCGGCCTAATCGTCACTGGAGGAGCTGCAGAACAAAAGCGGACTGGTCCTAATATTCCGATTTTTTTTCAAATCTATAAGTGCATATCTATCGCCCCTTTAAATATTATTCATCAAAAGCGGTGTCCTATCCTACAAAAATAATTAGTAAAAATGCGGTTTCAAACAGAAACGGACTTGTACTATTCAAAATTACAAACATATCCAATGATTTTTTATTTCCAATTAAAACCAGACAAAAATGTTGGTAATTTGTCGTTCCATATTAAAATTTCAATCGAAACCGAACTTGTCCCATAAAATATTATCCTTTTTAGGTATGGTAATCCTAAATCAATGGCAACACTAATAATGTCTAATTATTTAATTATAATAATACTATGCAAAAATCATGCCCAAAATCTTGTTTTTTTGAACGTAATCATATCATAACCGGACATGTCCCATGAGTTTTTCACATGTTTTTCAATCATAACCGGAGTTGTCCACCGTTTTCAAACAAAACTAGACTTGTCCAAATTGAAAAAAAAAATAGTATTTAATTTTGTGAGCAAAAGTAAGGCTAATTGTTTTTTTATATGGTAAACTACATTATTATTACAACAAAAAAAATCCAGCTATCATGTAACTAGCAATTTTAGTTTTTTTGCTCCAGTGTAGAATTCAATTGTTGGGACAAGTCCGCTTTTGTTCCGCAGCTCCTCCATTAAGTAAGATGGAGGAGAACAAGCGCTTTGGCATTCATAAATAAAAAAAAATTCCTTTGCTTCAGGCCTCAGGCGAGATAAAGGCCAATATTTACCGTTGTGCAATAATAAAAAAAAGAATAACACATTTTAATTTAAGATGATCTGATAAAATAATTTTAAAGTTCTTAATATTTAACAACGTTTTGATTGAAGTTGATCTAAAGATATCATACTTCATTGTCCTTAATATAGTAAAAAACGAAAATAAATAATGTGACGGTAATATTTATTGCGCGTAATGTATTGACGTTTAATGTATTCATAATTAGGTAAAGTGCATTGCTTGTTGAGTGGTTTTCTTGACATTAAAAAAAACTTTTTAATTTGACCGGTTAATTGCGCTGACTACTTTTAGATAAACCGCATTGTGTATATCAAAGCGATTTAAATAATAATAAATAGTCATTAAAAATAATTCTGATCGTCTCTATATTTGCATATTATGTTACTTCGACAAAAGTTGTTTGTAATAAATATGCAATATTTCAAGTTTATGTGTAATATGTATTTCAAGTTTGCATTTTAGTGACCTACTAAAATGCAAACTTGAAATACATACTTGAAATTTAATTTAACAGGTACCTACGACGATGTAGACGATTTTATGATATTCAAGATCACGTGATGTTCACGCGGATGAAGTCGCAGACCGTTACTAGTATTTAGAAAGATGTGCAAAAAATATTAAATGTTCTACATATTTGTATACTCGTAAAAATTCGTATGTATACAAACAATGTTTGTATACATGTTCTTTGTTTCATACTGCATTAATTGAAACGTTCATTACGTCAACTTTGATCAAGGAACTTACAAAAATATTGCAGTTTTAATTTGCGCACATGCTCTGTCGTCTCTACTGCTGTTCCTGAAATGCAACAGCGTACAACGGTACCTTATTAATATGTTAGTTAGTTTGTTTTGAAATTCATTATCCTGATGACAGATCAACCAATTATTCTTATCTAAAAATACTCATTTTTTATGTTATGTATCTACATTTGTATGTTGTTTTCTTTTATCGAAAACACGGATAAACAAATTCACATTATGCGCTTGATAATGACATCACAATCGGTTATAATGTATGCGCATTATGTCAATAGCATTCTCCACCGATGCGGCCGTGTTGTAACTGCATACTGTACAAGGGTGCACCTGAATTTATGTAACTGCAACTGGCCTATCCAGTTACGTTGGGTTAGGTAAGGTCCTATTACACCACCCGACAGGTTTACAATAACTAGATTTCTATATAACCGCTGAAACTTCAGGCACAACTATGGTAACTCCTTAATCTTATGCACTCGACCCATAAAATAAACAAAATAAAAAACATATAAACACGCGCGTAATTTCAAAAGAGGTTGTATTAAACCTCGTTCGTTGCTGTTACAAAATTTCGAAAATGGAACAGTGAAAAAAATAAAAATAGTTTTCAAACTGACAGTTAGGTGTTTGAGGTTGGATCTCGCGTCAGTCGGCTGCGCGACGCGCGTTCGCGTGGTGTACTGATTGTGCGCGTGCGCTCGCCGCCGCCGCCCCACGCTGCGATTGCGCGGGATTACGGCAAAATCGGTGATTCGTGTTGCGAAGCGGCTTATGTAGAGCTGTGGGTCGACATTTTGGTGGACCATTTCACACTTGCCATACTGTTCCATGGATGTTGAAACGCGGTTGCATCGCACGCCGATTCTGTGTCGAACTCTTTTCTGTTCGCATGGAGCGGTCAGGCACATATAAGTTGATCAATAATTGGCGTCTTTAACGGAATTCATTACTGAAGTGGAGTTATGACATAGCTTTTTGCTTACTTAACACAAGTCAAGGAATATATCGTCATCTCCCTGCCCTTGTACGAATTGGGATGTTGACAACAACAACCATCCATTCCGAAACTTTGATCGTATAAACGGCATCACGTAATAGTTCCTTAAAAATAAAAATATCGTTTGATATGAAAGTGACACAAATTTATGTGACTTAAACTTACAGTAGTTAAACATTCAATTGATGGAACATAATATTACTAGTATCATCATTCATCATACATAATAGTCCACTATTATTTCATATAATTTATATGAAAGACAGACGGTTTGGACAGGTGCTGAAATGTTTATTTATGAAGTATTGGCGTTTTGAGTTTTTAGGATAGATCTAGTTTTTCATTCAGCAGTTCTTTTTAACCGACTTAAAAAAAGCAAGAGGTTCTCAATGCGTCGGTTGCTTTTTTAATAGATAAATAATTAAAAAGCTGGCCAGGTTGCGAATGGTTTTGGGTTCATGCCCCGTCTAAGGTATTCGCTTTGTAAATTTTTGTCTTTTGTAGTTAATTTACTGCATTTTACTTTACAATGACTATTCAAATTACATGGTAAATGTTTCGTTTTGGTTTCTACTTCTAGTTAACATTCATACTACAGTGATGCTGTCGTTATGCAAATACAAAGGTCAAAGCGAACAGATGTTGCTTCGGAACGATAGAAAATAATAACATCCTTTCTTTTTAAATATTCAATACAATATCGACAGTGAAAAGGTTAAAATTGCTAATGCACCTTGGCTTTACAGGAAAGTAAAATTATGATCTTATTTTGTATGAGAGATATTTTTGTGTAAGTCCAAACACAGCTCAATGAATACATATACAATCTGTTTGTATGCCTCTTTCCAGAAAAAAATACAAACAGGAAAAATGACAAGCAACCTTTAATAATTTTCCTCTCCGCTGTTAGTAAAATAGTCGTTAAAAAGTATTTGTAGAGTAAATATTAGACGATTACATAGCAATTCAATAACAGACGTTCGTTTTATGCGATTTAGAACGAAGTTTTTTCTTGTCATTTTTATTTTTTCATTCTTCGTCTGAGCAATTTTTTTCGTTATTTTTACTCGCAGTTTGCAATGTTTTTAAAATGCTGTTTTGTCCATTTTCTCTTGCAAAAAATTGCCGTTGACAACGGGTTTGTCGGTTGGTTTGTTAGTTTTAGTGGGAAAGTTAAAAGTCATATTTTCAGTTTGGTTTTATTTAACATACATTCTGTGTCAAAAAAGTTTCAAGAACGGATGATTTGTTTATGATTCCAAATTCAATTTTTTGATTTTTTTTTCTGTTGTTAGATTGGCACAACTGTTATCCATGTTGGCGCGGAGTTTGAGTTGCATCTGTTATTTAGATTATATACAGTGCTGTTTTTAGTTAGTTTATATCTAGTGTGTATTGCGAATTTCATAATGGATAAAAACATCTTACAAAGAGTTTGTCTTAAATTTTGCGTCGCCAATAGAATTTCGTGTTCGAAGTCACTGAAAATGTTACAGAAGGCTTACGGTAAATCGACTTTATCAAAAACACGTGCTTATGAGTGGTACAAAGCGTTTAAAAGCGGTCGAGATGTGATGGAAGATTTGCTTCGCTCTGGTAGGCCATCAACGTCTTCAACTGAAGTTAACATGGCAAAAGTGAAGGAAATTGTGACTGAAAATCCTCATTCAAGTTTGAGAGAGATAGATCACTTAGGTATAAAACATGTTGCCGCTCGGCTAGTCCCAAAAGACCTGAATTTTCTCCAAAAACTCAATCGCATAAGAGTCGCTGAGGACATGCTAGAACGAGTCAATTCCGACCCAAAATTCATGCAACGCATTGTTATTGGTGACGAGACGTGGGTTTACGAGTTTGACATGCAAACTGTAACAAGCGCCGGAGTGGCGCCTTCCGACTGAACCGAAACCGAAAAAACCACGCCAAAGTCGATCAAAAGTCAAAGTCGTGTTAACTGTTTTCTTTGACTATCGCGGTGTTGTGCACTCGGAATTCTTGCCGGAAGGTCAAACGGTAAATAAAGAATATTATTTGAGCGTTATGCGGCGTTTAAGAGAGCAAATTCGACGAAAAAGGCCAAATTTGTGGGAAAAAAAATCTTGGATTTTGCACCACGGTAATGCGCCTTAGCACAAGGCCATCATTGTAAACAAATTTTTGACCAAAAACCCAATAAATACTATCGAGCAACCACCTTATTCACCAGATATGGCTCCAGCCGACTTCTTTCTTTTTCCTAAACTCAAATTACCATTTCGTGGCACCCGTTTTCATTCGGTAGAAGACATAAAGGAGAATTCGCGGCGAGAACTGAACTCAATTCCGGAAAAAGCGTTTAAAAATGTTTTGATGATTGGATTATTCGTTGGCGTAAGTGTATCGTTTCTAAAGGAGCATACTTTGAAGGCGACAAAATAAATTTGGATGAATAACTAACATTTTGTGTATTATTGATCTTTTTCCGGTACTTTCTTGACAGTATTTTCTTGAATTTCCGGTATTTTCTTGAATAAATTTTATTTTTTTTATTCTGTACGCACGTCTGTTTATTCTGTAAGCACTATAGCCTTCATCTCTCCTGATGGTAAGTGACGATAAGGCCGAAGGTGGAAGCGCGCTTCACCCGGAATCTTCAACCACTGAGAAACTTAGCTTGTCTCTAATCTGACGGAACACAACAATGCTGTTAACATTGCTGTTATGGTAGCAGACCTTTTTTGTGGTCACAAAGAACACAAAGATGTACCCGCAGTGCGCTGGTAATCGAACCCGGGATCTCTGGATCTAAGATCGGTGGCTAAGACATTAGACCACAGATTTAGTTATATAGATATTTTATTAGTATTTAAAATATATTTTTTTTACGTTAAAAACGATTGTAATTGTTGGTCCAGTTTTTGATGTCAATGGTTATTCTATTCTATTTTACACACCACACCAAGCCATAAAAAAGAAAAAATCTGTTATAGATACGGAACAGAAGACATAGTTCTAAATAGGTATATTATTATATTAAGACAAGACTGACGTCTTAGAAAGTGCTGTCGTTGATGTCTTTTAGCTGTACGGTCGTGATGAACAATATTCAAATTTCAAACTGTAATTTCGATTTTTATTTGGAAATTTGCTTCTTTCTGTTCTGTTTCTGTGTTATGTTTTGTAAGTCTTTTAAATGTAATAGTTTTATTATTGATTTTTAAATTTGATTACACTTTTTAAAAATACGAACGATTTAATTTAAAAAAAATTCTTGGCTTGTCACTCACTTAATTTTAATGTACTTAACTCTTTTTATTTTTTACTGCGATTAACTATTTGGATGTTCAAAAAAATAAAGTAAAGTGCAAAAAGTTTTTCTAGTAATTAAGCTCACTCTTTTTAAATAATCGTAGTTCCGAACGCACGGCATAGATCTAAAAGGGGCAACGTCCCATTCTGGGCAATGCCTTCTCATATGAAAAACAGCACAAGGAAAGATTAGTCCGTAATCATCGTTAGCCCAATGAGGATTAGTGGGTTCGGGTGCGACGACAGCACATTCTAAGACGTCAGTCTTGTCGATGTCTTTTAGGGGCCGTCCATTAATCCCGTGAGTCTCGAAAGGGAGGGAGGGGGTTCGGCAAAAATCACGAAATATCACAAGGGGGGAGGGGGGGGTGCAGTACGTCAAACGCGCGACGCGATTTCGAAACCGAAAGCGGTGCGTGTGGTGTAGTGTGACATTGACTCGCCGTTGGAAAAAAAACAATCTGCAACCTTTCTGTCTAGACATTTTTATCATGCGGTCCTTAATTTTGTACAATAAAATTAAATTAGATTATACTTTAAAATTGGTACCTACTAAAAAAATACACGTGATTTAGGGGGGGGGGGGGGGTAGTCTTAAACCTCACCACGTATCACCAAGGGGGAGGGAGGGGTTAAAAATGCTAAAAAACATCACGTGATTAATGGACGGCCCCTTAGCTGTAGCTGTTGATGAACAATATTCAAACTGTAATTTCGATTTTTTTATTTGGAAATTTGCTTTTTTCTGTTCAGTTTCTGTGTTATGTGTGCCTTTTAAACGTAATAGTTTTATTATTGATTTTATTTTAAATTTAATTATGCTTTAAAAATACGAACAAAATTATTATTTTTTTAATTGTTGTCTTTACATTCACATTATTTTATTGTAACTCTGTTTTACTCTGTTGCGACTGCACATGTGCGCAGCGTGACAGGTGGTGAGCCCATCGCCGCTCTATGCTGTTGTATGTATGTGCAGTCTTTTGTGTGTTAGTCGCCTCTTACGACATCCAAGGGAAGAGACGGGGTGGTAGTATTCTTTCACCGCGACAACACAGTTATTATTAGTATTTAAAGAGGTTAAGAAGGTTTACGCATTTCGGTTTCCCATACAAACTTCCAAACCGAAATTTTTAAAAACCATTAAGCCAATTTCAATGACTTTGCATGCTAAAGCAAAGTACAGGGATCTGAATAGTTTGTTTAAAACATTTTTAGGAAAACGTATGAATAACTGAGTTAATGCGATTTTAAACTTTCTATGGTGGACTTTAAATCGCAATAACTCAGCTTAATAAACCTTTTCTTTTAATGTTTTCAACAAACTATACAGATCCCTGTATTTTGCTTTAGCATGCAAAGATTCTTTAAAATTAGCTTGTTGGTTTTTAAAAATTTCGACTTGGAAGTTTGTATGGGAAACCGAAATGCGTAAACCTTCTTATGGGTAATTAAGTTGATTCATTATGTAATCACTCTACATGTTATATACACTTACACTCTATATTTATAGTCGGTAAATGCGCCCGTGATACTACTCTTGCTGCTCTACTTCTCTGGCTGCTTTTTAGCAGGCGGACTGTAAGCTTGTTTGCCGGCTCGATATCAGAAAGAAATAGTAGGTACGTGATACTGAACCTATATGGCGCTCTATTTGTTTGTACAATTTGTCAATCGCGCTATTTAATTTTTTATTTTAAATCTATATTATTTAAAATCATTGCCTATAATGATTGTACGCGCATATCACTTCAGAACAGCTGCACCTATTTGGCTAATTCTTTTTTGTTGTGTTTGTATTTACAATTTGTCTTAAAGATTTTTTTTTTGGAAATATGTCACGGGACGGCGGGGTGGAGAACGGGGTGTTTACATGGACAAAGTCTCGGGCGAACTGCTAGTGATATGTAAATAGAATTTCAAAATATTTACTTATTTATGAATAGAAACAAACAGTCTTACTAGATTATTAACATCAATACATTTGTAAATAAAAACCTTAAGTTTCCTAAATTTATACCATGCAGAAAACACCTACTTACTTAAAGTAATTTAATACACAAAAAGAAAAAATAGACAAATGTGAACACAGTTTGTACCTAACTAACTTGTGATGGATTACTATGTTAACACTGTGATTGGTGATTGGGAAACGCCCACTACGAAACGCATACATTTTACAAAATATTACTATTCATCGACCTTGAAGCAAATTAATCAAAGAGACTTTGATTCATTTATATTAATTATTATTTAGCGGCTGTTGCTGTCTCTCCCCCATTTTTCTTACAATTAGACGTGGCATGCAAAATTCTCATACAAAACACAGAAAACCGGCGTTTGGTAGTCCCCTGTTTCCTCCTTTAGAACTGGACCAATTTCTATTACTATTTCAGCATCGGTTAAAGAAAGAGATTTTCTATGTCTGTATGTTTGATTTTTTGCATTAAGTACATTTATTTAATAACCAGGAGCCTTAAAAATTTAGCGAAATCACTCCGTTTTAAGGCGTCTTCAGAAACATTAAGTGGCTGGTTTTAAAAAAAATCAAACATACAGACATAGAAAATCTCTTTCTTTAACCGATGCCGTAAAAGTAATAGAAATTGGTCCAGTTCTGAAGGAGAAAATAGGGGACTACGAAACGTCGTTTTTCTGTGTTTTGTATGAGAATTTTGCATGCCGCTTCGACGTAGTGTTTCCTCTTTTCTTGATTTACCTTTCAAACCTTACAATCGGACGCTGTTTGAATAAGCTTTCACAGATGCTTATAAAGTATGACAAATATACATATTACATAAATATATCATGAAAGAATACATTAACATTTGTCACTACTCATAATAGGTAGGATTGAGCCGTGTGGCATAGCGGCTCACAAAATTAAACTACCAACCCTCTCTTCCCTTGGGTGTCGTAAAAGGCGACTAACGGACTTAAGACTGCACAAATATCCAACAGCATAGAGCAGCGGTGAGCTCACCACTTATCACGCTGAGCACATGTGCAGTCGATATTTGGTGAAAAGTGAACTACGGTAGAGGACGGCTTTTGCTGACCTCATTGCTTAATCTCTGACTAACCCTTAGGAGGTAATTGCCGTAAGTGTATGTATGTACAAGTCATGTAAGTTAAGTAGGTGCCTACAACTCGTCACGCCTGCGCCTAATTAAAACTATTATTCAATCAGTCGGCCTAAATTCGTTTACGAAAGATCCACAGCACGTCATCATCCTACCTCGTACGTGAGGCAGGATCCAATGGCATCTTGGTGTCATTAGTGGAGACACGTAGGCATACCGTGACGTAACGGTGACGTCATATTATATGTACAACCTACTTTTTTATACAAACGCCTCCGTGCTTCGGAAGGTGGACTGTAAGGCGTGTAAAGCCGTCGTTCCCGGTTGTTGTCGTAATATGGTGTTCGTTAAAATCTAACAACCCGCATTGGGCCATCGTGATGGGTTATAACTAGGGTTGCCACCTTTTATTAGGATGAATAGAGTATTTTTTTTTAGAACAAAAATAGAGTTTTTGTTCTAAAAAAATTTTATTATTATTTATCCTTAAAAACGTATTTTTT
Source organism: Scoparia ambigualis (assembly GCA_963921215.1). Lineage (NCBI taxonomy): Eukaryota > Metazoa > Arthropoda > Insecta > Lepidoptera > Crambidae > Scoparia > Scoparia ambigualis. The sequence goes on from OY992519.1 coordinate 13,859,433, forward strand.
GTTGCTCTTTGCGACATTTAACTAATATTTGTCTTTCTTGAAGATATTTACAGGCTCTTTGCAATCAAAATTTAGATTAAAATATATAATCAATATCTCGTTTTTAATTAATTTAGGGTAGCTCTGTTTGCGCCGGTTATGAAATGAATGCTTTATTCCAGTTTCTTTTAACAATAATTTATTTCCTTCAATTATAGATTTTAACAATAAATTAAATGGAAGTTATGGCCTAACTAATGTCTGTTGGAGGAATAGGGCTCCGAAGTCGCGCGCGCGGGTTTATATTATCTTCGTTCAGCGCCATCTGCGGACCCATAGCTGCACGATTTGGTCTTCTTCCTGCTTGTTAGCACGGACGACGTCGCGATGCTTTCGGTGGCGGTGGTGCTGTCCTGCACCGCTAGGTGGAGTCACGAACATGCCGGCGGGCCTTGAGAGAACCATCTCTCAACAGGATTGTATTGGCTCAGCTGAAGCATCTGGATCATCAGCGGAGACTGGTAGCGGGCAGATTTTTGAAAAGGCCCTCCGTATTACACCCGTCGCGGTAAGTATGGACGCGACCCTGGATACGCCATCCTTGCCTGGAAAAACAGACAAAATTCTGCCCATCCGCCATTTAAGCGGTGGCAGGTTATCTTCTTTGATTATGACTAAGGCATCTAATTTTATGTCTTCATTCTTCGTCTGCCATCTAGTACGTTTCTGTAGCTCAGTGACATACTCCTGAGACCAGCGCTGCCAAAACTGTTGCCGCAGCTGCTCAACACGTTTATAACGTGACAAGGTGTGCGTGGCTGTAGTCGTGAAGTCCTCCTTCTCAGCAGGGACAGTCAAGGGCCGGCCAATGAGGAAGTGCGCTGGGGTTAGCGGAGTAAGGTCGCTTGGGTCTGAAGACATAGGACACATAGGGCGGGAGTTCAGGACGGCTTCGATCTGCACTAAAACCGTATTGAACTCCTCATAAGTTAAGTTTATATTTCCTAACACTCTAGTAATGTGGTGTTTGCAGGATTTTACCCCTGCCTCCCACAGACCACCAAAATGAGGCGCATATGCAGGAGAAAATTTAAATTCTATATGGTTACCTGAAGTGAAATCAATAATAGACTGAGAGCTGTCCTGTAAAAATTGCGGAAATTCTTTTACAGCGCCTACAAAGTTTCTACCATTATCTGAGAAAATTTGTAAAGGTTTGCCCCTCCGAGACATAAATCTCTTTAAGGCTAAGATGTAGCTCTCGGAACACAAACTAGTGACTAGTTCTAGGTGTAATGCTCGTGTTGCAAAACAAACAAACAGACACAAATAACACTTTTCCAATCGAGCCCCTCTACCCCTTCTATTTAAAATAAACATAGGTCCTGCATAATCAACCCCACATCTTATAAAGGGATAGCCAGATTGTAATCTTTCAGTAGGCAGGTTTCCCATTAGAGGTTGTATTGTTTTGCCCCTAATACGCATGCATTTAACACATTGTCGAACAATCTTCCTAGCTAAGTTTCTACCCCCTAAGGGCCACCAAGTTTCTCTAATATGCGAAAGAAGGAGAGTGGGTCCACCATGTAATGACTTATAATGTTCAAATCGAAACAACAAAACAGTAAAGTAATGCTTACTACATAATAACATTGGGTGTTTCTTATTGTAAGTAAAATCAATTGAATTTGCCAATCTACCACCCACTCTAATTATATTATCGTCATCTAAAAATAAATTCAAACCCGAAATATTACGTTTTGGTTTTGATACGCATGTTTTTGTAAGTGCACTATACTCGGAAGGAAACGATTGTGCTTGTGCTATTTTTGTTAATAATATCAAAGATTTGTCTAACTCGTTTACGGTTAAGGACCCGGTGTGACGTTCTGTCTTATTTTTCGTATGTAAATTATTTATAAAGCGAAGTACATACGCACAAGTACGTTGTAACCTACTAAAATTCGAAAATCTATGAAAATCAATACAAGAACTAACCTCTTTACTACACTGCACAACATTACTAACACTTCTTAGCTCTGGTAAATTAGAACTTTGTTCTCCATCTCCATCTCCATTATACGGTACGAAAGTATTAATTTGCTGCAAAAATGCAGGTCCGTTCCACCATAAGGACAAAGAACTTAATTCATTTAAACTAGTTCCGCGCGACACTAAATCAGCTGGATTATTTTTACTATTCACATGTCGCCATGTTGCTTCACTTGTCATGTCACAGATTTCGACAACGCGGTTCTGAACGAAAGTCTTTAACTTGTGTGGTGACGTTCGCAACCACCCGAGAACAATAGTTGAATCCGTCCATAAACAAACACTACTAAAACTTAATCTCAATGAATTTACGATTTTGTTCATCAACTTTGCACCGAGTAACGCACCGCATAATTCTAGTCTGGGAACACTGATAGGTTTGACCGGCGCAACTCTGCTTTTTGAACATAGCAGGTTAACTGTGACGTCATCGTCAAAACTAGTGGTGCGAACATAGGCGCAAGCTCCGTACGCGGCCTCACTTGCGTCTGTAAAAATATGCAACTCAATGCGCGTAGGGTTGTCACACTCGAAAACGCGACGCGGTACTCTAATGCTATGTAAGCTCGCTAATGAAGCAATATATTTTTCCCAATTCGACTGAATGTCACGAGGCACCACATCGTCCCAATTTAATTTATAGAGCCATAATTTCTGTAATAACATTTTACCAACTATTACAATAGGACTCAATAAGCCTAACGGATCATATATTTGTGACACAACAGATAAAATTAAGCGTTTAGTTACTTTACTAGCGGATTTATTTAAACTTGAAGTAAAATGGAGCTCGTCACTATTATTATACCAACCAAGTCCAAGAGTGGTACAAGAACAGTTTTCTAGTGACAATTGTTTTGATTCATTGTTTACATTGTTTACGTTAGGAACAACATCAGGTGAATTAGAAATCCACTTTCGTAATGGAAAACACCCGGACGAAAACACTTTAGTTATCTTTTCACAAAGTAGTTTTAAGGTTTCCTTACAGTCATTCCCTGTAATTAAATCGTCAACGTAGGTATCGTTTAAAATAATAACAGCGACATCCTTATCATTGCACTCCAACCCTAGCTGCTTCACACAGCGATTACTAAGATAGGGCGCTGATGCCGTGCCATAAGTTACGGTATTGAGGCGATAGACACTAATTGATTCTTGCGGATTGTCACGCCATAATATCAATTGCAAATTTCGTTGGTCTTCATGGATAAGTACCTGCCTAAAAAATTTCTCCCCGTCCGCACAGACTACGTACTTATATTGGCGAAAGCGTAAAACAATAGAAAATAAGTCGTTCTGAAGCGCGGGACCAACCATCTGAATATCATTATATGATTTTTCAGAAGACGTTTTTTGACTGGCGTTGAATACGACCCTTAGCTTAGTTGTTGTGCTTTGTTCACGAAGTACACCATGGTGAGGTAAAAAGTAACAAGGCATCGTGTAATTTTCTATGCGCGTCATATGTCCGAGTTCTAAATACTCCTGCATAAAGTCACTATACATTTTTTTGTATTGTGGTTCTGATCGACTAAACTTGCGTTCAAGTGATAAGAATCTCTTTTCTGCAATACCGTAACTTTCACCCAACACCTCGGCAGATTCTTTTAACGGAATGCGAACTGAAAAACGTCCATTATTTTCGCGTTTAGTTGTTGCGGTAAACAGATTTTCACAAAACTGCTCATCAGAAGTTAACAATGGGTTAGGTAAACAAATTTCCTCCATTTCCCAGAATTTCTTCAACTGTTCATTTAACTCTAAATTATGCGTATACTGCTCATTGAACTCTAAGCCTTGCGTATAGTTACATTGTACTTGTTTAATGCGCGACTTATTATTAGTAACCATGGGACCGGAAATTATCCATCCTAGCTTAGAGTTTTGTAAGAATGGCCCACTTGGCAAACGGATTTTGCCATTGACTATTAAATCCCAAAAACATTCTGCACCTATCAATAAATCTATCTGTGAAGGGGCATAAAATGTTGGATCGGCAAGATTCAAATTGTCGGGTATACCTACAACGTTATTTATGCGAACGCCGGGCAGTAGGCTAGTTATGCGAGGTAAAACTAAACATTTAATGCGAGTATTGTAGTTACCAATTAATGATTTAAATTCAATATTACAAATCTCATGAGACTGGGAAACGGCTTGCCCTACTCCTACGATTTTATATGTGGACTGTATCGAATCAACCTTTAATTTTTTACGTAAGGAGTCAGTTATTATGCAATGTTGACTTCCACTGTCTAATAAAGCGCGAGCTTGGTAATAAGTGTTGTCGTTACGTGCGATTTCAACTAAAGCGGTAGATAGTAAAACTGTCTCAAATTCATGCGTCTTTAAGAGACTCGCGCCTTCGTTAACGACGTTTTTTACCTGGGAATGTGTATGTAAAACTACAGTGGCATTATCGGACACAGATGACAACTGAGGTTGCTGTACTAACGTAGAACATGACGTATTAGCACTAAACTCGTTATGTAACAAACTATTATGTTTTTTATTGCACTGACGACAAGGTCCGAAATAACAATCCGACACTCCGTGGCCTACCCGTAAGCAATTTACACACAACTTGTTTTTGTCGACAAATGCGAGTTTGTCTTTGCTCGATAAATCTATAAACTGATCGCATGCGTATAGCGAGTGTGTACCTTTGCACATTACACAAACGCGGGTACTTTTATAATTATTCTTGTTTCGCGTAGACACAAAACTATGCACCTTTTGTTGTGGTGGCTTTTTAACCGGTTCGTGCGAATGCGAACGAATAGTGTTAGAATTATAAGAATGACCTGCTTTTAACATTTCTAATGTGTCGGCTTTGCCTTTTAGGAAAGTGAGCAAATCATTTAAGTTGAATTTACTTTTAGATTGTGAGGCGAGTGTACATTTAGATTGTTCCCATTCTTTTTCAATACCTACATCCAACTTAGATACAACCATAAACATTATAAGAGTGTCCCACTGATCTGTGGCTTCACCCAGGGACTTTAACGATCTTAAGTTCTTTAGCACAACGTCAATTAATTTTCTAATCTGAGATGGTGACTCTTTATTTATAACAGGCAAGGAAAATAATGCTTTTACGTGATTATGGATCAATAAATTGGTGTTATTATATCTTTCGTTCAATAAGTCCCATGCTATTATGTAGTTTTTGGATGAGAACTCTAATGATCTTATAACTTCATTTGCACTACCCACTAACGCTGATCGCAAATAATGAAACTTTTGAACTTCATCGAGCTTACTAGAATTATGAATCATGGAAATGTATGTATCTCTAAACTCCAACCAAGCATTGTAAGACCCGTCAAAGGTAGGCAATGTTATAACAGGCAACTTTATTAGCGAATCATTGCACCTAGAGTTGTCACTTTTACAAAAGGTAGGTTTGTGCGAATTTCCAAGAAAGTTAGTGGCTTCACTCATGGCCTTGTAATAAGAATCTTCGAATGATTGACGGATTTCCAATTGATTAAAGCTATCACTGTCAGGCACTATTTCTTCTATAGAACTTTGCACGCTATTAAATTCTGTAATCAACGTTTTGGCTATATCGTGACGCAACTTCATCTCTGTAAGATTCTTTTCAGTTAATTGAGATTCTTCAAAAGAGGATACATATTTAGAAAATAAAGTCAGTCTACCCTTAATTGTACCGCGTTTTTTATTTAAATAAGCTAAATTATCGTTCGAATCTACGCCTAGTTGAAGAACCGGAGATTTAACGCGTTTTGGAACACTATCGACACTCATTTTGGCAATCTATAGTAAGGAAAGGGCACTTACGATTTTCCTGCACACCGGTGATATAATGCGCACCAGCGCCGTTGCCTCGAAGTCGGTTGATAACTAGGAAAAGATACGGTTTTAGTACAGTGCGAATGAAAGTGGAAGGAAAGGAACGACTAGCCAGACCCTTCTGCTGATCCCACGTGGCTGATGCGATCTTCGTTTTTGCTCGTGCTTCGTTTCAATGCGGCTTCGAAGGTCCAATGTTTGCGCCGGTTATGAAATGAATGCTTTATTCCAGTTTCTTTTAACAATAATTTATTTCCTTCAATTATAGATTTTAACAATAAATTAAATGGAAGTTATGGCCTAACTAATGTCTGTTGGAGGAATAGGGCTCCGAAGTCGCGCGCGCGGGTTTATATTATCTTCGTTCAGCGCCATCTGCGGACCCATAGCTGCACGATTTGGTCTTCTTCCTGCTTGTTAGCACGGACGACGTCGCGATGCTTTCGGTGGCGGTGGTGCTGTCCTGCACCGCTAGGTGGAGTCACGAACAAGCTCTATTCCTTTCGTCTTTCCACTTTACATTCATAAAGGAGAAGACTCTCTCAGTGAACGCTGAAGTACTCATAACCAGTAACGATCAGTTTTTCGTAAATAGAGTATTTTTGCACACTCTATTGGTATCGTAGATTATAGAGTACGCCTTCATGAAAAATAGTACAATACTCTATTTTAGAGTACGGGTGGCAACCCTAGTTATAACCCATTGCACAAACTTCACATGTGCCGTTGTTGCAAAGAGCTATTTTTTTACATGTGAAAATGAGGCTAACGAGCAGGCGGGACAATTGATGGGAAGAAGAGAGAGTACTATCCCCGAAGGGTTGGTCAGAGACAAGCAAAAGCAGTCCTCTGCTATAGTCCACCTTTCACTAGTTCTCAGCACTTTCGTGAGTGGCCCTCCAGCAGGGCAACACAGGCTCTATAATAACGCCACGACACCTGCGCAGATTAACATATTCTATCAGAATGTTAGAGGCTTGAAGACGAAATTAGCCCCCTGGTATGCCAGCATGTCGCTGTCTGATCACCTGCTCGTAGCCGCAACGGAGACGTTTCTCGACAGCTCAGTGAACGACGCCGAGCTTGTTCCGGATGGCTGGACGCTGTTGCGGCGTGATCGTGCGACTGCCTGCGGAGGAGTTCTGCTGGCCGCTAGACCTAGCGTCGCGGTTCGCTACCGACAGGACCTCCAGTCAGAACTCGGCGAAGATTTATGGGCGTCTGTCTCATACCGCGGAACGTCTTTTATTGTATGTATAGTGTATATCAAACCAGGGGCTGCTGATTCGGTTTATATGAATGTATTGTGTAACATAGAGTCGTTTTTGACAGATAATTATGGCACTGTTTTTCTTTTTACTTGGTGACTTGAATATGAATAGTGCGTCTAATAATATTAATAATTATTACTGCTACTTTTTGACATATTGTAATTTTATTGACTATAATGACGTAATTAATTCTCATGGAAGCATTCTTGACGTAGTGCTGGCGCACGAGGGCAATGAGTCACGGTCTATGGAGGTATCGGTGTGCGCGGCTGCCGAGGGTTTTGTCTCTCCCGACAAACTGTACCACCCCCCGCTTGAGATAGTGGTTGTTCTCCGATCGCAGGGTAATAGCTGTGATCGACTGCAGCCAAGCAACATAGACTCCTCGCGTGATTGGAATTTTAAAAAAGCAGACGTTGCTCTCTTGTTATCTTTGCTCGCAGATGTCTCCTGGGAGCCTGTTCTCAAGACTTATGATGTATCTACTGCAACTGATGCCTTTTATGATATTTTGTATAGATTATTCGATCTCTCAGTACCAAAAAAACACAGATACTGTGCTACAAGCAACAATAGGTATCCGGTTTGGTTTAATGCTGATATAATAAAGGACATAAAGCGAAAAGCCCGCTTTCATAAGATCTGGCTGTCATCAAAATGTGTTAAATCATATAAGCTGTTTTCTAACTTGCGATCCGATTTAAAGATACGTATAAATAAAGCGTACAAAAAATATTTGACTCGCATCGAAGAGAACCTGCAGCTGCGGCCGCAAGATTTTTGGAGCCACGTGCACAGACTTAGGTCTAAGGGTGGTTTTGAACCATGTGTTTCCTACAAAGGGAATTCTTTCTCAGGTGTCGAAGCTGCTAAAGCGTTTGCTGATTACTTTTCCAGTGTTTTCTTGGACCAAACGCCACTTCTTAATAGTAACACTTTTCGCGGGCAGGGTTTGCAGGTTGGCAGCGTCAGCCTTCCTTCACTATTACCCCAGGACATAGAACGCGGTTTGAATAAATTGAAGTCAGGTAATTCATTGGGTCCAGACAACGTGCCTAGTTCTGTTTTAAAAACCTGCAAAAAACACGTGATTATACCCCTTTACCACATCATGAACCTCTCTCTTAAAAGTGGTAAGTATCCCACCCATTGGAAATTGTCTAGGGTTACACCTATACCTAAAAGTAAACATAGGACACTTGTCGATGAATACCGCCCCATAGCTATTTTATGTGCACCTGCAAAAGTTTTTGAGAACATCCTGCACCGGGAGATATATAGACAGGTAAAGCAACTGATAGGCGACGAGCAGCATGGTTTCAGACCGGGGCGCTCTGTGAACACGAACCTACTATGCTTGGTCGATTATATCTCTGATGCCATTCAGAAGGCCTTTGATAGAATTGATAACGACATACTGTTACAAAAACTTTCTGTCATTGGTTTTGCTCCAAACCTTGTAAATTTCTTCTCGGACTATTTAAGAGACCGACGCCAATATGTAAAGCACGGACCCTATGTATCCGAGGAATATCATACTAGATCTGGCGTCAGTCAGGGCTCGGTGCTCGGTCCGCTCCTTTTTCTAATCATGATCCATGACTTACCTGATGTTCTGGCTACCGCTGAATGTCTCTTATATGCTGACGATCTAAAGCTTTTCCTCGAAATCAAATCTTCTAGCGACTGCATAAGCTTGCAAAATGACATTAATAAAGTTTACGAATGGAGTTTAATAAATAAAATGCAATTTAATCACAATAAATGTAATGTAATGACTTTTGATCGCAAAAGAAATCCAATTAATTAAATTATAATATGAAAAACTTATCTATTAATCGAGTAAATAATTGTGTTAAAGACTTAGGAATAATGTTTGATCGAGGTTTAACGTTCCACGAACATATATCTTGTCTCGCTAAAGATTGTTATCGTCGACTGGGCTTCGTCTTGCGAAATGCTAAAGACTTCCAAAATCCACAAGTTCTTGTAACCCTGTATAACTCGTTAGTTAGGAGCAAGCTGGAATCGAGTGCATGTGTCTGGAATCCACATCATGTTACATATGCACAGATGCTTGAAAAGGTACAAAAGGCTTTTCTAAGAGTTCTGTACAAAAAAGTCTATGGTTATTACCCATTCCGGTACCCGACTAAGTTTTTGCTTGGGCACCTTAGCTATAACTCCTTAGAGGTGAGAAGAATTGTCGACCAGCTTACAATCTGCCTTAAAGCATTAAAACGATCTGTGGATTGTATCCTCTTACACAATCTATTGTGTGTTCTATTCGTCCCGGATAGGCCCGAGCCTCCCCCGGCACGCAGGCGTGGCCTTCCTCGCCAGCATGATCTTTTCCACGTAAATCGGGGTCGCACTGTATCGCGTACGATGTCACCCCTAATTCGACCTCTGCGCCACCTCAATGCACTCCGTGACGCCAACACCGATTTTGATTTTTCCTTTGACAGCTGGTCAACTACTAAACCGGCACTATTGACATATTGTGAAAGTTTGAGAGACCAATGGAGTAATGCACGTAACTCTGATAGTGAAAATAGTGACTAGCAAATTGTTGTTTGTTTATAAATGTCTAATTTATAGTAAGTACAATAATTGACATTAGTATAATTTATTAGACATAGTATTTTGTAGAATTATCGTATTTTGAATTTGACTTTATTTGTATGTTTTTATTTTGATTTGTTATTGTAACTGTGTGGTAAATGTAATTGATGAATGTCGTTTTTATCACAATAAAATAAAAATTATAAAAAAAAAAATTATAAATTATTCACCAAATTGCGACTGCACATGTGCTGAGCGTGACAGGTGGTGAGCCCATCGCCGCTCTATGCTATTGGATGTATGTGCAGTGCAGTCCTTAGTCCGTTAGTAGCCTTTTATCGACACCCAAGAGAAGAGGTAGTATTCTTTCACCGCTACGCGACACTGTTCCGAAGAAGAGAGAATTATGCCTATATTCACCCGCAAAACCAGAGGAGTTGCCCGGTCTTGAGTAGGACCTTTTCGGAAGGAGTAGAAAATATGGAGGAGTGGAAGGGAGAGAGATAGGCTCAGAGCACTTGACATGAAGTCATAGTTAGACACTTCGATGTTGGCAACTGTGTTTGTTTTCTAACAAGTAAGGCGTTGGAGCCGTTGTTGCTTAGATAGTATTACATCACAAGTGAGTGTGACGTCACGGTGGGCCATGGCTACGCTACGCTCAGACAGTAAGGGCGCTTTCAGTCCAGTGTTTGTTTTAGCGCGTATAAACAAAAGGCGGCTCCCAATCCTAAGCTAGGGTGATTTGCGAGAAGAAGAAGATACTGATGTAATTTATAACCCGTCCAGGCTGAACCTTAGCTATGTTTTGGGTGTTAAAGTTACTTGCGTCCGTAGGTTTACCCTAGCGACCCTACACGTGACCCCTGGGTGGTGCTAAATGAGTGACACTGACTGAGTAGTAGAGCCACGCTGCGTTGCAGCACGCATTGGGCCGGCTCGCCCGGCGTAATACCACCCTCTCACGAATATCCTGCGTGAAATAACGGCACTTGGTGCTGTTGTGTCTCGTCCGGCCAGTGAGGGTTCCGGAGGCCCACCCCCCCCCCCCCTCAAAATTCCTATTCGTTCCTTAAAGGCCGGCAACGCACCTGCGTATCCTCTGGTTTTGCGGGTGTCCATGGGCGGCGGTGATTACTCTCCATCAGGTGAGCCGCCTGCTCGTTTGCCTCCTACTACTATAAAAAAAAGTCGACGAATTAAAACCGCTAAAAGATAGTTCTTAAACAAACAATTTACTATTGTTTTTGTATTTTTTTACTGAAACTGAGATAAATCTCATTTCATTTACGTTTGTAATTAGTAACTTCCGGTGTTTAGATGTTATTTATTCAGCCTTTACAGCTATTATGTACATAATAAATTAATTACAAAATGCTTTATATAATGTAACAACGAGGAATAAAATTATATATAAAGGATGTGTGCTTAGTATGGAAAGTGGGTCGTTAAACAAAGGAAATAGAGCCATCTACAAATACATAGACTTGCGTAACTGTGGAGTAGGGCTACCATGATGATCTAACAGATAGGGACAAACTGCAACTCTTAGATGTTATATGTTTTTTCTTATTTCTTTACGGATAAGTACTTGGCCTGTCACGTGACAAGTGACGAGCTACGTGAGACATTTTTAATAAATAAGTTACTAAAACAATATTAATTATTATTGCGGATCGCCAAAGCAAGGGATTCAAAAATAATTGCTTAATGTGCTTAGGTAGACATAACAACTTAGTAAAGGCATTTTACGCATACCTTTTATACCCGACATTCGACCGAGTTGTTTGTATGTACTATCTTTTAGCGGTTTTAATTCTACCCCTTCACAAGGGGGGTCGACATAGCCAAGGTTCAGCCTGGACGGGTTTTAAAATTACATCATAATTTTTTTTACTCAGTCCAGCCTTGACCACGGCCGGTGCAACGCGGTCGAAACGTCGAGTATAAAAGGTATGCGTAGAATGCCTTTACTCAGTAGTTTTGCGTTAAATCCCGTCTAAATGACAATGTGGCCTTCTTAAACAACTCGATTCTAGAAGTCTTGAAACTTCTGTTAGTTTTAATACCCGTAAAACAAATGATGTTCGGTCATTACTCATTACTGTATCATAACAATATATGGGATTTATTTTGCTTACAGAAAGTCATAAAATATCTATTAAAACATGTTTTTGAAAGTTACAACCAACGAGCGCAGCGACGCTTGACCTTCATCCCATTTGATGATAATTGACTATAAGGTCTTAATGAATAAAGCACTTTACCTCGAAAACCTTAATGAGTTAACACTCAAATGTAGACTGATATGAATTATTTAAACGAGTATATTTTATTTCTATTGATGCGTCCACAAATAATACATTATGATGGTCACACTACACAAACAATGTGATGTAGACCATACTATGTGGAATAATGTATACGAAGTATTTGCTTAGTAACTTCATTACAGATGACGCCTCTGAAATGTTACTTAATTATAAAGAAATGTTACTTTTTTTGACTATAAACTTGTGATTATGTTTGCTGGAATTCTGATAAACTTTCTGATTATTTATAACGCTTTTAAAGAAACGCGTTTAATTAATATATAGATTGTTTTTATATACTAGTAGCCTGCCCGCGTTTTCGTCCTCGTGAACAATTCGTATGACGAATTTCTAAAAACAATATTTTAATTAAATCTTGTCTCGACAATGACCAATAGAGAATTAGCCAAATCAATTAACTATCAAAACACCATACAAACTTAACAAAATGCATTGTCCGCGTAAACAAAACACATAATTATACAATGTGATGTGTTGGTACTTCTAACTTGTTAAGGCTAAATTCATCGACAAAAAAAAATAATATGGACTTGTGATTTTAAATCACAAAATAATTAAGTAATGATCTATTTTCATAATCTCTAACATACGAAACAAAGTAATTTGTTAGTTAGCCAGTGTCATTAGCTACCGTTTGCCATTTTTTCATGTTTCTCCGACGTGTGAAACCTTTGATATCGCATAAAGTAAAAATGGTCATAAATTATAGGGGGAGGGGGTAGGACCCCCCATATTATTTTTTTTGTCGATGAATTTAGATGTAGTAGTAGTAGTAGTAGCCTTAACGGTTTAGAAGTACCACCCCTATCACATTGTATATCCAAAGCCAGAATACTTTAGGTTCTTCACCCTCAAAGACCTTGCCTTTGGCAGTTACCTCTAATTGAGGATGTAGAGTGATAGCGATAGTATGGGGTTACAAAAAAAATCCCGATGTGTCGACATGTTACTGTCGAGGTTCCCCCGCAGGCCCCATTAAGATAATATAAGAAAAGATAACACCACAAATTATTATTATGATGAAACACTTTTATATGAATCTAGTCCCTTTTAATTTTTATCTAATATTATTTTAGCTATCTATAATCAATTGCGTTTGTATGTTAGCGCATCACTTCAGAACCACTGCACCAAATTTGGCTTATACTTTTTTTATTGTGCACGTAATTGTCAAAACAAAATTTGTTTTCATGCAAACTTTGATTTTACTGGAAATTCGTCACGGGATACGGGATGTTAAAGCAGGTAAAGTCGCGGACAGGCCGCTATAGTTATGTAGAGCGTTTTAACATTTTTCATATACCTATACGTAAATCGAGAACTTGGGGGATTTTGAAGTGATTTTGGCCATATAATTTATTGCTTTAGCTTCTTTTGACATCGATAAATTGTAATAATCATGTATTATACATATAAAAATTACTACGAAAACAGCGAATTTCGAAGGCGCGATTTCCAGATGACGCACGGAATTTCAACTTTGAAGTGATCTTACATTAATTATTATTACTAGGTAGGAAGATAAAAATATTAATTAAAAGGAACATATCCTTAAATTGGAAATATATTAAGAAAAGTTTGATTTTTATTTCATTAACTTGTAATTTTAATAACGTTTAAGAAATATGTTACAACGCGCTTAGATGTAAATGTTTGCAAGTTCATTTCATAATACACACACACACATTGTATAATTGTTTAAGGTTAGTTGTTCCCAAGAAAACCATTTGCGGGTAAAACGTGTGTCATTATTATCACTTTATGGGGTTTGGTCACCAAAATGGGCACGGTCCATGTAAAACAGTGTTGCAACCAAAAAAACCCAGAACTGTCAAAATTCTGTAATAGTTATTGATCCCTAAATCCAAACGTTAAAGTTCAAAGTTGATAGACGAAATTTGACATTTTATGTGCTGTCGTCTGTACCACATTCTTGACAGTGTCAAAAGTCACCATGCCCTGTATTGTCCATGTGATACAACAATCATTGTAACAAGTGTTAAATCACCTACTGACAGTGGACATGCAAACAGTATAATAGGTTTTTAAACGTGTTTACTTTGTCAAAAAAATTGTGTTATATACAACACTTCCTGCGCTGTATGTGTAGCGGCTCATTAAAAGAATACTACCAACCCCTCTCTTCCCTTGGGTGTCGTAAAGGCGACTAACGGACTAAATACTGTATACACGCTTAATATTTATTTGTTATAAATGAAATTTTTGCACATAGTTTCATGGATGGAACTCACCCTTAATTTCTTTTAAACGAATAAAAATTAAGATCGCTAAGACCTTACTTACCTTTAACTATCAGGAAAAAAGAAATAAACGAGTAGGACTGGGTGCTGCAACTTACTACCTAAATGAAATGACATAAATGAAAAGAGGTAGATATTCTAAAAATAAACCTACGTTATTGATATTTTCTGTTAGTTACTACATCTCTTTCAACATTTTATCTGCTGGTGCGCTTCGAGGAATAAAAATATAATATTGTAATTACCTATTCTAAAGCGCACCCCACGGGTGCGATTGGAGGAATAGTTTAGGTGCGCTTCAAAATGGGTGCGCTTCGAGGAATACCCCCCGTCCAACAGCATTGAGTGGCGATGGGCTCACCGTCACCACCTATCACGCAGTTGTAATTTGGTGAAACGTGGACTAAGGCAGAGGACTGCTTCTGCGGTCATTGCCCAGTCTCTGACTAATCCTTAGGAGATGATCGTTGTGACTGTATGTATGTATGCGCTAAGTTAGTTTTCATACTGTCCACCGCTCAACTGACTAATACCACGTCGGGTAACGTTACGCGTTACATAATGCGCGTACGTGATCGCCGGCACACAGTCGCCGACGCAACTCGTGCGCATACTTATGGCATTTTGTCAAGTATGGCAGTTTTCGAAAAAGTATTTAAAAAATCACAAACGCTTATTTTATACCCTGTACAATATTTTCATTCTCGAAAAACCTTTATTTAACAGAAAAAAACATATTTTTCTTTACTGATTTCAAATTTCGTGCGAAAACGTTTGGTCACGTGACATTTTGCTATGTGACGTCACATTTCAATAAATAAAGAAACTTAACTTGGAACCTGACATCCAGTTTTTGTATATTTTGTGAAATGTGACGTCACATGAAGCTCAATCATGGCCGCCCGTGTTTCGGGTCTTGTAATCCACAGATAAAAAATCGCTAATTTATTTTGTAAAAATAAAATATTTACAAATTATCTTAATAAAAAAAAACTTTTGGATAAGTATCGTTAAATCTTAACCTACCATTTCCGACATATTTCATATTTTATTGTTACAACTGTCAAATAGCCAATTAGCCTATGAACGTCCCGCTGCTGGGCACAATGGCGCATGGGTAGATACTGTTGGTATTCATAATTAGCCTGTAAACGTCCCACAGGCCTTCCCACTTAGACAACGGCGCATGGGAAGCAGGGTTGACTGATTTAAATCCATCCATCCATCCATCGCAGCCTCTATTGGGTCCGCCTTCGGACATAGGCCTCCTCTCCATTCCTCCATGCCTGACGATCCATTGCCGTCTGCATCCAGTCTTGGCCGGCTTGTTGGCAGATGTCGTCCTTCCATCTCATGGGTGGTCTGCCTCTACTACGAGTATTGGCACGGGGTCTCCATTCCAGAGTTCGTCTTGCCGAGCGACCGTACTCCATCCTGGCAATGTGTCCTGCCCATCTCCACTTCCTGCCTTCGATCTCCTCTACCACATCTCCAACTCTGGTAACTTTTCTGATCCACTCGTTCTTTTTTCGGTGCATTAAAGTAATCCCGAGCATTGCCCTTTCCATTGCTCTCTGCGCAACGCGGAGTTTCTCAGCCGACTTTTTTGTTAAGGTGGTTTCCATTCCATGGGTAAAGACAGGCAGGACACACTGGTTAAATACCTTGGTTTTGAGACGTTGGTGTATGTTTTTCGATCGGAGAACCGCTCCGTTTGCGCCGAAGGCAGCCCAAGCTTGCGCTATCCGTCGATCCACATCGGCAGTCTGATCCTCCGAACCAAGCGTGATTTTATGCCCCAGATATTCGTAATGATCGACGACGTCTACAGGTAAAATGTAGTCTCGGGCCCCCGGTATATTGGTCATGACTTTAGTTTTAGTGACATTCATTTTTAAGCCTATCTTTTGTGATTCATCTTCGATCATGATCAACATGTGATTTAAATGATTTAAATCAATTCAAAATGTTATATTATCTTTAATGAAAATAACAATAAATAAGTATAGTTAGCAGTTACTAACAATAAAATACTGTCAAAGGGCTTACACAGAATTAGCAGTCTCAAAAAAAAAAAAAAAATGCATGCATACCTACTTGAAAATGTCTTTAGCTGTAGCAAAACAAATCAGAAATCAGTCTTGTAAAGTTGGATACTAATAATAGTTGGTCAAGATTTATCTATATTAATTTTTAAAGTAATTTAAAATAATCAACAAATTTAAAAAATATTAATTTTATTTTAATAATTTTAAAAGTATTTGTGTCATACAGCTTATTCAATTGTCAGTAAGTACGTACTAATAATAGTGTATTTGGTTTGTCACATAAAAAAAAAATTAAAAAAATTAATAAAAATTAAAAAAATATAATAAAAATAAAAACAAAAACCAAAAATATCATGATTTTTTAAAATAAATCATAAACTTTTTTTAAATCTTAATTTTTTCCAACCCTGACGGGAAGTTATTGTTGGCTTTCATAATTAGCCTATAATCTTCCCACTGGTGGACACAGGCTTTCCCGCATAGACAATGGCGCATGGAAAGATACTGTTGGCTTTTATAATTAGCCTATAAACGTCCCACTGCTGGACACAGCCCTTCCCACAAAGACAAAGGGACTGTTGCGTACATACTTTTTAGAAGACTTTATATTTTTATACTTTTTTATTATATTTTGTTTTTTATAGTTTTTCTATTGTCTTGATGTGACGTTTGGATATTAGTTGATTTTATTAGATACAGAGTTTTGCCAACCAAACCAGTGCCTTTGCTTATTCTATTTTCCTATCGAACAGGGACATTGGAAGATATAATGGCATTATGGATACTGAAAGTCGCCGATATTGCACTTGACAATGGACATATCAATGTACTAGCTAGGCCAGAAGGCTAGGCTGCTGATGTTTAGGGACGGTGATTACCTATAGTTTTTGGCATAAAACTTCTCTCCGCATAACACTTAACAATCCCTGTTACCCTACATACATATAATCACGACTATTATCATCGAAGGGTTAGTTGGAGACTAGGCAATGATTACAGCAAAGTAAAGTCTTCCACTTTTCACCAAATAACGACTGCACGTGTATTCAGCGTAACTGGTGGTGAGCCCATCGCCGCTCTATGCTGTTGGAAGTATGTGCAGTCTTTAGTCCGTTATTCGCCTTTTACGACACCCAAGGGAAGACAGGGGGTGGTAGTATTCTTTCACCGATACGCGACACGGTTACGACACTGCTACACTAGCTAGTTAAAATTAACTACAAATTATGTAGAACCTAGCGAAAGTCTTATGACTATAAAAGTACTAGCGGCCGCTCGCGGTTTCACCCGCGTGGTTCCCGTTCCCGTGGGAATATCGGGATAAAAAGTATCCTATGTGTTAATCCAGGTTATAAACTATATGTATGCCGAATTTCATCCAAATCCATTCAGTAGTTTTTACGTGAAAAAGTAACAAACATACACACTCACAAACTTTCGCCTTTATAATATTAGTGTGATGTGATTTCCTTCAAGTTTTATAATATGCTTTTTTATTTAAGACGTATTAAGTGGTATTCAGTTATATTTAGTAGTTTTAGTACAGTAATTATAGTTTTTAAACCAGCAAAATTAGATGTAATTAACATGTGTTAAGCACGGCGTAGCCATAAATTATAGTTTGTGTGTATCATCATTTCGTATTAGTTTATAGTTTGTATTTATCATGTAACTCTGTTGATGGTCCATAAAAAATAAATAAAATTCTCATAAATTATTTAGTTTCTTAACCTGTATGAAGCATGTATGAAGAACGTAATGTATGAGAGTAAGTGAAGCTAAGGATGTGTATCAGGATCGTAGCAAATGGTCTCTAGGGTTGCCACCTTTTTGTAGTACGAATGAAGTATTTTTTAATTTTGTTAGACCAAAAATAAAGTAGGACCATAGCCTAAGAAAGAGTATTTAGTGATTTGTCCTTATACACGTATTTTTTGTTTCTCTTTGCGACAATTAACAAATATTTCTCTTTTACGTACCTAAATAGACTATTTTAGCGTACTTCATTGGTGTCGTAGATTATAAAGTACGCCTAAATTAAAAAGAGGACAATACTCTTATTTTAGAGTACGGGTGGCAACCCTAGTGTTATCTGCCTACCTCTCCCGCGGGCCTAGCATACACAACACGAGAAAATTATCTCGACCCGTTTTCTCGTGTTATGTCTAGGTATACACGATATGTCAAAAATAGACATAATAGTTGTTTTGCTTGTATGTGGTATTTTTATCTACAAACCCTAGCATGATACATAATTTTATCGAATTTTGACAACTGTAGGATCAACAACATAAGGATTATAATTGAATGTGCACAAAACGTGAACAAACTAATAATTTTAACGTAAGAAATAAATTTAAGGAACTTGAAGAAAGCCTTCGAACACAGCAAGTTACAGATGTAAGAACAAACATTCTTACGTTACCGCAACGCTGTTATTGTTATTCATAATCATCATCATCAGCCTATAAACTTCCCTCTGCTGGGCACAGGCCTCCGACGTAGGGATGTTGGGCCACAACCCACCACGCTGGCCCAATGCGGGTTGGTGGGATTTAACGACTGCCATCTTACGACAACAACCGGGACCAACGGCTTAACGTGCCTTCCGAAGCACGGTTACGCACGGAAGCTAATGTTATTGCGTGATCATAATTCAACTATCATTATATGCTCATTATATATAATATATAACACCCTTGTATGCTGATATTATGTATTGGGGATATCTATCACAATCAATCTTACGGCCGGTTGCCGCAGCATACGAAGCTTTTTTACCTTGCCAATTTGACGCAAATAGAAAAATATTGTTTTGGTGCTATTGTCGAACGCTACTGCTATTTCAGCCGTAGATTGAGTATCATCAGCTTCGTCATTGTCGACCGAAGTAGACTACTACGGGGTTAATTTTTCAGATAATTTTTTTTCGACGCGTCCATCGAAACGGGCACGCTAATAAAGAGTTGTACGTTTGTTTGTAACGCCCAAACGCGGCGTTACAAACAAAATACGTTACAAATACGAACGGCGCGCTCCGTTCGTATTTTTAACGTACCTATCCATGATAGCGAAAAAAATTCAATTGTGATGAAAACATAACGTACAAAAGACACATTTTGTAAATGTTTTTAAACTAAAATAAATAAAAATTTATATTCATAGCTAAAAAAATAGTTTGTGTTTGAAATGACCATCAGTACTGCAGAACTTAAACCATACTACAACATATAATGTTACTAAAACTAAAAATTTTGATTTAAGAAATATCGACTTTAAAGGTTATAGTTTACAGCTTACTTTAAAAATATTAAAATGTTGAGTTAGGTCTAGAATGCCATCACTATACGTAGTACTATTATTTATTCTGTGACTATACTCCTGCCAAATTCGGTGAAGAATGTTTGTAAATAGATTACTGTCATTTCTTTGTGCAAATATCTAGTTTCACTCGGATTTTTACTTTTTCTTGAGAGAGATTCACAAGCAAACAGCAAACTATGGTGTCTTTCTTCCATAAACCAGTAAAAATCCGAGTAAAACTAGATATTTGCACAAAGAAATACAGTAACCTGTTTACAAACATACTTTATCGAATTTGGCTGGATTATAGGTACGATTTTTCTGCGGGGGCTTTTTGAGAGCTTTGATTGTGCATCGCATTCGCATTGTCTAAATATGTAATCGAAAACTCTACCAAAATAATAATATAATTTGTCTATACATATTGTTATTATTAATGAACGCTACGAAATTTTAATATTCCTACCTATACCAACATTTACCTAAAACTCCTGAAATTAAACTTATTAAATGCTAAAATTTAAAAATGATCCATTAATCTATAAACGCAGCTTCATCTTAACCGAATGTTTAAATATTTGTAAAAATATTTCTTTCGGATCTCAGAGGTAAAAACTTCTAAGATTTGATGAAGCAATGTTGACTAAAAAACATAAGCATCAAGCACTGACAAATTTCGACGGTTGAAAGCCAGACCTCGGTAGCCAAGTGGTTAAGGCAGCCGCACAGTGCATCGTTTGTATGGGAACATAGGAAAAAAGTCATAACCGATGAATGACCTCATTGTTGTATTGCATATTGATTGTAAAGAATATGTTTTGATAAATTCTTCGATTGTATGGGTTTTTTACATAGATAATAGAAAAATCATCAGTATGGATGATGGATAGAAAAAAATAGAAAAAAAAATAGTAGATGACGCGCGAGTATTGTTCCATACAGTACAATCAGTACCACTTATCATAAGTTTTAAAGGTGAAATCGCAGTTAAGAATAAATATTCATCTGTCATATCAGGATTCGAAAACCACTGCTTGTACAGTCACGAGCAAAAATATGTAAACAATTGTTACTCTTAATACAATGGAATAAGAGTCAAAGTGTATACATATTGGTGCTCGTGACTGTACGTGCTGTGTCCAGAACTGCCATCAAACCCATATTTACACACCAAAGTCAAACTTACATCTTCAGTTAAACACTCCGTATTAGTGATTTTTAATAAGCTTTGAGCAGTAACATGTAATAATTCTTGCAAGTCAACCTCAACTGCAAACTCGGTTGTAGTAACATTTTTGGGTAGTAATCGGTTTTTACATTGTTTTATTGCATATAAGCTATGAAAGCAGTCTTTATGTAAAGTATTTACTGTCGACCGTAACATGTTATATTTTCTTTCGGATAAATCTAAATGCAAGTAAAGTGCTTGTTCCGGAGAAAGAGCTGAAACAGCAGAATCTTTATTTGAATCAGACAAACGCGTAGATTCTTGAGCCGCGAACTGCAATTCTTCTAAATCGTATCTTTCAACTAAGTGTTTTACACGCTTTCGTTTGGTTTTTAAACTAACGTTATCAAACGGAACTTTAGGACGACCCCAGTGGCTACATTCAGGCATAGAACCTTATTTAGACTTTAGAATAGGTCTTAGAGTATCCATCATATACAGTCGTGGTCAACTAATTAGGGACAATCTCTAGTTAAGCCAAATTGTGAATTTATTTTTTTATTTTCCAACGAGTCTTAACAATATTCCATATCTTTTACACGTAAGTTTAATTAGTCATTGATGTGCCCGATTATACAAACAATAACAACTTCTTAAACATTAAACCTCTTTACAGTATAGCTTATAGATTATCAGTGTGCTATTTGTTCAAAGAATGCTGGCTGGCCATTTAATTAGGGACACTGAGATATTGCGTTCTATTTTCAAAATTTGAATCTCAATACTTTTTTATTTCTTCTTTTATTGTTTTGTGGTAGTTTTGGCGGCAATCCAGATTTTTAATTTTAAGTTTTGAGAATTATTTTGAAGAAATATGGGCAAAAATAAAAGTTGCGATCCAACACTACGAACAATTATCATGAAGTTTGTCGAGCGTGGTTGGTCATACCGAGGGATAGCAGAACATTTAAATTGTTCAAAAACTATGGTATGCAATGCAGTGCAACATTTCAGGCGCAATAACACAGCTTTAAATGTGCCCAGGACAAAAAGATCGAGAAAAACAACTCCGCAAGAAGATAGAATGATAACCAGGTTAGCTAAGAAAGATCCGTTTCTAGGCTCTATTTTAATTAAACACGAAGTGTTTGGGGCAGACGAAAGAGCCGGTGTATCAGCGAGGACCGTTCGACGACGTCTGGTAGAAGCAGGGTTGTTCGGAAGAGTGGCTCGCAAAGTACCGTTGTTGAAGAAAGAACATAGAAATGCTCGTTTGGCGTTTGCACGTAAATATGGACATTGGACCTACGCCCAATGGCAACATGTATTATTCTCTGACGAGACCAAGATTAATTTAATTTCTTCAGATGGAAGGCAATACGTACGGCGTCCTGTAAAAGCGGAAATGAATCCAAGATTCACAAAAAAGCAGGTGAAACATGGCGGTGGAAACATTAAAATTTGGGGTTCATTTTCTGGACGTGGAGTGGGACCTGTGAGAAAAGTTCAGGGTAACTTAGACTTAGTCAAAGTTGCTCGCGTCCGTAGGTTTACCCTTGAGACCCTACACGTGATCCCTGGGTGGTGCTAAATGAGTGACACCAACTGAGTGGTAGAGCCACGCTGCGTTGCAGCACACATTGGGCCGGCTCGCCCGGCGTAATACCACCCTCTCACTAATATTCGGCGTGAAATAATGGCACTTGGTGCTGTTGTGTTTCGTTCGACCGGTGAGGGTTCCGGAGACCCTTTCCCCCCCCCCCCCCTTCCCTCCTCCCAATTCTTATTCCTTCCTTAAACCTATTCCTCCCTTAAAGGCCGGCAACGCGTCTGCGATTCCTCTGGTTTTGCGGGTGTCCATGGGCGGCGGTGATTACTCTCCATCAGGTGACCCGCCTGCTCGTTTGCCTCCCTCTTTTATAAAAAAAAAAAAAAAAACATCAATACAAAACAATATTGGAGGAAACTATGCTTCCCTATGCTGAGGAGCATCTCCCTATTATATGGACGTTTCAGCATGATAACGACCCGAAACATACCGCCCGTTCAGTCAAGTCGTTTCTTACCAGTCAGTCAGTATCGGTGCTAGATTGGCCAGCAAATAGCCCGGACCTCAACCCAATTGAGCACCTTTGGCACGAAATCAAGAAAAAAGTTTCAACTTATCGTACCACAACATTAGATCAACTTAATCAAGCTTTTTGTGAGGCATGGGCAAACATTCCTATCGAAACATGTCAGAAACTGATAATGTCTATGCCACATCGGTGTCAAGCGGTAATTACTAACAAAGGTTTTGCTACTGGGTACTGATTTTACACGTAATAAAATGGAGCTTTTAAAAATATTATAATACTGGAGATTATTCGTTTTGTTTAACTCTATTCATCATTATACTTTACTGTCCTTAATTAAATGTCCAGCTACATAATTATACCTTAAAATTTAATACATGTTCAACCTTTGATATTAAATACTTTTTTCTATTTAATTATTCTCTTATTTACAGCCATTTATAGTATAGTAATCGGACCAAATTATGCAAATAATAGGTGCTAAAAAATCAATAGGGTTTTATATTTATATGTACATAACCGGTTATTGCTCTTCACTATCTTGAATGTCCCTAATTAGTTGACCACGACTGTATATATCAGATTCAAGCCATTCTTTATAGTCAGTCAGAAATCGGTCTTCTTTTCGACCTGATTTTTGCTAGAACTGGTCCATTTTGAGGCAAAAATGAAGTGCAATCTGGTTAAAATGCTTTTCAGCTAGCCGCCCGGAATGCGGAAGGTGCGTGGTTCGATTCCCGCCTGAGGTTGTCGTCTCTTTTCAGTGTTTAAAATTTTACATAAGTATATTTAAGCGTTAATAAAACGCTAAAATATAAAAACATTAATTTATTAAATGCTACTTAAATTATATTTATTAAAATCTTTAAACCTGTTCGATACCTGTACAAATCGCTTAGCTATTGAAATACCCTGTCTTATGCAAGTTGAGTAAGCAGTCGCATCATAGTTGGGCGCACCTGGAGTTGGGCGCACCTGGAGCTGGTATTAAATTGCATAGCAAAATGTTATTCAGTCAACACAATTAATAAAATATGAAGCGATCGACAAAGTTACACAATCTTTGGCTATAAAAAAATTCGAAAAACATTTTTTTATCTATATTTATATAAATAATATAGTTACTTAGATTAAATTAAAAATATTATATTATACAATTAAAACACTATTACTGCACGGTTTTTTAATTAAATATTTGTTTTGGGGTGAACATGGTTTGTTAACCGAATGAATAGTGGCCAATTTATCCGTATTATATTATTATTTATCTTTATCTTAATACATAAAATGTTAAAAAAGTTAATTATTGAGAAAAAAGACTATACAATATTTTTTTTTGGCGCCATCTACCAGCTAGTAGTGTGACTACTGCACATAATTAAGAACTACTGCTACGTAAAATATGCTTCTATGCGTGATTCGATTTGTGCACACAAAGCACACAGCAGATGCTATACAGCGAAGTATGCTTTCTGATAAATAGTCCGAAGTCCGTAGAACTATCATCCAACATTATACTTTTACTGCCGGCCACGAGATGGCGCTAGTAAAAAACTAATATCACAGTATAAACTTTAGCTTATATTTATACTGTGCTAATATTCCAAAAATTCCTATTCTGTATTCTGTGCTTACTTTTTTTGCCTGCTAAGGCTTATATTGAATAAACTATTTGACTTTTGACTTCCTTTTATTTTAATGCAATAACTAGGGTCAAATGTTTGTAATTCAGTAACAATTTTATAACGTATGCAATATTAGTGATCGTAATTATCGTTAATTATCGATCGTAATTTTTAAAACATTCCATTTATTTGCTGGCGGGAGTGTGACTCCAATATTGGTTGATAGCAGTATTTCTCTATGGAATCAAATAATAAAGAGTCATGACATGATCACCTGTACCTCTTCGTGCTCTTACATTTTTTTCTTTTTACATTGCGCTCTTGTAACCCAGCTAGCTTTTCTGTAATAATCTGATCCTAATCTCGAATTAACTCGTGTGAGTGTGACCAATTGACCATCAAGAAGGGACAGACAGATGTCACTCTACGGAAGCGAACCAGGGCCCTGGGCCAGGGGGCTAATTGTCTAACACTTATCGCAGCAATACGTTCAAAGTACAAGTACTTACATTGCTTTGCTAGTTTGCTTATTGAAAAGAATATTTAAAATAATCGAATTAGCGAAGCAATGTACTTCTACTTGAAAGGTATTCCTATCCTATCGCAATAGGATACAATACCATAAGGCCCCTGAGTCCCTTGAGTTTGTTAAGGTATTCTGTTTTTGTTACGGTACAATCGAGTTAACAAATACTAAATTAAAATTACAATTAACCGTGTCGCAAAGCCGTGAAAAAATACTACCACCCTCTGTCTACCCATGGGTGTCGTAAAAGGCACTAACGGACTAAAGACTGCACATATGTCCAACAGCATAGAGCGGCGATAGGCTCACCACCTGTCACGCACGTACCATGTGCAGTCGCTCTTTGTTGAGAAGTGGACTATGGCAGAGAATTGCTTTTTGCGGTCCTCATTGCCTATAGTCTCTGACCAACCCTTCGGGAATAATAGTCGTGCGTGACTGACTATAATATGTTTGTATGTATGTAAATTAAAATTACATTTTCGGAGTCCGCTTTTACAGGTTCGAAAATATGATAACGTTAAGAGATAAATGACTGATAATAACAGAAGGAGAATTAATAAATTACGATGACTTCCGTGGCCGAGTGGTTAGCACGCCGGGTCTGGCGTGGCCTTCTCTGTAGGCTTACTCTTAAAACACAATTGCATTAATCAATTTCCAATTACAAATTTAAAAAAATGTCAAATGGCACTTTTGTAAGCGACAATAGCGCCACATTGGAATTAAATTGCGTGGAAATTGATTGAACAAATTATTATCGAGATGGCGTTCCGGAATTATCTTTACTTATCCCAATATCGATACATATTAATCGCATTAGAATTGTATTGAGATTGAGTTTGCGTTCAAGAGTAACCCCCCTGAGGTACCGGGTTCAATTCCTGCTCAGGTAAATTTAGAAATAACTGTTTTTTAATTGATTTAAGAGCTAAGTGTTTCTTTATACGTAAGTATAAAAAGTATGTTAATCCGTAATCTAGTTAAAACAAGTAATAAAACAAATTAATTGTAGGTAAGGTTGCATTTATCTAAGCACTTAACATAAAACTATGCATACAAATATGGACTACGACTGATTACTTATAAAGCTAGTATGTGTCATTTATTTCTTCACACTATATACAAAATATGAGTACTTTGTCAAACTAAAATTTACAATCAACATGCCTCACGATTCTTACACAACAATAGAGGAATGTACTGATTCAGTAATTTATTGTTTATACACACAATTTGGTCCTCAAACTTAACATTAGTCATGTGATTAATCACATAGGGAACACTATCACTGTCTAATATCACTTCGTAATATCATAAGTTCGTCATCATCATCACAAACAAGACTCCTTGCAAATTTTCCACACGTTGGAATAAACCAAGGCATTCAAACAATATTTCTCTTTAAATTATGTACGGTAATGTACGGTGACAGTATGTTTATACTGTCATAATGCGAGCCAGTCCTCTTTGATCATATCAGAAGCCTTTTCGGCTATCATTATGACGGGAGCGTTGGGGTTACCACTTATGATCGTAGGCATGATACTTGCGTCCACCACCCTCAAGTTCGCGATGCCGTGAACACGAAGTCTCGGATCCACGACTGCTTCCGGATCACTTTTCGGCCCCATCTTACAAGTGCTGGTCGGGTGGTAAATAGTAAAAGTGAAATGCTTAAGGCTACATTCCCAGTATTCGTCGCTGAACAAGGGCAGATGCTGGCAACCAGGCAACGGGATGTTGTGAGGCCTCGAACCGTATCTCTGGAAGGCTGTGGTGTTGGATATAGCCATTGCGATCCTTATGCCTTCAGTTAGCACTTTAATGTCTTCCTTGTAAGCGAAGTAGTTGGGCTCTATCGATGGTGGGTGGAACGGGTTGCGACTCTTCAACTTTACCCATCCGGAACTCTTTGGACGCAGGAGGAGTGGTAGAATCGTCCACGTTTCGGCGCTTTCCATTGGCTTGTATACCGTGTTGTATACGCGATCTCTCAGGTTCAATATTCGTCTGATCTGCTCCCCGCCGTCCGAGTTGACAGAGCTGGGAGCGAAGTGGAACTGTATGTCGGGCCATTGTCCTGACGGCGGCGCGTACTTTGTGTTGACGAAAGCGAGGCCTTCGACCCCCTGCGTCGTCATGGGACCTTTCTCGTACAGTATGTAGTTCATAGCGACCGAGAACGTTTGAAAGCGGTCCTTTTTGAACGTGACCGGTTTGTTGACGACGAAAGTGAGACCACCCAAGCCGACGTGGTCCTGCAAGTTGTGGCCCACTTTTAGATTGGCTAGCACCGGGATGCCGTGCTCTTTCAAATGTTCCGCTGGACCGACCCCACTCAACATCATCAGCTTAGGTGTGGATAAAGCTCCGGCTGACATGATGACTTCCCTTTTTATTCGCACCTTATGCCGCTGCCCGTTCCGTACAAATTCGACCCCGTACGCTTGTTTCTTGACTGGATTAATTAATATCCTGGTGACTTGGGCGCCTAAAGCGATGTGAAGGTTGCTTCTCTGTCGCACGGGCCGTATGAACGCCTTGGCAGTGCTGCACCGGCTGCCGCGCCGCATGGTCGCCTGGGTCAGCATGAAACCAGTCTGTTTCGCACCATTTATATCGCGGTTCTCGTAACCGAGCTCCATTCCGGCTTTGATGAACGCCACCGATAAAGGTGTCCGCCAAGGTGCCTCTTGGACGGTCAGATACCCTCCAGCGTTGTGATACGGCGTGTTGACCAAATAGGGGTTCCTATTGTCTTCCGATTTCAAGAAGTACGGTAGGACGTGTTCGTAAGACCAGCCGGGGTTGCCCAAAGCCTCCCACAAGTCGTAATCGTTCCGATTGCCCCTGACGTAGACCATGGCGTTGAGGACGCTGCAGCCGCCGAGTACCTTGCCTCTGGGCCAGTTGCAGCGGTCGCCGTTCATCGCGAGGCAGTAGGAGCGGTTGTGGCTGGGCGTGGTCTGGTACTGCCAGTCCATTTCGGAGAGCTGCGTGTAGCCGGCCAGCGCGGGGATGTCGGAGATCTCGTTCTCGTCCTGGCCCGCCTCTAGCAGGAGTACCGTCCAGTTGCCGACCTCGGAGAGGCGAGAGGCGACCACCGCGCCGGCCGACCCGCCGCCGACTACGATGAAGTCGTAGATCGGCAGTATCTGGAAATAGCATTGTTTTACATTAGTTTTATTGAGCTATTGAAAATAACTTTTTACGCACGTATTGTGTTGTAGTTCTCAGAACCAGCTTAGCACTTCAATACTCAGTGCGCAATAACTTTTATAAGTTGCTCGATCGTCTTAGTGTGCCTCTATTTATAATATCTAAACACTAAAGCCGCGTTCGCTGCGCCATGTTTTGAACAGAACATTGTTCGCAAACATAAATAAGGGGCGTGGCCTAAATGTTTTGTCGAACATCCCCCGCGTTCTTCTGCGTGAAGTTTTGTTAAAAAACTTTGTTTAGGTTATAAAGTCGTTTATTTATAAAGTCGCAGCGGAGGTACTAAACATTTATAAAGTCGCAGCGGACGGGAAATGTTTTGAACAAAAAATGTTCATGAACAATGTTCTGTTTAAAACATGGGCTCGGAATGATCGCGCTTGTGCTAACATTATGTATGGGCACAGTAGCTTTCATATAAGGTATTAAAATGTTAAGCTGCCTCTGAGGCCGACGCGACGGAACAAACTTCTATAGGCTACGGCAACCGTTTACTACACAGACCACTTGGTCTGTGGTTTACCATCAAGCGGCCGTATGCCAATAAATATTTGTTATTTTGTCATATTTATAACCGTGCCGCGTAGCGGTGAAAGAATACTACCACCCCCTCTCTTCCCTTGGGTGTCGTAAAAGGCGACTAACGGACTAAAGACTGCACATACATCCAACAGCATAGAGCAGCGATGGGTTCACCACCTGTTACGCTGAGCACATGTGCAGTCGCTATTTGCCGAAAAGTAGACTATGGTAGAGGACTGCTTTTGCTGTCATTGCCTAGTCTCTGACTAAGCCTTCGGGGATAATAGTCGTGATTATATGTTATGTATGCATATTTGCAATATTGCTATTTAAACCGTGTGGTATAGCGGCTCACTGAAAGAATATTAAGAACCTCTCTCTTCCCTATAGGGCTTCGTCATTAATGGCGACTAACGGACTAAAGACTGCACATTCATCCAACAGCATGGAGCGGCGATGGGCTTCACCTATCACGCTGATAGGCTAATATGCTTTATCATCAGCCTATTAAACGTCCCACTGCTGGGCACAGCCTCCCACGTGCACAACAGCACGTGGGGAGACTGGGCCACAAGCCACCACGCTGGCCCAATGCGGAGCATATGTTTAATTGAACAAAGAATTGTATGCCTGTATATTCATGCTACTATGCTTTTTGCAGCGACATTTATAAGAAAACAGTCTTGAATATACACTGTAAGTGACTTAAACCAGTGAATAAACAATTAGTAATAAATAGAATTTACACTTTAACTATCTTATTAATAAAAATGACCAAATGTCGGTTTAAAGTGACGATTTCTCGTTTTTGTTAAACAACGGGACGTGATGTACCTATGTATATAATAAGTAGTAGGTAGTAACACACATAGTGTAATATAGAAAGCTAATATCGCAAACACTTACAGCATTGACTTCCGTGATATAGGACTCAGGATCGTACTGCTGGTATCTAAAATACGTAATTCCCAACGCCAGGAGTGGTATTAGTCCCAGCACGGTGATTGGTGACGGCGCCAAGCTGGCGAGCGCGCCCGCTGCCTCCATCCTCGTCAAGTCACACAACTATTGCTACTAATAATATTTACAAGCTATCCTACAGTCTTGGCCTCTCACTCTCACATCCAGCTGTCGCCCTTCTTTCTCTGCTCTTCGTCTGACAATATCTTCGGAGTATAATTCCTTATGCCGGCCTTTGTCTGTGTAGTCAAAGTTTTTGACGCTATCTCAGCTTCGTTCAGGTAACTCTTCAGTCGGGCACTCTTCAGTTCATCTTTCTCTAAGTCGATCAGCTGTAATTTGTACCGTTTGTCTTTTATTTTCACTGGCTTGTAAAGCTCTTTGTTCACGTCTCTGTAGTGGTCGTTTTTGTATAGAGAGGTGCAGTAGTAGTCGCTTTTTGAAGATCGGTTTGAGTGACACTCGTATGTGCTGGAACTGCTTCTGTAACCACTGCTTTCTGTGGACTTATCGCTTTTGAAGCTGTCGGCGCTTCTTCTGTGCTTGTGCCTGTAGTCAGGGGGTCCGTAGTCGGGGGGTCCGTAGCCGACGGGGCCCATGTACGGGGTGGGCCCGTGCTTGCCCTTGGTGCGGGCAGGGGAGCTAGCGTGCGAGTAGGACTGCTCTTGGCCCATGATGCGAAGCGCGGCAGCGCTCTCTCGTCAGTTTCCTGGAACACGGAAAGGATTGAGTTAATTCTAGCTGATTGAGTTAAGTATACTGAGCTGTGCACAGTTTTGGCATCACGAAATAGGGCGAAATGGGTTTTTTTTTTGTTACTAGACAGGGGATTCACTAGTACTCAACATATTAATTTAAAATTATTAAATTATTAAAAGACGTCTGGTCTGATGTATCCCCTACCTGGGGGAGACATTAGCAGTGCGATTCTTTAAGTTAAAGCCTTGGTAGCAGCGGCTGCCGCAGCGCTGAGAATTGATTATGTCTCTTTCATATTTATAGAATTGGAAAGAGACAGCAGATCGCAGCGTCTATGTGTCGCTTAGAGAATCGCATAACAGGGGAGACATGAGCCCGGGTTCGTCATTCCTCCCTTTGATTTCCCATCTGAGACAGTACCTACTTTTTTCAACGTTTCTATTTATCTTAAAGTAGGTATATTTGAGCGTTATTAACGCAAAACATTACAAATTTTACGAATACTGTATAACTATTAGAACGAATACTTCATAAATAACATAATTATCTGATTTCTTAATAGGTATAAAGTTCTTAACTTACTACAAAAAAGATATCTAAGTTTTACTTTTATACTCAATATTATTTTAATATTTTGTAAAACAACAATACAAAGAAATACTTCAAAATAAACAATTCAAATAAAACCAAAAAGATTTCAATATGTATCTGCGTATAAGCTCATATAAATAAGAAATAACTTGTAAATTTATATTATGTTAATGTTTATAGCATAATCTAACTTTCACTAAGATGCCGACATATTATATTTAATCTTCTAATTACATATAAATAAAATGTGTAATAAGTGTTACATTTCTTTTTACAGGTAATAAAAGCAGTCCTTCTGAAACTATAGCATATTTGAAACGTAAACGAAACAGGTAACGAGTGAAGAGTTTTTTTTTTGTTTGGGTGTGCTTCTACAATATTGTTTAAAAATAAGTACCTACAGCTATATAACATACTAATAACGTGCAATACTTCATCACGCCCGTCGTTATCCGGAGGGGCAGGCTTACAGTTGGGTTACATCCCGGTAACAGTTGTCAAAACTCGATAAAATTTTGTTGCATGTTATGGCGGCTCCACATTAGTGCCGTGAATTCACGTCATGAATTCACGGCACAAGTCGTGCCCTCCACATTCACGGGATGCTCACAATCGTTCGTGAAACCTGCCGCGAAATGGACGCAGAAGCTGCTGCTGCAATAACTTTGTTTACTGTGGCAACATACTATTTAGACGTCCAAAACATTATTAGAAAAAAAGAAATTTGGAAAAAAAGAAGATGGTGGATGACTGAAATACATCGTAACCGATCAAAGTATAGTCTGGAGTAAACTGATTAATTTCCTCTTTGGTAAATGGCAGGGGCCGTAAATGTGGATAGGATAGGTACGTGTGAACGCCGCGCGAACCCTTTGTCGCGGAGCAAAATACGCGCGCGATCACGCCTGTTCCCCGATCAGATCGGGGAACAGGCATACACACTCGTGAACCCCGCGAAAACCGTCCACATTCACGTTCACGCCTGTTTAAGGAGCTTCGCGGCACTAATGTGGAGACACCATTAAAGTTTGTAGACAAAAATACCACAGACAAGCAAAAACTCGACAGCACTCGAGTAGGAGCTCGATGGCGCAGCGGCTAGCGCGTTCAGCTTGCGATCTTGACCGCTAAGCAACTTTCGCAATGCCGGGTCGCCTGATGGGTGACCAATTAAAAAACAGCTCGAGCTTCCTCCGTACTTCGGAAGGCACGTTAAGCCGTTGGTCCCAGTTGTTGTTGTAAGATGGCAGTCGTTAAAAACCCACCAACCCGCATTGGGCCAGCGTGGTGGGTTATGGCCCAATATCCCCACGTGCTATTGTCCGCGTGGGAAGCCTTTGTCCAGCAGTGGGGCGTTTATAGGCTGATGATGAAGCATAAACTACTATTATGTCTATTTTTGACATATCGTGGTCTAGACAGACATAACTGCCATTGCACATTCGTCGTGCCAAGAGTAAAATGGAGTTCAAAAGACTAGTGCGTGAGCATTATTTTAACGCGATCTAAATTGTCACACAAAGTATCTGATTTGTTGTATTTATATTTATTTATGCTTAATATTAATGTATCATATTTATATAAGTAGTCTATAATATATGTTGTATTTACGTTTTGTATTAAGAAATTACTTATCTGATATTACTTTAACTGTTTTGTTCCATCGCCTTACTTCTAGTCTCCCACATCCTTACCGGTTGACTGGTAGAGAATGCCATGTGGCGTTAAGTCCGCCTTTTGCAGTTTTTGTTTTACAAAGAAGATTAAATAAATAAATATATAAATAAATAAACACGAGAAAAATGGGTCGAGAAAATTGTCGTGTTTCGCATGCTTTGCCTACAGGGCCTTCCATTTGCACGATCCTGCCACTGCACACTTCACTCTGATAGTTTTTCTCCATACCTAAATGATTCATACTATACCGATACAAGCAATGAGTCTGTAGAAGTAGTAGAAATAAACAACTGAGCGACAACTTCCCTTGGGCGTCGTAAAAGGCGACTAACTGACTAAATGCTGAACATACATCCAACAGCATAGAGCATGCTGAGCACATGGTGAATTCGCTATTTGGTGAAAAGTGGACTATGGCGGAGGACTGCTTTTGCTGTCCTCATTGCCTAGTCTCTGACTAACCGTACGGGTATAATAGTCGTGATTATATGTATTTATATGTAATAACTAGCAGCCGCTCGCGGTTTCACCCGCATGGTTCCCGTTCCCGTAGGAATATCGGAATAAAAAGTATGCTATGTGTTAATCCAGGTTATAAACTATCTGTATGCCGAATTTCATTCAAATCCATTGAGTAGTTTTTACGTGAAAGAGTAACAAACATCCATCCATACTTACAAACTTTCGCGTTGATAATATTAGTAGGATAGGATAACTACAAACTTCATAGTTGAATTAAATCTTAAATTGTGTCGGCTGCCATGCCAGTCAGTTTTGTCGTAGAGAGTAGTCAAACCATCATTACATAACATAGATATTAGTAATTGATACATAGCTAATTAATTACACTACATACACACACTGTATAATTTTAATTGCTTTGCAATCGGAAATGACTAGACAAATACAGACTATTACAGACGGATCAATAGATGTTACGACGCTGACGGACGGGACGCCTATTATCATAACTCTTTCTAATTCTATTACGTAGAGTATTTAACAAACATACATAGATTAGGTTGTTTGTGTTGTGTACCGTACGTCATTGAGAACCATCTTTAAGAGGGTTTACGCATTTCCGTTTCCGATACGATTTTCCAAGTCGAAATTTTTAAAGACCAGTAGGACAATTTTAATGAAACTTTGCATGCTAAAGTAAAATACAGGTATCTAAATAATTTGTTAAAAACATTTTTTTTAAACTTTTATTTGGCTGAGTTATTGGGATTTAAAGTCCACTATAGAAAGTTTAAAAACGCATTAACTCAGTTAAAGTAACGTTTTTTAGAAATGGTTTCAACAAACTATTTAGATCTCTGTATTTTATTTCAGCATGCCGAGTTTCATCAAAATTAGCTTACTAATTTTAATCGGATGTGATGTATGATGGAATTGAATGATGGATGTTGCATTATAATATTATAATTACATTTTGACGTACGTTACGTTACACGGTTACACTGATGACTGTATCGCACTATATATCGTATTGCGCATGTCGTTTCGTTTTATAACATAATAGGCCATATCAAACGTTACCGTCGAATGACCAATGCAAAAATGATATTATAAGTTGTTATAATGTAACAACTGCACATGTGACCGGTGTAACGTTAGTCGTGAACTTATACTATTCCATAAAAATTGTGCTTGCGCGATGCAGAAATTGTACACTTCAGTACAGTGCCATCTAGCGGTGAGTAGTGGAACTAACAACGCCCATAAGGGGGGAAAAAAATTTAACTGTTTCGCGTTACGACTTAGCATTTATGAACATTCCAGGGGTCCAACTGTCCCCTCTTAGTTCAGTATTACTTTAATCTTACTTTGCAAAATTTGTATGGGAATTTGCATA
Source organism: Scoparia ambigualis (assembly GCA_963921215.1). Classification (NCBI taxonomy): domain Eukaryota; kingdom Metazoa; phylum Arthropoda; class Insecta; order Lepidoptera; family Crambidae; genus Scoparia; species Scoparia ambigualis. The sequence continues at coordinate 13,893,990 of OY992519.1, forward strand.
GTTAGATTAGTAATGCTGCTCTAAGAGTTGATGGTAAGGCCTCTAGTGGGTTCTATTTCGGTATTTGACGGCTGCTGAAACATGATTACATTGCAATTTGGACATTTATTTGAAAATTGAAATGAAACACTTTTTACGGATGTTCAAAACGTCAGAAAACTAAAAAACCCTATGTAATGTAGTAAATTTAAACGCGAGTTAATCCGTAAAAAGTGTTTTATTTCAATGAGTAGTGCTCGCTTTAACCTTAGAAAACAATATTTGGAAATTCATACAATTCATCGGTAAAAAAAAACAATGAATTTAAAAGACTAACTATTTATAAGGTACCTGTTTGGTAATGCCTATTGTATGGACGCAAATCTGATACTGAAAAACAAAACTCGGCTTTTTCATACAAAACTTAACTGCACTGTAAATGAAATGACTCTTTTTAAGCTTTTTTTTTATCTACAACGGGTAAGCGCTTGGATCTCACCTGATATAAGGCCGAAGGTGGAAGCGCGCTTCACCCGGAATCCTCAACCACTGAGGAACTATCTTATCTCAAACTGTCGGAACACAACAATGCTATAAACATCGTTGTTATGGCGATAGACTTAGATAAGATGGTGGTAGCTAGCCAGGCGGACTTAACAGCCCTACCACCAACCAAACCGAGCACACAAAGATGCACCCCCCGCTGGGAATCGAACCCGGGACCTCTGGGGCTGAGACCGGTGGCTTAGCCACTAGACCGCAGAGGCGGTTAGAATAAAATTTATTAGCATAAAATTCAACCACCGTGTCGCGTAGCGGTGACAGAATACTACCACCCCCTCTCTTCCCATCGGTGTCCTAAAGGCGACTAACGGACTAAATGCAGTACAGTCACGAGCAAAAATATGTAAACAATTGTAACTCTTAATACAATGGAATAAGAGGCAAAGTGTATACATATTGGTGCTCGTGACTGTACATACATCCAACAGCGTAGAGCGGCGATGGGCTTACTCACCTGTCACATTGAGCACATGTGCAGTCGCTGTTTTGTGAAAAGTGGACTATGGCAGAGGACTGCTTTTGCTGTCCTCATTGCCTAGTCTCTGACTAACCCTTCGGGGATAATAGTTGTGTTTATATGTATGTATGTATGTATATAATAATGCACATACACACTTTTTGATTTTTATACACACGCCTGCAGATCCCCTATCCAAAACTGTCAATTTTCTCCAATTCATATTGATCCGTATGCCGTAGTGACAAAGTTCCAAATGTATTGAAGAAATTTGACATTTTTTGTTAGGTCATAAGTGTTGGCGTCTGTACCTACACCTATCAAACGGGTCTAAGGATAAAATCTCTCTATTAACAATATCTCCAAAACTTAAGAAGGACGTATAATAGTGTCGTGTAGCGGTGAAAGAATACTACCACTCACTCCCCCCTCTTCCCTCGTGTGTCGTAAATGGCAACCTAACGGACTGAAGACAGCTCTTATCACGTTGAGCACATTTTGTGCACTGTGCTGTGAAGTTGTTGTTATTTGGTGAAATTACATGAACTATGTATGGTAAAGGATTGATTTTGCGTTCTTCATTATGACTACGTTCACATTCTTAGCATCCGCGCGAGTGAACATCCCGTCGTATCCCGTGACAACTTTCCAAACTTTCATTCACACTTGTACTGACAATAACAAATTACAAAAAAGATTTAGACAAATCAGAACTGCGCGCGGCGGAATGAACGTTTTGTTTGATTGAGAATGGAACGATGATGCGAAAAAAAATTTAGTTTAATTAGATTAAAATTTTAATTAATTTATTATGATAGCTAACTAAATCCGTCGAGGACAGAAAGAATAAAATTTTTAAACGCGTATTCGCATTAAATAAAATATTCGAAAAATTATATATTTTTAAATGGGTACTAAACTAACTTAAGGGAGTGCAGCGCGATCGCAAAAACTGACATAAGTCTCTTAATGAACTTCAAAACAAAATCAACCATATTGATATTTAAACTAAGAACAATTGTGCTTTGAAGTTTCAGACCTAGTAATTTGATTAGTGCAATGTTTTTATTCTGCGAAATGTACAAAACCATCACGCGCTTGTGTTAAAAATTAAAATTTACTTTTTTAAGATGGGGTGACCTGCGGAATATCAATACAAATATTTTCATGTAAGAATTATTGTTTCATTCGTAAAATTAAGTTGTCGAAAGAAAATGTTTTCAGGAGTCATGAGATTTATGTATTGTTTAAAGAATTTGTTTCAAATTTCCACAAGGCCACGCACGACCTTGTGCAAGCAATGGTCAGGCTAACTTACGTAAGTTCTTTTATTTAATGTATTAACTAATTCATCGCATAGTACAAGACAAGTAACTTAAAAATTAGACATGAGTTCGATATATCAAAACGTAACTAACAACCGATATGAGTTTCATATCATACCATATCGATATTACGGTTGTACATAACCGATATTACAAAAACTATGTTAACGAGACGATATCAAAACATGCGCGAGAATATGTTATGAAAAACTGCAAACGATATAACCAAAACGCAAACCGTGCACACAACCAAAACGGATTGATATTCGCATCTTCTCTTTCTTAGCAAAGCTTAGAAAGCAGTGTAAAAGAGATGGAGCGAATATGAGGTCATTCGCTTTTTCTCTGTCTCCATGAAGCGGTGTAAAAGAGATAAAGCGAATTTGAGTTTATTTGGTGCAATGCTTGAGAAATTAGTTTTAGTACCTAGAGCTAGAGTTATGATTTGTTTGAAAGAGTTTTTTGGTACCTAATAGTTTTGATGCGCCCTTGACCTTGGTAATACCTACGTGCTGTTAAATTGAGAAAGTAAACATTGCGTTTATTGTGTTGTGCAACTTGTGTATTTGTTATAGTGTAATAAGGAAAGGATTTCTTGTAATTATTACCTATGATAGTTTAAGTGCCTCCTTTTTATGAATTTGTAAATAGTTAAATTAGTTTAAACGTTTCAAGTTACAACGTATTTACTTATATTTTTGTTAACAATGTTGCGAAAGACGAATAGAATATGGACTAATTTTGATAGAAAGACAATGCTGCTTCTATGGCTGTGTCTAAATAATGTTCTTCAAATTAAGGGAAACCGCCATAACTAACTGAGCAAGCGCAATCTGTATAACATATCTCATAACATAACTCATTTAAGTTTGAAAACTGTACCTACTGATATCGATATCTGAAAACGATTATCCATATCGATATGAAAACTCCATATCGGTTACATAACGGTTATGGTGAAAAAACGAAAACGCCCATGTCTATTAAAAATACGTAAATTTTCACTATTTCGTGCAGTGCAGATCCCCTTAATAATTAAGAAGTTCTTAATTTAATACCTTTTTCAGGGCTTCGATCTGATAGATCAATTTTCATTATTTAAAAGGTGCCAAAAAACAGCGTCAGTTATTCACTAACAGGTCTGCGATAGTTGACCTGAGAGCGAGCGGAGTAGAATCACAGAGATTTCATATCCGAGATCATCACTCGCTGTTCAGTCGAGTCAGTTAAGACCCTTCTGATGGCAACTTGACAAACGTTTGGTCACGCAGATGTACAAACTGAATAAACATCTTGATAGCGTGATTCAGAAATGCGCACAGTCGGTACAGCGCCATCTGGTGGAGAGCGGCGTAAACGACGCTCGGGCAACGACCTTGTCCTTGATACCGTTACCGTACAAGATAATAACCACTGTAAAAGAAAAGTGACTGTTACAAACTGCCAACTCGACATACGATTACGCCAATTTTGTTATTTAAAGCTACAGTACATTGTAATGTTTGTAGTAGTAATAAACATCATTTTATACTTTGGTCAACGCATAAAGTACTTCTCGCTCGATACATTACATTTCTATTGTTCGCTTAAATTTAATCGTCTTAGGTTTTTTTATTATAATGGCTTCATGTGATCTGCACAAGTAATAGAGATGATGGTAAATATTTTCTTTGTTTACAGTAGGTTATCTTCTTCTTTGTCGTTACGCTCTTGGCAGAGAGGTCGTGCTCGTTACCTAGTAATATCGGAGGGGCAGATGTTATTCGCCTCAGGATGTCGCGCCATTTCTCCCCGTTGGATGTCATCCGATTGCACTCATTCAAGGATCCGCCTACAGCTGACTTTATCTGGTCGATCCATCGCATGGGTGACCTCCCACGCGGTCTAGTACCCTCCATCTTACTCTGGACGACGAGGCGTTCTATGAAGCAGTTGTCTCGTCTGAAAACATGTCCGAAGAAAGCCAGGATACGAGATTGTACTACGGAGAATAGACGCTGAGTGATGCCGAGTTCTTGTAGTATCGAGACATTTGTGCGAAATTTAGTCTATGACACTTCAAGCATTCTTCTCCAGCACCACATCTCAAGAGCGTCTATTTTCCTCCTTTCTACTTCTTGCCGCAGTGTCCACGTCTCAGCTACGTACAAAAATATGTGGAAGACATGCGTACGAACAAGTCTGGTCTTGTGATGTTTCTGTTCCTCCATACTTTTCTCATTTTGTCCATTGCTGCTCTCGTAATAGCCATTCGTCGCTCTATCTCGTCGATACATCTGCCATTATTCGAAATTAGGATGATAATATGAACGTTTTTCGTATTTCCTCCCAAACTCCTTGAATTTCAGTAAAGGTGTGGGACTTTACTGAGATCTCACACGGACTTCTTGAGAGAATTTGAAAGGTGATGTTGCACTGTTTTGTTTTATTTGCCAACACTCATGCACGTTCACGTACACTTAACGGTTAACAATCCACCATTATTTCACATTAGTATTGGACAAAATACCAATTATAGAAAATAAAACAAAACGGCAGACATGACGCTTCATTTTTCCGCTAAGAAGTGTCATATGTTTTTAATGTGATCAACTCTGATCATAGACAAGTCGGATTAATGTTCTCTTTTTAAAACATACTTCCAATTCAATTTTAAAAGACGTTATTAATCAGAAGAGTAGTCTTTTGTTCTTTAGATTAACCACTACAAAATGCCTGACGGAATCACTAGCGTCCGCAATAAACTTTCACTTGCAATCCAAAGTTACCATAATTGAATGCCGCTGCATCTAAACGTGGTTTTCACTGGCCCGCGCATTTAGATTTACATTCCAGATTGTATTTTGACCTCAAGGCAGATTTGCGGTTAACACTGCGCAATGCATCTTGTGGTAAACTATTGTTTACAAAATGGGAGGTTTCACTCTCGAATGTAAGGTGAGGTCGTGAAGAGTGATAATTGTCGTGTCTACATGACCGTGCTAATAGAAGCCCTGTCACTTTTAGCTTTAGAAAACTTTCGTAATGCACTTAGATGGTTTGGTCGCTCAATTTGTGGTTTAAAAGTATCATGGGAACTTAGATAAAGATCTAAAAAAGACTTTAAATACAAGCTAGCTTCTTAGACATTTTATATGAAGAGTTTTAATACAAACTGGCTGGTTTTGGTATCATTAAAAGTTAAAATTTTTAAGAAGGTAATTCCAAATTCACATTAGGAAAATGTGTGATTTTCATTTGTTTTTCTTACTGTCGCGATGAGTAAATATCTAATGAAGAAATTCGATATATTTTAAAATTTTACTACAAATATGGTAAAAATGGCAAAAAGTTATAGAACAAAATGGCATCTACATACTTTAGTTAAATGTAAATAAACTATACTTATTAAAAAATGCGAAGAAACTTTTTCCCCAACCTGTTACATTTGCTCAATGCAAACTAAAGAAATGATAATATCTTTAGTTAGCTATTGATTGAGTAACCCATCATCCGTAGGGCTTTCATTTATTTTCTTATTTAATGGCAAGCGTTTGTTTAATTGTCAAGATTAGTTGTTAATAATAATTTAGTATGTAATTAAATCAATTATAAATTAATAAATCATCCGTTTAACCCTTTCGCGTACCTACGAATGATAGTCTTTGATATAAAATAAAGTAACTTCCTTCTCCTGTTTTATCTATTTGTGTTGAACTGTTTTGTTTGTTTGAATTGTCTATTATTTGGTATTTTCTTTTTATTATTTTATTTCAAATTCTTTTAAAACTGAACTAATTGTCACTGTTTCTTCCATAAGAATGCGGAAAAACCTCAATATAAAAAATATTGTTTCAAACAAATCCTGTTCTCATTGTTCCTTTCTTAAGAATCGTTCGAAGATAAACGGTTAAGAATGATTGTTTTGTTGTGTGTTCTGATATGTTATTATCATTTGATAGTCGGTCAGTTACCTTCCTTGCATGCAACAGCAACACAGTTCTGTGCATTATAGGCCCGAGAATCTTGTTGTAGATTTAATAAAAAAGTAAACCTTTTTAACGTTCGCAACATGAATTTATGTTTATTTTTGTGATTTTTTTGCTTACATTTTATAATTTAAAACAAGTACCTATTCGTACCCATTTTTCAACACTTTCTGAATCGATTTTGTTTAAACATTGTACATAATTTTTTCGATACTAATTACATTAATTAAAATAATGTTTGCAAAAAAATGTTCATAGTAATTTTTGACATTGAGTACTTTCACTTTTACTTACTAAGGAATTTGCTGCTGGCCTCTTATGAGCCCAAACATTACAGTGTTTATGGGCGGTCAGAAACGAATGTTTCCTCAATAGCCATAGTCAAAGTCAAAATGTATTCAAGACGTTATTTTTTAGCTGTGGAGAATAATGGGCGTAAGAAACTGCACAGCTACAGAAATACAGAAGTAAAGATAATATGTAATATTTTATATATTTTTTTTCGTTAATAACGCTCAAATAAACTAGAATATAAACTCAAATAAATTGAAAAAATTACCTTAGGTAGTAATGTTTTTGAAGAAGTACAGATATTTACAAAAACAAAACAAAAATAAGTCGTTGCCAAATCATGAAATACAAAATATGAATTTTAATAATTAATTTATACAATTTAAATCGAATAACTCGGGTAAGTATATATAAGAACCATGTCGCGTAGCGGTTAATATATATATATATATGTGTATATATATATATCATAACGGTGACGTAAAAGGCGACTAAAGGACAAAAAACTGCACTTACATCCTACAGGTACCTACAACATAGAGCGGCGATGGGCTCACCACCTGTCACGCTGTGGCCTATGGCAGAGGACTGCTTTTGCGGTCCTCATTGCCTAGTCTCTCACTAACCCTTTGGGGATAATAGTTGTGACTATTATGTATGTATGTATACAACTTTAATTTTTCTTAATACAAAAACAATTAAGGATGAGTTCCACCCATGAAACTGAACAACTTTCCCCAAGTAACCTATGTGCAAAAATGACAAAAAAAATTCGATCTCCCATACTATTGTCGTCAGCTGATCGGACAGTTTTGTATGGGAGGTCGAAATTTTTTTGTCATTTTTGCACATAGGTTTCTTCGGGAAAGTTGTTCAGTTTCATGGGTGGAACTCACCCTTGATTGTTTTTGTATTAAGGAAAATTAAGGTTGTATAATACGTTTATTTTTTTTTAATTACCTTAGAGTAATGTCGAAGTAAATAATATTGATTTAATTCGCATGCGTCGAATACAACCACAAAAGGCAAGTCTGAAATGCCAGCTGTTTTAAGTTCATCTTGACCCTAAATCGTTGGGTTGTGAAAACATTAACCCATAACAGGCTATTACAAGGAATACTACTATTGTATCATGCTTATGCGTTTCATGTTTGAGGCTCATTATAGTGTTTACTTGGCAATGCAAATTGCTTTGCCACTTATCTTCGTCGTGCTATCTTGGACGAAGATGCAATGATATGCCCAGCTAGTAAAGAGCTAAGTTAGATAAAACAATGCAAAAACATCGTATGTCATGGGTTTTATAATGGGTACGCTTGGCGCTCTTGGCTTTCATCTTACGTTATCATTGAAATGAAACACTTTTTACGGATCACAACTAGCGTCTAATTTACTAACTACTTTAAGGGATCCGTGATCATTATTGTATCATTATTACGTTATCATTACTGCAGAGCGAGCACGGATCTTTAATCGACCGATAAAGTGACATTTAGACGTCGAAAAATTGACATCGGCAGTACTTGAACTGTCAAATTTTATCGTCTTATGTCACTTTATCGGTCGTTATAAGATCCGTGCTCAGTAGGCTGGTAAGTAACGATTAGGCCGAAAGTAGAAGAACGCACTTGGCCTTCATCTTATAATACGGGATGGTAAGAAATATGTAGAAGCTGGTTATTCAGTTTTCATAGGAAATAATATTAATCGTAAAAAAACTACGAACTTTGTTCATTTATCTATCAATCTATCTAATCAGCCCACATCTACCCACTGCTGGCTGAGTATAAGCACGGTAATAGTTTATGCCAGTTTTTCATTCATAGTCAGTACTAATAATAAAAAGATAAAGTTTGTATACTTAATTGTTTGTGTAATCGTGTCGCATAGCGGTAATAGTACATTATGATATAAGTGCGGTAAGATGAAAAGTACAGCCGAGGCGATATTGCTAGCCCGAGCCGTAGGCGAGGGCTACAAGAAAGCAGAGGCTGTAATTATCAAAGCGCACGTATGTCATACGACGTTTTATAACATATTTGCGAGGAAAACACATTTTCCGAAAATGACTGCGTTTTTTGTTGTTTTACTAGTGCATGAATCTTTGGTAAGCCAACATATATTTTTCTTTGTCCAACAGCATAGAGTATAGAGCGTAGATGGGCTCATCAAAATAATACTACCAACCCCTCTCTTCCATTGGGTGTCGTAAAAGGCGACTAACGGACTAAAGACTGCACATACATCCAACAGCATAGAGCGGCGATGGGCTCATCAAAATAATACTACAAACTTCTCTCTTCTCTTCGGTGTCGTAAAAGGCGACTTACCGACTAAAGACTTCACATACATCCAACAGCATAGAGCGGCGATGGGCTCATCAAAATAATACTACCAACCCCTCTCTTCCCTTGGGTGTCGTAAAAGCTACTAACGGGCTAAAGGCCTATGTTGTCCATAGATTCAAATGATTACTAATTTTTAAATTACATTACCGCACTAGTGCGAAACTTATTACATTACGATACTGAAATCGGTGTAATAAGAGCTTCTTTACGAGCAAATGTGTTATAAAAGAATATTACGACCCCCTCTCTTCCCTTGGGTGTAGTAAAGGCGACTAACGGACTAAAGACTGTTTTACGCAATAAAGATATTCTGATTCTAATTCTGATTCATAATACCAACCGCATAGAGTGGCGATGGGCTCACCACCTGTCAGGCTGATCAAATGTGCAGTCGCTATTTGGTGAAAAGTGGACTATGCTAGAGGATTGGTTTTGCTGTCCTCATTGCGTAGTCTCTGACCAACCCTTCGGGGATAATAGTCGTTATTGAATGTATGTATGTAAGTAATTTAAAATTTGTAAGTTTGGATGTAAAGAGAATTACCTCATAAAATATCTTCGAAATCGAATCGAATCCGAAACTTTATTTTGATCTCTTTTCTGATATTTTTCTGATATCAAAAAAAAGTTAACAAAATGGTTGAATCGTCGGTCGTGTTGACTGTTGTCCAATATAAAACTGACAAATATAACGTGTAAAAAGTGTAAATCCTTTCCGCAAATATTGGCAGAACAAATACTTTACATCTGGTTGTATGAAGGGTCACATTGAGAGTTTGAGAAAGTTATCTTATCACTTTGACTCTTCAGCCTTCATGTCAGATTTGTGTTTTATTTTAATTCTTTAGTTTTGTGCTTTTTGATTTAAGAAAGGCAAAGGCATCTATAGCTTATACAGCCATGACCTTAATGATTTTCGTAATTAACCCCTTGAGCACCGTAAAACCAGACACAATTGAAAATCAATTGTTTCGCGACCGCCGGCGGTCTCATGATCTGTGATCTATTAATAGTGATGAATAACAATCTCGATCACCATTAATCACACGAAAAAATTGTCCCTACCCTTGAGTATCAACAAAGATATGTTATGGGACTTTACGAGATATCACGAAGAATTTTTGTGCATGTTTTAAATTTTATACTACTTTACTATGTGCTGCTTAAAGAGATTTATGATAGATAACTGTAAGAGAAACTATGAACTAGGGTTCATCTAGATTTTATCGTACAGACATATAATGAGTGTTACGTAATGTAATTAGCAGAGATAACCGTGTCCACCGATGTGGGCTGTAGCGAGCAGTTACGGGCAATCAGAGCGAGACGGCAGATGATCTTAACTGAATTCGTCTCAGAATCTCTAGAGTACCCTCTTTATACCGCATGTTAGACGTTACTTAGATTCGTTGTTAAAAAAAATTACAAAGTGTGTTATTAAATGTACCTAAAGGACTTTTTGACGGGAAAGAAAGAGTTTGAAATTGTTTCATTTTCAAAATTTGTGTTTTGTCGAATATTAATAGGTCAAGGATCATAAGACCACCGGCGGTCGCGAAACAATTGATTTTTCAATTGTGTCTGGTTTCACGATCCTCAAGGGGCTAATGTGAAAATATGATGGGGGAATATCATTTACCATTAAACATCCATATTATTCCATATTATCGTCTACTTATAGCAAAGACATCATTTACTATTATCTCTCTTGACACTGGCTGAATGTGCTAATGTGCAAGACATTATTATCGTCCAAGTCATCCCATCGTCCTAGGTCGAGTTTGATGCGAAAAGAGTGCCCAAGAGATCGGCTTTCTCCTTTGCAGTATGGCCCAGGCAGTCATCGGTCTTGTGCAGTGGTGGTAGGGACGGCTGACAAAAATTCCCTAAGATAACGTTGGCGAGAGACCATGCAGAACGCACGCGTACCCGAAGGAAGACGCACTAGCCTCTCGCCAATTCTACTTATGAATGATGACTTCGCCTTGGCAATTTCCTTCTTAAAGGACCTGGCTGGATTTATTCGATATCACTATACACATACATATCACCTTCCAGTCTTCCACATCAAAAGCATTGTTGAATTTCCAAATTTTTTACCATGGTATTTATCTTGGAGGTTTTAAAATAAAACACTACACTTTTTTGTAGTAAATATAGTTAAATTTTCCGTTTATCCTGAGCCTTTTTGTGGGAAAACTGGTTCTATTTCTCGAATGTCAGTCAGCCGCGAGTCAGTTAGCTTTTGGGCTGGGTCAACGCGATTATGACTGTTGGTTGACCTCATTCGGAACTCGTATCGAGACCTTTGCCAAAGCTCGCTAAACTTGAATGATTGTCCTGTATAATAATATAGGCTACAAATACAGGGTTTTGGTAATAAGGTTTATTGAAATTAAACACTTTTTTTACGGATTAACTCGCGTTTAATTTACTATTTACATAGTTTTTTTATATTATCCTGACGTTTCGAACCCTTTACAGGGTCCGTGGTTACAGGGAGACTGAGGTGTTGGTCGTCTCATAGTTAGAAGTTATTTGCATACCGTCAATCATTTTTATATTTAACCGGGTGCTTTTCAAGTTTACACAATAAGGTTTATAATCACATAACCGTGTCGCGTAGCGGTGAAAGAATACTACCACCCCCTCACTCCCCTTGGGTGTCGTAAAGGGCGACTAACGGACTAAAGACTGCACATACTTCCAACAGCATAGAGCGGCGATGGGCTCACCACTATTCAATGCAGTCGCTATTTGGTGAAAAGTGGACAATGGTAGATTGGCAGAGGACTGCTTTTGTTGTCCTCATTGCCAGTCTCTGACTAACCCTTGGGGGATAATAGTCGTGATTATAACATGAGGAGATTGGACTATATGGTTGGCTGGTAGGTTTTGTTTTCATGTTTTTTTGTTATGTTTTTTTTGTCTGTATTCCTGGATGGGTACCTACTCAGTAAATAAAGGAGAATGACCATTTTACTATGGGAGTTAAGCTAGTTTTTTATCTAGCTAGCGTAACACAGCGCTTTAATGAAATAAATAGTAATCAATAGCAGCAATGCTCTGAATTATGAAGAAAAAATTACATTACAATATCATGCGGGAGTTTGAAGCTATCTTCATTTTTAGTAATGTTTAAAAAGTAATTTCTACGACCTTCGTGTTGGAGTGGTGAGCACGCCGCTCGCCGTCTCTAAGGTCGGGTCGATTGAGAAATAACTGTTTTTCTAAATTTATTTCTGGTCTGGGTGTTGCGGCTAGTAAGTTATGTTTATTTGTATGTAACCAATAAAAATTTTCAGTTTCAAAATAATTTCAACTTTGGCTAGATAATTGGTGTAGGTACATACATCATATAATCCCCGAAGGGTTAGTCAGAGACTAGGCAATGAGGACCACAAAAGCAGTCCTCTACCATAGTCCACTTTTCACCAAATAGCGACTGCACATGTGCTTAGCGTGACAGGTGGTGAACCCATCGCCGATCTATGCTGTTGGAAGTATGTGCAGTCTTTAGTCCGTTAGTCGCCTTTTACGACACCCAAGGGAAGAGGTGGGGTGGTAGCTCAGATAATTTCCTTCTATGATCTGAGGGTGGTAGTATTGTTTCACCGCTATGCGTCACGATTACAATTGATGTAAGAGTGGAAAAAGTTATTTCGATTCTTAATCGAAATAACTTAAAAAAATTATTAAAAAAAAATGATTATTTGACTGAGTTATTGCGATTTTTTACTTTCTATAGTGGACTTTAAATCGCAATAACTCAGCAAAAAAAAAATGTTTTCAACAAACTATTTAGATCCCTGTGTTTTACTTTAGCATGCAAAGTTTCACCAAAATTGGCTTATTGGTTTTTAAAAATTTCGACTTGGAATTTTGTATGGGAAACCGAAATGCGCAAACCCTCTTATGTAACGTTTTTAAGTAAGGGGGTAGGTGTCCAACCAGCTGTTCGACGCACGCACCTACAGTTAAATAACGGAGTTATTTCTGCTCTATGCCATTACTGCGCCGCCGGCCGGCTTCCTTTTCCTAGCAGACAGACCTGTTTGAAGAAATCTTCTCACATATCCTCGGCATGTGTTGAAGTAAATACGAATCTAATTCTATGCAACATGAACCAAGATCGTTAGTATCGAAACTTTTGCAGTTGAAAGGCATGGTAATCTGGAAATACGTGCATACTTATTTATTGTGAAAATAGTAAAGATAAATCACGACAGATGAAATAGTTTTGTATGATTGATAAGTCCCGCTTCATTATTTTACTTTTTCGCGACTCTATAGTGACTTTAAAATTGTTTTTGTTTCTTTGCTATTATGCGGGATTATTATTTTAATCGAGTTTTATAAAGTAGCCTATTGCTCTTTAACGGAAAAACAAACTTACGCTTATTAGTTCAACATAAAAAACAACACTTACAAAAACTTATGGAATTTTTAATTTGTTTTGACAGCGTCTTTGGTTACTCATCCAGGAATTAGTCATGTCGTAAGTGGCTTAACCCCTTGGTATCACGACGTGTCGCGTATCGGTGAAAGAATACTACCACCCCCTCTCTTCCCTTGGGTGTCGTAAAAGGCGACTAACGGACTGAAGACTGCTTATACTGCCAACAACATAGAGTGGCGATGGGCTTACCACCTGTCACGCTGAGTACATATGCAGTCGCTATTTGGTGAAAAGTGGACTATGGCAGAGGACTGCTTTTGCTGTCCTCATTGCCTAGTCTCTGACTAACCCTTCAGGGATAATATTCGGGATTCTATGTATGTAATATGTATGTTTACATTATGTACGAATTGCATTTGAAATTAATTGCATGCAATTCTGCGTAAACAATAAACACATTTCAATTGGGCACATGTTAAGAGCCCAACGTATTTTACAACTCCCAGTTACACCACGTCTCTCACGTGTAACTGGAAATAGGCAAAACAGAATGGCGACCATTCTGTAGACAGTTTTGCAACGGCAACTTAGGTTATGTATTGCATTATACGTATAAACGTATCACAGATGGGCTTAGGCCTCCTCACATAGTCGCACGGAACCGTATCGCGTAGCGGCTCATTAAAAGAATACTACCACCCCCTCTTTCTTCCCTTGGGTGTCATAAAAGGCGACTAACAGACTAAAGATTTAAATAAAAAAATAAAAAAAAATTGTTAACGCTCACACCAATTATCTAAACCAATATAAACTTCTTTTGAAACTAGTTAATATGGTAAGATAACGGATAAATATACTTAAACATAGAAAAACACCCAGACCCGAAATCAATTTAGTATTACAGTTTTGTCTTAATTGACCCGACCGGGAATTGAACCCGAAGATTCCACATACTACCAACTGCATAGAGCGGCGTTGGACTCACCACCTGTCACGCTGAGCACATGTGCAGTCGCTATTTGGAAAAGTGGACTATGGCAGAGAATTGCTTTCGCGGTCGCGGTCTCGGTCTCGTTTCGGCTCTGACTAACCCTTCGGGGATAATAGTCGTGATTATGTGTATGTATTGCACATAACATGAGGAGATTAAGGATTGAGGAGTAATGTAATAATATGCTTGTTATGCTGTTTGCACATTCAGCCAGTGTCGAGTAAAAGATATAATTATTTAAATACTAGCGGCCGCTCGCTGTTTCACCCGCGTGGTTTCCGTTCCCGTGGGAATATCGGGTTAAAAAGTATCCTATGTGTTAATCCAGGTTATAAATTATCTGTATGCCGAATTTCATCCAAATTCATTCAGTAGTTTTTACGTGAAAGAGTAACAAACATACTCGTACACACTCACTAACTTTCGCCTTTATAATATTAGTGTGATTTTCTCTAAGTAGATAATAATAGATTGTAATGATTAGTGATATAAATGATGAATGGTGATGATGATATTCCCTCCAAACCCCTTGAGTTTCAGGGAAGATGTGGGACTTTACTGAGATGATATCTAACATTTTGTCTAACATTGATTTCTTAAGAGAATTATAAGTTCTATTTGCCATATTGTTTTTTGTAAAATAAATAAAAACAGTTCACATAACGGTTAATAATCCAACATTATTTCACATTACTATAAACAAAACACAAATTTTAGAAAATAAAACTGCTGCTTAATAAAAAAAAAATTATTAATATTAAAAAAAGGTTGTAAGAGCAAGAAATAACAAATTGACTTCGGCTAAATGTGCAAACCGCACCTAGCCATCAAAATTAGAGAAAAAAAAACAATTTTACTTTTCTTCCAAAAATTCCAAATATGTTATAACATATTTGGACTTTTTGGAAGAAAAGTAAAAAGAAAAGTATACTGCAGTCTAGAGAATTAAGCTCAGACTGCAGTATACTGCAGCTCGAAAAGTTGGTAATAAAAAGAGGTTTTAATAAACTTCAACAGTAGTAATTCTCTCGATTCCCCGTGCGTGCACGTGCACGTTCGATAATTAAAAACAAAATGTCAAGGGAACTTGGCTGTCCACTCCGCAAGACACCATTCACCTCAGTTATCGTATTTACGCTGCAAAAGTGTCAAGTGCCTGTACTTGTTGTTTTCTGGTCATTTAAAAATGCAACGTCAAGACTCATAAGAAAAAAACATTTTTTTTTATGGTGCGAACTTCCTTGTCTGATAGGGCCGCCTTGTATTGTAATTATTAAGCATTAAGTTGGTTAAATGCTCTAAGGTGTAGGTACCTGGCTGGCTTATTTAGTCAATAGAGGCAACTTTTGTGGCACCTGTCAAAATTATATTCTTTCATAGAAATGTTAAATGCTATTAGCGCACTGTGACGTCACTGTTATGTTATCTTATACTTAATATTAAATTAAAAAAAATATGTTAAGTTACTAACTATAGTATGCAAAACAACTATAGATTAATTAGTTTCGGTTTTTAGACCACGACTTTTTGCATTCAACAAAAACGTAAACTTTCTATGAACATAGTAGGTATTGCAGCCTTAGATTAAAACAAAAAGAGGTCTGAGGAACCTCTTTTTGTTTTAATCTTAGATTGCAGCAATAAAATCCCAGGACTACATCACACTTTTGAAATTGTTTAATGGAGACTCTCTAACCTTGTATCTAAAGAGAATGTGATGAAAACGATGTTTGAATGTTGTTGCAAGTTTGTAGAATTATTCATTATACAAGCTCGGTTCTAATTTTATAGGGTTGGCAAAGAGATTAAAATAAAAAGGGTGAGGTATCACCGATGCGTTACCAACCCTCAAAGACATTAAATAGTAATAGTTTAATGTCTTTGAGGGTTGGTAACGCCTCGGTGATACTTCTCCCTTTTTTATACCTAACAATCGCAAAAGAGAAGTAGTGAAAAGTGTAATAGAGTCGGAGTTACAGCCGAAAAATTTTTGTAATCGTTTTGTTCGATCGAGGATTATCGAGGGTTCCGTAGAAAAACTAAATTCGGCATTAAAGAATTTAGCCGAGATTCCCCTCCCTCAAATAAAAAAAACAATTTACTTTTTATAATATTCTTTATTTATAAGCTATCTAATATACTTATTTCATATTATTTCGTTTTTTCCTGTTTCAGATTTTTTAAATCATACATTTGGGTATTATCCTGTTGAGCGTCGCACGCGTCTCGTGTTGCATTCAATAGCTTACCAGCCCCCTAGACAAATGGCAAACGTTCACCCCCTTTCTATTCGTAATTCGTCGTACAATGCGCGCGCGCAGGTATGTTTCACAAGCAATTGGCACAGTACACAACAGTACAGTATTACTACGAATTACGAGTAGACAGGGGTTGTGCGATTTGACACTCGTTTAGGAGGGCAGGGGCTTGGTAGTAATCTTTTTTATCACACTGAGCCAGCATACGAGCATACGGCCCTTGTGATGGTGCGCGGCCACCGCAGCCCATGGACGCGCGGCACCGAGGGAATCACGCGCGCAACGCACACAGAAGCTTTAGTTCTTACAGGGGGGTGTCCTGTGTCACTCCGCAGTTTAGGTACGTTCGTTTGGTGCGCCTCCCAGGCAGGTCACCTAGGCGATGGCAGTAAAGGTTGCCGCGAGCCGACGCACCGAACACGTCGCTCGTCGTCGATCGCTTAACTCGTAATCCCTGCGCGCGCGCGTAAACCCTACGCTCTGTCACGTCATGACGTCAAATCGATATCGAGTGAGCGTTGCTTAACGGAATATGAACGTTCAGGTCACACGATAAGTTTCAATTTCTCGTGAAAGTCGTTAGAGCGTGAACCTTTTGTATGGTAGTACTATTAGTTATTCTGTGGTTCTTATGCCAGGCAGGCCTTGCGCACTCCGCGCTTTAGGTATGAAGCTACTAGTAGCCGACCGGACGGACGCCCGCGAACATCCTGCAGTCGTTAGAAGAGATAAGAGCTACGCGATAGTACGCAATAGAAAGAGAGGCAACTTCTAGGTGAATTTAACTGTAGGTAAGGTATGAAGCTACAACAAGTAGCCGGCCGGACGGACACGCCCCGCGAACACCCTGCCCTGCAGTCGTTAGAAGAGATAAGAGCTACGCGATAGTACGCAATAGAAAGAGAGGCAACTTCTAGGTGAATTTAACTGTAGGTAAGGTATGAAGCTACAAGTAGCCGGCCGGACGGACGCCCGCGAACACCCTGCAGTCGTTAGAAGAGATAAGAGCTACGCGATAGTACGCAATAGGAAGAGAAGCAACTTCTTAGTGAATTTAACTGTAGGTATGGGAGCGGTGTGCGACCTTAATTGCGCTTTATTGTGTCTTAGCAAGAGTCGCTATTTTTTTAAATGACTTAGCGGAGTGAAACTTCTGTACTTGTACTATAATGTATTGTATGCTTATGCCTCTATGCCCTGTATTTTTACTAGATGTAGTAAACCGTAACATATCAAAGATAAATATTGCTACCTTCTCCTGACTGTGAGGTTGCATGGAGTTTGTCTTTAACCCCTTGAGGATCGTATAACTAGACACAATTAAAAGTCAATTGTTTCGCGACCGCCGGCGGTTTTATGATCCTTGACCTATTACAGGTTAATACATTTGCAAATTGAAACAAACTTTAAATTCTTCGATCGCACAACAATGATTACAACATACACGAAGATATGTCACAATGAAACCACGTTCATTATTTTGCGTACAGAATAAAGATTTATTGGTTCTGCTTTTAACTTATTTATGTATTTGAAACTTGTAACTGCCGGTAGCAGTATAGTACGTGAATCAAATAGGTAGCGGTTTTTATTGCCACAGTATATTTTATGTCTTGACCACAGAATGAAGGAATCAACGATTTTTTTCAGGCTGGCTTAGCCACTCATGTTACATTAAAAGGATTTAAATAATTTAAGTATTACATTTAAAGCTGCTTACAGCCTTCACACACGGAAATAAAAGAAACCGTCGAATAACAACTTTCAGGGTTTGCAACGCGTTGTAATGAGTGATACTGATTGCCCTTTTGATATTGAAAGCATCCAAGGGCAGCTGCGGTCACCGCGACTAGTTTTTAAATTTATCGGATCAATAACATAAAAAAAAACTCTTGGTCAAAGTGGTCCTATAAGGTTTCTGACATTTTGCGGGGCGTAAGGATAGAAAACTTATTAAAAAAGCTCACGAAAAATTTCTCACGAGAACCTTCTCCTTTTTTGAAGTCGGTTAAAAAGAAATACTATTAATTATTTTTAATAATGACAAAAGTATGCTTCAAAAACCAAGAAAGTCGCGCTGCCCTAAAGTTCTGTTTTGACTATGGTCTTGATCGAGCGTACAATTCCGAATTTGAAATCTGGGACGAACTACCGTATTATGCCCGAGTCAAATAATGCATTATTTATTCTTCGGCCATTAGCCTCAAATTGCGTATTCCGTTGCTTTACACATTAGTAGTTGCTTTTCGTTCCGAGCGCTTACGTAAGTGATGGCCGGTGGCAAAGCCATTTTGCCAATTGACATGACCACAAAAAAGCTTTGTGAGCAGCATCCGTTGTCTATGGTTAATCGTCCACCCATAGGCTACTTTTTAAATTCCAAATACAAAAATACAGCGTAGTCTGAAGCTACGGTCACCATGACAGAAATTCGTTGTCTGTGGTTAATACTCTACAAACAAAACAAAAAAGCAGTGCAGTGTAATACGATACGACGGTCTACGGTACCATCAAAATGTTGTTTGTAACCCTAAAAGTTATGCATCAATCCTTTATTTAGAAATGTTTAGGACAACAGTTACTCAATATTTAAGTAGCCGATTTCCTATATACATAAAGAGATAGTATTACATGAGCTCAGGTCACGTCAGCCCTCATGCCCGGACTATCAACGTCTCGTTAATTCAACATGGAAGCCGTTGCGATCTTTATTTGGGACGGCCAACTGGGACAGTGGCATCAATTCGAAGGCCTATGTACACCGTAGATTGCCAATCAAAGTTGAGTCGCAATCGCAAGGTCGTAGAATTTATTATTCTTTAAAGCGAAATGCAGGAAACAATGTCTGACATAAGTGATTGATTCGCTGTGTCCACAAGGGTTGCCATGTTTTAATTGAGCTACTACTGGCAAATGCTTATTAAATAGTAGATTTTTAAAAAGAGAATGGCAATGGTAGTATTTTTGACAGCTGTCATATATAAAAAAATCTTATCACAACAAGTAATATGGCTCTGTTGAACTTAAAAGCTCTTCGCTTCCACTCAGTATATTAAAGTAGCTGGTAAAATAAAAAAACATTGCTTAGTTTTTGTAAAAACACATAATATACAGATCACTGTAGAAAGACAAAGGTGGTAGGCGTAATAATCATATTACGCCTCCCACCTTTGTCTTTCTATTTTTATAAAAAAAAGTCCTGATTATCACTGACTGAAGAACGATCAACATAGCACAGCTGCTAAACCTAGAACGCTGAAATAATATAGCTATATATAATGTGAAATGTCGTAAAATAATAAAAAAAATTAAAAAAAAATTAAGGCTGCCTAACCTCTTTGCAGGCATGTCCCCTTTCATGACATAGGATGGTATTTTCTAATAGATACAGGAAGTATTTGTATAAGTACTTTATAACGGTATTTGGGTGTTATTAACCATAACTCTTAGTAGGTGCCTTTTATGATGTTAACAAGAGATACGACGGTATTTTCCGAATTTTCCACTAGCTAATGGATAAATGTAGTGGATAATTTTAAATTTAAGCTTAGGTATAAATTTAATTACAGACTGGCAACCCTAGTGTCCACCCACCTTGGAGAAAGCTGAGATCGGCCCGTTTGAGCTATGGCCGGCCTATGAGCATAGTGGCGTAACTGCCGAATTGTGGACACTCTCAATTTCTATAGTCTATTGACAAGTCTGGTGGTAATGGATAGGTAGTGAGTGATGTGACATTGACATATGAAATTCTTTGCTCAACTATGTAATAAATGTAAAATTTTGCAATATTGATACTTCTAACTGAAAACAAAAAAGAATCCTATACCTTTTTTGTATTAAGTATAAGTAAAACAGCAGTAGGGACCTTTTTTAAGTCTTTAAGTAGCTATATCATTAAATTGTCTAAACAAGGTGTAAAATATTTATTTTTTGGTCTTTTTAAGCGATAGCACTCGTTTTTTTTTTTTCATATATTTTGTTCCATGAAGGAACAGGCTAAGGTCTGAGCCATACTGCCTAGTCATTAGTTTTTTATTTGTTTTTTTCCCTTGGTGATAATGAGTGGTGATTAAGATGAATGATAAATGATGTTCCCCAAACCCCTTGAGTCCTCAGTAAAGATGTCGGACTTTACTGAGGTCTCACGCGGACTACTTGAGAGAATTTGAAAAGTGATGTTGCACTGTTTTGTTTCATTTGCCAACACTCATGCACGTTCACAAACACTTAACGGTTAATAATCCACTATTATTTCACATTAATATTCGAAAAAACACAAATGTTAGAAAATAAAACAAAACTGCAGACATGACGCTTCACTTTCCCGCCAAGAAGCCCGCGATAGCACTCGTTAAATGGGTCTGCCTAAGTCCAGCAGGGGAAGTTTGATTCTGTAGATATGACTCTCAATAAGTATTTGTTTTTCGTTAGCCGGGCTCCAAAAATGTATAAATGAATATTTCAGTTAAAATATTGCTATTGTTTGAAGCGACCTTGGCAACTATGGCATATTCAACATTCTCGGCAGGTGTTGGCGGAAAGTCGTCAATAAGTCACGCTCATTCATAACGGCCAACAATTAACATGTCTCAATTAGCATACGCGGAGTGTGTAGTTATTAACAATGGAGACTTAAAAATAGGAACGTAAAATAACTAATCGAACCCTGGATTACCAAAAATAATTACCTATATTGTACTTAACGCTCACACCAATTATTTAGCTTATGTTTGAAACTTGTTAAAAGTAGAATTCAATTTAGAAAATCAGTTTTTTCTAAATTGACACAACCGGAAATTAAACCCGGGACCTCAGGGATGCCGCGACGCCATAACCGGCGTGCTAACCACACGTACCGTACCACGGTCCACGGATGTCGTCGAATGATCACAGATTAATATAAAATGTATTTCCATTTATTTTTTATTGTTTTTTTTTTTTTTTTTAATTATTAAGTGTATTGCTTGCTCTTAATAAAATTACTTATATTCCAAAATTAATTTTTAGACATCTGTTACATAAACAAACCGTGTCGCGTAACGATGAAAGAATACTACCACCTTCCCTTGGGTGTTGTAAAAGGCGACTAACGAACTAAAGACTGTACATACATCCATCAGCATTGAGCAGCGATGGGCTCACCACCTGTCACGCTGAGCACATGTGCAGTCGCTATTTGGTCAAAAGTGGACTATGGTAGAGGACTGCTCTTGTTGTCCTCATCGCCTAGTCTCTGACTAACCCTTCAGGGTTATTTATGTATTTTACATAATGGATACAAATGTCCCATCCCGTCTCAAAACAATGCAAACATTCATTCTAGTTTCCCGCCCATGTTGTTTTATTCAGTTGTTCTGAGAATGACTTCGAAAGTCAAAGCACTTGAGCCTATTCAACTATACTTAAAGCTATTGCGTCTGAGTTTTGATGTTGACATTTAGGTCTACAAAGTTTATCTTATCTTTATTAACTACTACGCGTAAGCCACTTAGCCTTCATATTATCCTTTGAGGTTAGGTTGATCCATCTATATTAATAAAAATCAGTTGCCGCAATGTTTGTACGTTCATCACTTCAGAACATCTGCACCCATTTGGCTAATTCTTTTTTTTATGTGTTTCAAATTTGTCAGGACAAACTCCACGCGGACGTAGTCGCGGGCGGGCCGCTAGTTAATAAATAAAATGGGACGTTTTCAAACCAAAAAAGGGATTATCCATATCGGTGAATAAAAATATGTCGATGATATTTTATATGATAATTGTTTTAATTATGTTCTATAATTGTTGGTGCGTGAGTTCGTAATAATATTAATAATAAAAGATAAATCAATTACTCACAACTTATTTCTTGTGTATGTGTAATGAAGTGTCTATCTATCCATCTATTTCTTGCCCACCCACCACCTATTGTTACAAATGTAAAGTGAATATATAAATATTAATATACTAGTAGACCCGACAGACGTTGTCCCGTCCAAATCACAATGACAACAGACTCAACTGGCAGGAAAAAGATCAATCTCGCGAAAAAGAAGTATGAAAACAGCAAAAAGTTTTTTAAAACCAGTTAAAAGCCTATTCGAACCTGAGCGGTATTCGCGGCCGCTGTGGTGTGGGTAGAGCGGCAGCGAATACCGCTCAGGTTTGAATAGGCCTTTATATCTAGGTATATTGCACGACGTCTTTTTATTTTTTAAGTTTTTTTTTTAAGAATTTTTATTATTTTTTCTCAACGTTTAATCTTTCCTGAACTTCCAAAAATATTTCAAGATCAAAGTTAACCAAATCGGTTCAGTCATTTTCAAATTATTTTACGTGTTCTCGTATAATCTGCTTATTTTGTAAGGTATTAGACTTATCAACGTACTACCCAGGGACTTATCAACTTATTACCCATACATTAGTGCTCAAACCAGTAAAAATATTGTTTAATTTAACTCCTAAAAATCAGTTTTTTAGTGTAAGTAATTGAAATGTCTAAATTGATTTAAGAGTTAATATAGATAGTTTTTCAAATATGGTTATGCTTTTCTTTCTTATTATCTTATTATTCATAATAATTGACTTATCAACATGTTCACCGATGACCCACACACACATACGTATACATAACAACTTATTCACCATAGAATTAGGCACCAATAATACACATTTATCGCTTGATTATCTCGTTTTGTAAATTTACGTACGCTATAAAGTATAAGTTGATATATGAATATATTTCGATATTATATATTTTTTTGTGACTCATGGCGTAGATATCTCGTTTTATTAAATTAAATACGCAAAATATGAATATATTCATATACTGTCACAGGCAATATATCTCTAAAAGTACCGTAGATATCGAGTTGTCAATTTTTCCCTACAAAACCAATGCTGTAGGAAGCCATTGCGACGATAAAAAAATCATGTAAGTCGAGTTATCAAGTTCTTCACGCGAGGCACGGATATGAGGTACGTATGTAATACCATGGTCGGGTAAAATGTGTTTTCAGATTTTTCGATGCACAACCCGGGTTACATCTCGAATGTGATTTTTGCGAAAAATGCCCATTTTTGCATTTTGTAGTAATTTTGCAGTTGTATTTATCGTTTTTATCGAAATAGGATAATAAATTTGTGCATAATATTACAAATCTCCATTCTGTGAGCATAATTTGAATTCGGACGGCCGGCGCATCGCATTTTGCAGTAATTTTGCAGTTGTATTTATCGTTTTTATTGAAATTGGATAATAAATTCATTATGAAATCTTTATTCCTCATGAAGTAACAATTACTCTGGTATAAATTTTGCTCAATAATATTATCGTAGATAGGAGAAATTCACAGTTAACTTATAGCGATTTTCGAAGATTTTTGGTTTAGAATAAGAATTTTTTCCTATATAAAATAAATGATATCTAAAAATTCCGAGGCCGCTACGCACTATTCGACTATATAAGAGATAACATTATAATTTTATTATTTCACTTGTTTAGAACAGTAGTTCAATCGATGAGCTCAAAAAAGTGCCTTCGCGCACTTTATACAAATCTTTCTCTGCAATTCTATTGTGTCTGGCGTGCCACAGGGTTCGCATCTGGGTCCCCTATTATTTGTTATGTACGTAAACGATCTTGTTCCTAAGCTTAAAAATATGTCTCTACTATATGCGGACGACTTAAAATTTTTCCGTAAGGGACTGCGTAAGGTTGCAGACGGATGTTAACGCCTTATACGATTGGTGTGGTGACAACGGCATGTGCCTGAGCATTGGGAAGTGCTGCGTTATATCTTTTACACGCAAGAGGAGTCCCATAGTCTTCGACTACACTATTAATGACAGCATATTTGAAAGAAATTCGCTTGTGCGTGACTTGCGAGTGCTATTCGATGACAAAATGAGCTTCAATTGCCATTGTGAAGCACTATCCAAGAGGTCTACTAGACTGGTAGGATTCATTTGTCGTGCGTCCAGAGAGTTTAGGCCCCCAAGCAGCTTGCTTTTGCTATACAAGTCATTAGTCCTAAGCCAAGTTGAGTACGCTTGTGTGGTTTGGTCACCCCAGTACAACGCTTACATTGACTTACTGGAATCAACCCAAAGGCGTTTTCTCAGAACACTCACGTTGCGATTCGGTCGTAAGAGAGAGCTCACAACCTACGCCGATCGTCAACGCTTTTTTAATTTAAACTCCCTTGAGAACCGACGAAAAGTACATGACTTTACCTATCTACATAGAGTTTTTAGTGGCTCAATTAGTACAACCCTTACATCCGATATTTACATCAGAGTCCCTAATAGGTCTGCCAGGCGAGAATGTCTTTTCTCGGTTCCCTTTTGCAACAATAACGTTTCTTTCCATAACCCCTTATGTAGAATGTGCCAGGAATACAAAGCGTTACTGACTCGGACTGATGGAGTACCTGACATCTGCCAACTATCAATCGGTAGTTGGAAGTCATTTTTAAAAAGTAACATTTAGAAAAAGCAATGTTCACGTGTATGTTGATTGTTTGTTATAATTTATTGTTTTAATGATTTTTATTCTAATTTAATAAATTATGATAATTTTTGTTCTAGCCAATTTTATTTATATTTCTATTTTGTTAACATTTATATTTCTATTTTATTATTATTAACATATTGATTGTATTAGCGAATTCGGTAATGTTTTTTTTTTAATTGATTATTAACTTATATGTATTTTTATTATTTTAAATCTGAACTATTATTATTAGTTTTTTTAATACTGTAGTTTATTATTATCGTTTTTTTATGTAGTGTTAAGTTTTCGATTATGCATGCTGTTTGCACAAATTAGTGGAGGTCCAGCATACCTATGTTAGAAAATGCTGCTATTGTTATTTTTAATTTTTGTTGAGACTCTGTTTTGTGTATAAATAAAATAAATAAAAAAATAAATAAATTTTGGGTTTAATTTAAAAGTTAAGCAAAATTTACAAAAAGCGTCCAATAGCTATTCTACACTATTCAATAAGTCATAATTGTTAATGTATTTTTGTTTCTGAGATCCATAACGCCAAAATTGGCCATTTTACGCAAAAATCACTGTCGAGATGGCAGCCGCCCGGAATGCGGAAGGTGCGTGGTTTCGATTCCCGCCTGAGGTTGTCGTCTTTTTTTGTGTTTAAAATTTTTACTTATGTATATTAAGCGTTAATAATACGCTAATATATATAAAAACATTGATCAATTATGATTTATAGAAACAAAATATCTAAAATATTCATTATAATTTTTTTTATTATTAATATTTATTATTAATATTTTTAAAGAAAAAAGATTACAATACAATATTACGCATTCAGTCATATGACTAAAGCTGTGACGTCACGCCCGCCGCCGGCGCGCGCCGTGCCAATTTTTTTTTTTTATAAAAGAGGGAGGCAAACGAGCAGGCGGGTCACCTGATGGAGAGTAATCACCGCCGCACATGGACACCCGCAAAACCAGAGAATTTTATTGTTGTGACATTTCTATAGAACTAGCCTCAAACGAAACAGATGTTTGGCACGGCGTGACGTCATTCACTCAACATGGCGGTCAAGCGTTTTTGCGGTAATTTGAAATCGGAATATAAAAACGCAAAAAAAATATTGTACCTAAATGATAGATTTTTTTAAAATAATGTATTTTTAGGATAAAATAGGTAAACAAATTTAGCCAACTAGCGTATTGTAGCGATGACTTGATTTCAATGATGGCGGCCTTTGCCCAGCAGTGGGACGGCTTACAGGCTGTAATTTACTATTTAAATACATACATTTTAATCACGCCTATTATCCACGAAGGGTTAGTCAGAGACTAGGCAATGAGGACCGCTATAACAGATCTCTGCCATAGTCCACTGTTTACCCAATAGCGATTGCACAGTGTTCAGCTTGACAGGTGGTGAGCCCATCGCCGCTCTATGGTGTTGGATTTATGTGCAGTCTTTAGTCCGTTAGTCGCCTTTTACGACATCCAAGGGAAGAGAGGGAGTGGTAGTATTCTTTCACCGCTATGCGACACGGTAATTTCCTTTTTTATATATAAACATGCGGCCGCTCGCGGTTTCACCCGCGTGGTTCCCGTTCCCGTTGGAATATCGGGATAAAAAGTATCCTATGTGTTAATCCAGGTTATAAACTATCTGTATGCTGAATTTCATCCAAATCCATTTAGTAGTTTTTACGTGAAAGAGTAACAAATATCCATCCATACTTACAAACTTTCGTGTTTATAATATTAGTAGGATATAAGAGATGGCGGCTGTGCCACTGAAAGAAGTGAGTAAAACGCAAATATTGGTGACATGACGCGCTCACGGCATAGTAATTGGGTGTGTGGTCATCGTATTAGAAATCGTTGTTTGCGATCGGTCAGTGTGTCACGTATATCTATCGGACGCACTTAACTTTAATCTTTTTTGTGTAGGTTGTTTGGGTAACACATATACATCATAAATAGTTTACTTACTTATAAGCATTTTGCACAAAAGATCCCTATGGGTCCGACATGCTTCTGTGAGACCCGATATAAAACTGTTTTAGCACATATATAAGGTGACTGCTAGAAACCGCAAGAAACTTCAAGGGCTGGTCAGGTCATGTGTTTTAAACATGACAAAAATGGTCTCATTACAGACTAACGTAGGTACTTATCGCCCAGCTGACGCGAACGGGTCAACAGCGGCCGGCCGCGGTCGGCCGCGCGTTGTAAATAATCTTTGTTTTTAATTGTTTTTCTTTTAGTTTTTCTTTTAGTTTTTCTTAAGTTATTGCTTTAAAATAAATTAGATACTCAAAAGCTATCCAATAAAAATTCACAAAATGATTTTTTTTAATAAAAAATTAAAAAACACGAATTCCTTTTTTGTAATTTTTGTTATGTTTAAAACACTTGACCTGACCAGCCCTTGAAGTTTCTTGCGGTTTCTAGCAGTCGCCTTATATATATACATAAATAGAAAGACGACTTTTATCCCTGAAGGGTTAGTCAGAGACTAGGCAATGAGGACAGCAAAAGCAGTCCTCTGCCATAGTCCACGGCACACCAATATCGCCGGTTGGTTGGCGTGCAATGTTTCGTGGTGTGGTAGATAGATGCGCGCAGGCATAAACTCAGTACCTGTGGGTCTATCGGCTGAAAATATGGATATGGACATGGGCTTCAATTGACATTTGAAGCCCATATTTTGTCCTTATATGGGCATATTATGGGCTTCAAATGTCAAATGAAGCCCATGTCCATATTCATATTTTTTAGCCGATTGAGTAGCTGATCTGTTTTTTGTTGTGTTCTTTAATGTACCATCACTTAAATTGAAAATTGTCTATTGTTATCCTATGTATTTGTTTTTTAAGTTTTTTATTTTTTATTTGAGGAAGTAGGTAGGTATAGTTCGTGCCAAACTTCTAGCTCGCTCTGAAGTTGCGACGCGCAGGTGTACAGTTAGCAACATTATCATTAGAGCGTTATAATTATAAAATAACATAACATGACAATTTATAAATTAAGTGTTTTATTTATCTTTTAATACCCAAAATTAAGCAGGATAAATTATAATAACAACAATTAAATTATAAGCATACATATATTTAAAAAAATATATAATTTTTATGAAACTGTGGAAACATTAAATTACATTACAGTGGTTTTACACCTTTTATATAGTCTGTTAATGATTTGCTTGAGCACGGCAAGACTTTGTTTTCATCGTCGTCAGATTACAGATACCTTTCTCTGCTTCTTTCTTCATAAACTCCGTTAAGTTGTAAATATTTTTTCTTGCTTGCCGACGTAAAACTGTATTACGTCTAGGCATTTTAACAGCCTTTCAAAAGAGTACTTACTCCTAATACAATAACAGTATGTAACAAAAAAATAAATCAACAACTTAAAACAGTAACGTTATAACAACAAACAATAAATAACTAATATCGCGACGCGATCAAATAAAATATACACGTGACTGTACTTTCCACTGCTAAACCAAAAACAAACGAATACACATGGCGAGCGCGCATGCGCAGGGGTGCGCAGGGGTGTGCCCCGCCCCCCCTAACCGCTTACGTCCCGCCGATACCTATATTGGGCTATTGCGACGCCACTCGCCTCGTGTTCACAGCGAGCTAGATGATTGGCACTGAAAAGTATTAGCATCCATATGTCAAAAAAAATTATTGAAGGAGCCTATTGAAAACCAGCGTCAGGCTCCATTGGACCTGACAAAATGCTGAATTGGCTACCTTTTTAGCTGCGGCCGCGAGACAATAATGTGTTATTGCTATACTTTTATTATGTGTTATTATGTTAATCTTTTTTTAACTATGTTGTAACTGTCTCGTGTGTTGTAGCTAAATAAACTAGTTTTCATTTCATTTCAATATGCGACTGCACATTTGCTCAGCCTGACAGGAGGTGACTCTATCGCCGCTCTATGCCGTTGGATGTATGTGCAGTATTTAGACCGGTAGTCGCCTGTTACGACACCCAAAAACGCACTATCTTGGTGCTCATAACAATTAAGCATGATCTACATGATTAACATATCGTTCGGTGGCTGGGCCATTTGTATATTATTATATATTGCCCATATCGTAAAAGTGAACCTGTTAACTTAATTATATGAGAGTAATTTTATCAAATAAATAAATTATCGGTTGCCTAATATTTTGGTAGTGAATATGATATATTATGCCATCCTAATAAACCTTTTGGTTTAAGTTTAAAATTATACCAAAATTAAAAAAAAAATCGTTTTTAATATACACAAAATAAGGGTGGTATAAAAAAAACAATTCACAAAACTAGTAAGTCAATAGAGAAAATGTTGTGGAGTTTCTTGCGCCCATTCATCTTCACAGCTAGAAGACGTCCTGAATGGGTAGTAGGCAAAAAAATGTTCAGATCATTCAACTAACTTTCAAAGAAAAAATTATTTAAAAAAATGACTTTTGACTTTTAATAAAAAAAATTCAATGATTTTATATTTAATTGTTGTTTACAACATTCCTAATGATAGCCACCTTTTTGAAAGTCGATTCACAATCACCACTGACTTAACAAGGTATACCGGTTGACCTTCTGGCAACAACTCGAGTGATCTATTGCTCGAAGCTAGAAAGAGAGGTGCAAACAAGGACAGGTGCACCAGTAAAAGTGGTCGGTAATAGGACGGGACTGGAATCTCTCACAACCGGTGGTGGTCGGTAAGGAAGTGACCATCTCTCGCCGTTCAGGATGGTAGAAATCGGCTTTCTATTCGTAATGAACCTTATTGACATGTACAGTCGAGGAAGTGATTGGTCGACTAGTTTTTGGCGATATTCCCTTTGTTTGTAAAACAAAAAAATTTCGACCTCCCATATAAAACTGTCCGATCAGCTGACGACAATAGTATGGGAGGTTGAAACTTTTTTGTCATTTTTGCACCTAGGTTTATTGGGGAAAGTTTTTCAGTTTCATGGGTGGAACACACCCTTTATTTCATTAAAACGAATAAAAATTTAGGGTGTATAATGTTTTTCAATGCATGTTCTAAAATGTAATATAAGTTTTGAATGTTTATGGAAAATACAGAGATTTAATTAAGTAGTACAGTACTTATGCGATTTAAAGTCCAAAATGGTAATGTTTAAGTTGGTATAGCATATTATCTAAATATATAAAGGCCCATTTTTTATTTAATGGGTGTGGTTCATTATGGTACTGTATCAAACCCTCTATGACACACTTTTGCACAAACGAAGACAATTCATGTGTTTTTAATAAAACACCAAAAGTATTTCTTTGCAACACGACGACAACAATAACGCCCAATGACGATATAATTTTATGTCACATGTCGTAAACCGTAAACTCGTAAATAAAGCTCTTACTGGCTCTGGTATCATCCGATTCTACTTGAGGATTTTGATTTTAATATAAAGAAGAAATAGACTTCTTCAGAGGCTTTTCAATACTTATATCTCTTTTCATTATGGTTTTTAAACGTGTTTTAGGAATTTGTTACGAAATAATTTGTGAACCTTGTGACAAATTCATAGGTTTCTGTATTAGTAAAATTTTGGTCAATATTGGGTTTAGCGGGTTTTGAAAGTAACCCCCTTTTAAAGGGTTCATGATTCTTTTTTCTAATAAGAACCATATATGCAAAATATTATTACAAAAAATCTTCGATCAGCAATACGATCATAGAACACAACACAACACAACACACGACACAACACAACACACGAAGGAAAAAATAGACCTTTTATAAGTATGTGGGTGGCAATGTAGGCAATCAAAACATCGTAGTTGTCATGAAAGTTTAAAAACGTGACAATCACTGAGCATAAAATATCTGGTTTATAGTAAGCAGCAGACTGGTCTTGCAGAAAGAAAGTTATGGTCAGATAATTTCGGTTGTTTACTTTGTTTTGACAGATAAATAAAAATATTGTATTTTTAATATTCTTGTATGAAATTAATGATTCTTAGATTTGTCTCAGATATGAACTTAGTTAAGCCTCTTTATACATTATTAGGTTTGAAACATAGTATTATTACTGTTTTGTAAACTTTCTGATATGATTAAGAAAGCTGTTTAATTTTGGTTGTAAAAGTTCAGGGTACTTTTGTTTTGTTTTATTTCAGTATCAGAAAAAATTAAAAGATAAATGATGACGATGCATGATATAATGTTAAATTGATTACGTGTATCGTCGCGCGATTTAGGTACCTTATGTAATTGTAATAAATGGCACAAATATTTAACAGGTCTAAAGGTATGTTTCTAAGAGTAAAGAATATAATTTGGATGCAATTATGAGAACCAACTAACATTACCAAAAAATCCGCTTTCCAAATGTTCTTAATATAGAGATGAATATGGGCATAGCTAAGAGATATCATCGCCGTGACACTCTTAACAATGAGACCGTACAGAAAAATAAGTGTGAAATGCAATTACCTCGGATCCATTGTTACGTTGGCAGAATCCAACATGAGATGTAGAACCATCCACTGACCACTATGCAGATCACAGAGTAAATCCACTCGATAGATAATTCGAATAGCCACTCAAAACTGCACTTTCTTTATGTTATCTTTCACTTGTTTTCTCGATTCTTCTCTGTTTCAATTTAAAAATGTCACCTCTTTGTATTTTTTTACTTTTTTGTGGAGACTGTCACTTTTTTTTATTATCAATCCGTTCGGAATTCGAAATGTCGCGGTCTGTAGAAAGCCAGTCCGGTACTTTCATCGGCGCGTGCGGCTTCGCGCTGCGATTTGGAACGAGTGAGGTGCTTTGCTGGCCATCAATACCGGTTGGCCTAGACGATTTTAATTGGACTTTTCTTGAGTTTACAAGCCAATGTAGTACCATAGACTCTAAGAAGGATTCAAAGCTGTATTTATCACAACATTGGAGCAGTGGATGAATGAAAACAGGTCTAATAAAAGTAAGGTGTTGATTTTTATAATTTCAATGTTTTTTATTCGAATGAAACGGGATCGTATGCCTACGTGATGGCTATCACATCGATATGAGACGTCTAAACTTTCGCCTTTAAGGTGAACGCACATTTTATCGACATCGCTCGCGTTGCGCATGAAATTAGTCTCAGCTCTGTATTGCATACTGAATGGTGGTATTAAAGAGCTATGCTCAAGACTTGGCTTCTCTTAGGAACGTTATTTTATAACGTCGCTTAGGAAATTGTTCATAAGCTCCTCCAGAATATCAGCGTTGCAGTTGCCACGCTGGCCCAATGCGGGTGATTGGGCCAGCGTGGTGGATAACGGCCTAATATCCCCATTTGCTGTTGTCCATGTGTATGTGTTCTCTTTTGCTGTGGTGTGATTGGGGCATGTTTTATTTTTAATAACATCTTTGTTCGTTTTCTTTACTTTTTGTTTAATTGTATTATTTTGAATATATATATTATATCTGTTTGTTTCTTAATTTCATGTAATGTATTTTATATTTAACGTTATATGTTTACGGTTAATGAATGTATATTCTTTTCTTTACTTTTTTCGGTGTCTCATTGTTTCTGCCTTTCTCTCTTATTTCTTTAATTCTTTAATTCTTTATTGCTTTCTTACCTTTTTTCTTTCGTTCTTTCTATAGATTAGAGTAAACCGTGAACTATGCTGTGTAGGTTGTGTAGTCAAAGGGCTTTAGGGTAAATAAGGGATTTATCAGCTTCATCCTTTGCCTAGCAGTGGGGCATTTATTATTGTCTGTACTTACTTTACTGATTAATTATGTATGGTGATCCTATTAGTAGGAGATCGATGCGTGCGGTTTGCGATCATGCCGGTCTAACAACTTTGACTGTGACTGGATGGGTGACCAATTTAAAAACATCTCGAGCTCTTCCGTGCTTCGGATGGCATGTAAAGCCGTTAGTCTCATGGCATTCGTTAAAACCCACCAACCCGCATTGGGCCAGCGTGGGGGGTTACCTATGGCCCAACTTACTCACTTGCTCTTGTCCATGTGGGGAGGCCTGTGCCCAGCAGTGGGACGTTTATAGGCTGATGTTCAATGGTCCTCATCCACCCACTCAGTAATGTTAATAATGTAATTAATTTAATTTTTTTGTTCAGAACACCAACAGCACATAAACAATATATGGATACATTTATATAAATCTACTTAGCCATTTACAGGTATTCGCAAATGGAAAGAACTTAATTAAATTTGTTCACGCTCACACTAATTATCTAGAATCAAGATGAGTATTCTTTTGAAACTCGTATAATATGCTAAGGTAACGGATAAATATACATAAACATAGAAAAAATACCCACCCGAAATCAATTTAGAAAAAAACAGTTTTTCTCTAAAATCGACCCAACTGGGAATTGGACCCGACACTTTGGGAATTGAGACCTCGGGAGATGGCGCGACGCCAGACCCGGCGTGCTAACCACTCGACCACGGAGGTCGTCAAATACTCAAATGTTGATTTGAGCTTACGCAGCCATTTTATTATGTGTCTCACAATGTCTTAGCGGCCATCGTCTGCGGACATAATTTATTTAAATTATTCCAAGACATTATGATACCGAATGGAGCATTAAATGTTTATGACCATGTTTATGTATGATATGTGCAACAATGTTACTGAATAGTTGACATCAGAGCTGATCAATGAAAATATGTATTGGCAACTACAAACAAAGTGGTTTTTTTTCCTACATAGTAGAAAAAAAGTTGAAGTTTTCGACAGGTGTGACCAATACTTCGGTGGCGGAGTAGCCAACACCGGTATGCCGAAGACGTGGGTTCTATTCTCACCTGGGGTACTTAGTCGTTTTTTCAATCTTTTATTGACTTTAGCATATTTAATCGTTATTAAAGCAAAACTTATAAAAACTAACGAATATCATCCATTTTTGAATTCGACGTCGACCTTACTACAACTTGCTACAACCTAATTCGGTTTAGGTTGAATTCTATGAAATGATTCCAGCTAGGGTTACTATCCGTCCGGACTTTCAGACTCTAGTCCGGACTTTGTCCGGCTCTTTAAATTGTCCGGATTTTGGAATATGAGTAACAAAACCACATTTTAAGTAATATCGAATAAGTCTTTAATCTTTATTAATTTCTCATTTATCTAAAAACAAAAGAAAAAGTAATGTTTCCATTTTGTGACTGAAAAGTCCGGACTTTTATCGAAATGTCAGGCTTTTTGTCAGGACTTTTCAAATTCCTAAATGGTAACCCTAATTCCAGCTAGACATGTGGATATGTACCTAGTTGAAAAAAAACAAACTCTGTTTAGTACTTAGTTGTAGTTTGTAATTGCGAATATATAATAGAACTTTAATTATTTTTAATTAATAATACACTAGTGAGTGAACTCTTCAAAGATCTCGCATGACGTGTGATGAACTTACTGTAAAGAAAATCAAGGCAAAAAAATGAAACAATGCTTACAGCACACCACAGATTTATTTTTATGTCAATTTAAATAAACATCATAATTACATTAGATAATATGGTGGGATTTTACCATTGGGATCCTATCATTCAGGTCAAATCCCAGCCCAACCGCTTTTGTGTAAAAAAACGCACCCAAAAAAGTAATTTGCTATGCTTAGTTATTGTAATTAATTATAGGTTGACCAACATATCAGTCTCCTTGCGATCGATCGATCACGGACCTTATCAAGGGTTCGAAACGTTAGGATTAAATAAATTATTCTAGAGAGAGTTATTCCGTAAAAAGGTTGTCATTCAAATTTAAATATGTTTATTGCTATTCTTATTGTACACGAAAGATCTTAAAATTAAATTTAGAACAAAAAATAACTTTACAAGTGCACTACAATTATTGAGAGTTACATTAGAATAAGTTATACAAAATAAAAATATAACAGTTTTACTCTTTTTATAAACTGAAAGATACTTAATTCTAATTACTATAATAATTTTTCATTTTAATAACTTTATGGTTAATAACTACCAACAAATAAAATTACCTATTTGATAAACCTGTCAAATACACTCGGCGTCAAAAAAATCGCACCTTTTAAAAATCATCTTTAAAAATTCTTAAACCTTATGTAGAGGATAGTGTTGGGTATCATTAGAAAGGTAACAAAAAGGAGTATCAAAAAACAATTAAATTTAACTTTCTGTTTAATTATAATTATACAAACAACATTAAAATTAATAAAATAATAAAAATCCTTAATTAAGTCCTAATTAACAACAGATAATTTACAAAGAAAAATGTACAAAAAGTGTCTTAAAATTAACTTAAAATCTAGTGTTACCCCCCCTTGCCCTGATCACGGCTTCCATACGGTCCCTCATGGACCTCACCAACTTCAGGAGCTCTTCTTGAGGGATAAGCCCCCATTCTTCAATCACCGCGTCTTGGAGCTCCTGTAGAGTCGAAGGAGCTGGATCCCGAGATCGAACCTTACGTTTAAGATGGTCCCAGAGGTGCTCTATAGGATTCAGATCCGGACTTCGCGCTGGCCACTGCATCACAGAGATTTGGGACCTCTGCAAGAAGTCGCTCACGATGCCTGCAGTGTGAGCGCGAGCGTTGTCGTGCATTAATGTGAACCCCTCGCCAAAAGATTCGGCAAAGGGGACCACATGCACTTCCAGGACCTCAGTGACATAGCGGCGAGCAGTCAGCGACCCTTGTCCGCGAGCACCTCCAGTCCGGGAGACGCAGACAAGGTCGGTTTTGCCGGCAGCAGACATACCGCCCCAGAACATGCAGGATCCGCCACCATATTCCACCGTCTCCTGGATGCAGGCTTGGGCGAAACGTTCACCCTGCCTCCGGTATACTCTTCTCCGTCGGTCGTTGCAGAAAAGACACACTCGCGT
Organism: Scoparia ambigualis; assembly: GCA_963921215.1. Taxonomy (NCBI): domain Eukaryota; kingdom Metazoa; phylum Arthropoda; class Insecta; order Lepidoptera; family Crambidae; genus Scoparia; species Scoparia ambigualis. Next base: position 13,929,920 of record OY992519.1, read on the forward strand.
CTCGTCTGAGAAGAGAACAGCTCTCCACTGCTCAAGGGTCCAATCGACGTGGTCACGAGCAAACTGCAAGCAGGCTCGCCGATGCGCTGCAGTCAATTTTGGACCCGTAGCAGCTCTGTGGGCCGCTATCTTCTTCTCCTTCAATCTTCTTCTAACCGTAGATACGCTTACGGTGCGTCTGCGAACTGCCTGGAGCTGCTGTTGCAACTCAACAGCGTTGGAGAAACGATTTCTCAAAGAGTTCGACACAACGAACCGGTCGTCTCTTTCCGAAGTGCAGCGACGTCTACCCGAACCGTGTCTGCGGATATAGCCACCGGTCTCTATGAAGCGCTGGTACACTCTTCGAACGGAATAACGGCTCAGGTTCAGTTGCCGGGCGACATCACACTGCCGCACCCCTGATTGCAGTAGTGCAACCACTTGAGCGGCTTTATCAGCTGTGGTATCCATCAAAATCTGTGCGTGTGTCCTCTTCAACGGTTGAATAGCGAATGACCCACATTGAACCCGTGTTGACCGTTTTATACCCACAAAGGAAGCGCAACTAGCAACTCTCACGGGTAGCAAAATTTGCATCGAATTTTTGTGACACTTCATTTGTTGCATTAGGTTTTATTTGATAATGAAAAGTAATGTTTTTTATTAAGTTAATTAAGTAACCTTGTAAATAAAATCATAATTAATGCGACTGCATGTGCATATCAAGAGTAAATGACATTTGAAAGTGATTTTCTAAGAGGTGCGATTTTTTTGACGCCGAGTGTAGTACAGGTTACAAAAGCTCAAAGCCATGGTCGTTAGCGAAATAACCAAATTAATTTAGTAAAAACCGGTGGAAATATTTTAAAGCCGGTTAACAACAATTTAATAGAAGCAATTTGTTTTATCAAAATATTCTCTTAAACAACTTATGTGTGCAAGGGCCTGTGCTTAGTAGTGGGCCGTTTATAGCCTGATTAAGATGATGTATATTATAATGTATAATTAACTAGCGGCCGCTTGCGGTTTCACCCGCATGGTTCCCGTTCCCGTGGGAATATCGGGATAAAAAGTATCCTATATGTTAATCCATGTTATAAACTATCTGTATGCCGAATTTCATCCAAATCCATTCAGTAGTTTTTACGTGAAAGAGTAACAAACATCCATCCATACTTACAAACTTTCGCGTTTATAATATTAGTAGGATGTTCTAGCGGCTTTCACCCATTTCTTCCCTTGGGTGTCGTAAATGGCGAGTTCCGGACTAAAGACACATACATCCAACATCATAGAGCGGCGATGGGCTCGATCACCACCGCACCGCACCACACTGAGCACATGTGCAGTTGAAATTTGGTGAAACGTGAACTATAACATTAAATTGCTTTTGTGGTCCTCATCCTTGTCTCTGATTAACCCTTTGGTGATAAAAGATGTAAATCTATGTTATGTCTGTATAAATGTTCACTGTGTTCATGTGGTTATGCACTTATTTTTTTTTCTACACTCACACCAATTTGCCATTTTTAGCAGGATCCTGCTTTTTTGGTAGTATTTTTTTTAAATAATTTAATCCATTTGCTAGAAAAAAAAAACGCGATTAATTTATATCTTTATTAGCTAAATATGAGTTTTTAAAGATGTAGAAAATACCGCTCTGTACGTACATTAATATATACGAACTTGGCTTTTTTCAGTAACCACGTTGTATGTAATAATAAATAAACTTTCCTAAACTCACACCAATTATCTAGCCCAAGAGAAGCTTCGTTATGAAACTCGTTAAATGGGTCCTAGACAACGGATAAACATACTTAAAATACTTATATACTTACTTATTATACATAGAAAACACTCAAACCCGAGACAATTTAGAAAAACCATAGTTTCTAAATTGTCCCGACCTGGGATCGAACTCGGGACCTCAGAGATGGCGACACCATGAAAACCGGTGTACAAACCACTCGACCAAGGAGGTCGTCGAATTTATTTATTCAGAAAGGACTTTTTTTAGATTGTTGTTAGCTGAGATAACTTTTACATTAGACGACCTTTACACTATGACCGGTTGTGCAGGAGCAGTGTGTACGATGAGAGTGAATGATGACCCGCTTCGATACATTGAGCAATGTCATAATAACATCTGACACTGTCTGGGAGCATTCAACCTATAAACAGACATTTTAAAATCGTTGTAGTCTCGGACCAAATATCACAATATTGGTCCAAGGTTGTAGTTCTCGACTATGACACCTAAACTCAATAAGAGTAATCTACTGTTCAATAAAGACTTCTTATTGCTTAACTAAAGAGTTCCAACGTAACATACCTATTTATGATTAAATTTATGCTTCATGTTCATGCATATAACATGTCATTGTAATTGACACTGTCAATCACAATATGCAATCTGTCAATTTACAGCAGGGCAAAAAGCATAAACTCTTTAAGCTGTTAGGCAAATTACCCATAGGAAAATATACGATCAAACATAAAGCACACGTGACAAAACTCGATCGTGGCAAAATGCGATTAGGGAAAAAATCCTACCAATGCAAAACGCGTTCGAGGCACCCATCGACCAAATCGTAGAAACGGACGAAGAAGTGTCAGATTTCTTGTAGCATGGTTGTTAACCCTTTATCAGTCACAAAAACTCCTAGAGGTTGCTAACAATTGAATTTCTATTATGTCTGATTTTACGGCAGTTGAGCTCTAACTTCAAATTGATCAACACATTGATTTATAATGTACTACGTACTAGAGAAGACGTCACAATCACAACTAGATGTTTGCTACACGCGTTAGAGCCAGCTCGCTCTAACTATTAAGTCTGTGGCAGGCGCTAGACGCAACAATACGTGTGTATTATATTGTGTTCTATTTTATTAAAATATGCCTTCATGTGTGCTAAGGTACTGTTTAAAGAATTCAGGAAATACAAATAAAACTAAACGAATCACTTTTCACCTGTAAATACGCACTAAATTATCGATCTAACATGCATTTGACTAATTATTTTATCAAATCGCCCAGACAGGAGCGGTGGCGATGTTTCGGCGTTTTAGACCTTTTGGTCGCGAGCAAAAAGAAGCGGTCTAGCGCTGTATCTTTGGATTGTTCAGAAAGACGATAAATTATTTTTTTAGCGATGCAGCGCACTTTTGTTTTAACTTTTAAAAAATAGAACAAGACTTGTTTGGGATGGCCCCTCTAGTACGTAGTAAGTACATTATAACTCAATGGGTCAACATTGCTTTTTTTTTCTATTGAACACGCTAAGACTTAGCTGTTGGCTGCCTGTGGCCTTAACATACCCCAATTACACTAACTACTTTCGCGGTCGCAAATTTATATTTATGAATCGTTTTTATTTACATTTATAGTGCTTTTCCACCAGAGCTGTGCTGTGCAATTTAGCTGAGCGATGATAAACTTTAAGTTACTAGACCGAACACCATTCTTAGATTTTCTAGATGCGATGGCATAAAGTAAACTTGTCCTTCCTGTATTTTATCTACTGCCTACAGTAGAAAAAATATATAAATACAAACATACATACTATATTCATGGATATTATCCCCAAAGGGTCAGTCAGAGACTAGGCAATGAGGACCGCAGAAGGGTTGTCTATTGTTTGCCCGAAAATTATAAGCAATAATCATATGCCCGAATTTTACTTGCCCGAATTTCATTTGCCCGAATTGTTTGTTTACCATAAAAGTTATGTGAAATACTATTGTTTGCACGTACATTAGATTCCATGATGATACGAGTGCCATACGTATTGTTATCCATTTTGCAATAAGTAATATTATTTAACAGAATATTTCAACGCCAGCGATTGGCATTCTGGCACTTCGCCGGCCGCCGGATCGTTTAGTTTAAACCGATTGCAATAATATTATTTAACAGAATATTTCAGCGCCAGCGATTGGCTTTCAGCTATGCGATTCTCTAAGGGACACAAAGACGTTGCGCGCATGGCTGTGATCTGCTGTCTCTTTCCAATTCTATGAATATGAATGAGACAGAGTCATTTCTCAGCGCTGCGGCCAGGGAGGGATACCGTTATTTATTTTATACCGGTAATGTACCAAAAAATTCTGTTCCGTTTTTGTTCTGTTACAAATTACCGGTATTTATAACGTTACCAATAACGTTATTATCGCGACGTTGCCAAGTCGCTTACACGCGGCAAGTTGGCAACAGTGTAGCGCCGAGTGCCGACCGACAGACTACACTTGTTTGTTTTGATTTTGTTGCGATATTACTCTAGCGCTCTAAGTTATTAAACGTATTATTTATTACTTGTGCATTGTACAATAATGGGACGTAAAAAAGAAAATAAGGTGTACAAAAATTAATAAAGAAAAACTTAATTCAAAGTGCTCTTTAAGTAATAGAACATTAAATGTAAATATTTTAATTTCTAAGTACTTGTTATCGAATCTTTTGTCATTACCTAAACTACTTATTTATTACCTACATATTTGTGTATTGGTTATGAGCTGTAGTTGGGCGTTTTCGCGCGAAGATGTCCCGGTTACAAAGTGGAAGGTTGTCATTTTAGTTTATGTTATAAAATTATGTTATTTAGATGTAAAAATATTCCTTATATTTCAAGCTACCGATTAAACATAAAAGTTTCTTAGAAAAAACATAAGAAACGTGTGAAAAACGGATTCAAATTTGGTACAACACCATTTTGACTTCCACTTTGTAACCATACTGTTTTCTAATTAACAAGAAAACTATAGTGTTGAGATTTGCATTTTTACTGCATTACATTAGTTACGCATAGCTTGATAAACTAGACAAAAACAGAAGCGCTAACAGCTATAGTTAAAATTTATGGGTGAAATAAGATCCACTTTTCACTTAGTGGTCCATAATGGACACTGATTTTCTTTGTCATTGTACTCAGAACGTCCAATATAACTAAATAAATATTATATAGTAGATGTTTAGCATCTACTTTTGCCTTAGCATAAAACAATTAAAACAACATAGTAATATTTTTCGGAAATTTTTAGTTTTAGGGTATTTGAAAAATGGGACAGGGTACAAAATTGAATATGAAGCTACAAAATGGAAATACCTAAAAAGTCACAATCACAATGCAAATAATTATTCGAAGCATTTGTAACAAGTGTCGTGTAACAACATTCAAAATTCAATTCAACACAACATGATATATGTGTTTATTGAATGTTGCAAATACAATGGGCGATTTTCTAACAGCCCAAATTAAAAAATAAAAATAAATTAAAAAATACTCGATAGATGGCGTTTTATGAAAGCCAACCCGTTCCTACCTAAGGGCTGTAATTCTACACCTTTGCTTGTATATCAAAAAAATAAAAAATAGTACTTACAAATTTTTATTCAGGATCTCCAGGACCTATGTCTATTTTGGAATGGAATAAATATTACGTAGCCATTCACGTGTTCTTCATGGACTCGCCTTTTACTAAGCGCCATACTAATCTATGCTAAGCGCTATCTATGAAGTCATTTACGAACCAATTTCTTTTTTTTTTGATCTCGGAAAATCGCCCATTGTTTCAAATGTGTCTTATAAACACAAAACTATATACAAACACATAAATAGGTATTTTGCTAATATTTTGTTAAAAAACTATGATGAAAATTTCTGAATCAGCTGAATTGTTAAAAATAAAGTAATATAAAATTGTTAACAGCTGATTCAGCCATTTTTGGAGTCGGTGCCAGCCAAGGTAATCATAAACATTAAAAACATACTATATTATTATTATATTAGCCCATGTTGTCCCATTGCTGGGCAAAGCCCCCCCCCCCCCCCCCTTCCAGTATTCGCGGTCTTTTGCGTGTGTTGGCCAATCCTTCGCGTAAGCATCAAACTCATCTCTCCACCTCCGTCTGGGTCGACCTTGCTGCCGTTTAACCCCATTGTCGTTTTTATTTGTAAATATGTTTAATTAGCCTTTAACAGTTGTCGTGTTCATTGGTAAATAGATTTTATTAGGTATTGCTACATTGTCGTATGAAGCTGGCACCGACTCAAAAATATTTTTTAAGATTATAAAATTGAGTAAAATAAAGGTTAAAATTGCAAGTAAATTGAACAAACTAAACTACGCAATTATTTTTTACGTTTTAGTGCATTTATTTCAGTTAAATGTTTTGGAGTCGGTTTTTTTTTGTTAAATTTTTGGTTTATTTTTCGCTTTTTAGTGAATCGTTCCAATCTTTTTATCGAATATAAACCTACAAAACGCGCTACTTGTATGAGACAGCGCCGTTTAAATGCGACAAGCGAAGAGAACGAGAAACGGCTATCACAAAGTAGGAAATCAACATCCAAAACAGACGGCAAGTTACCCGGATTTACTCGTGAACGCTGTATTGTACGATGATGACTTGCGAGTTACTTGGGTTCACCGTTAGGCAAACTAGAGGGACGTTTTTGACTTGCTCCAGTCGTAGATCGTAGCCAAGTCACCATTGATCTGCTCAATCGCTTCTGAGAGGTTCTCAGCCGAGGCCAGAAACTAAATTTGTAAGTCATCGGCATAAAGATGTTAAGAAGAATTTAGACAAGAAGTGACAGAAATAATAGTGTTAATAGTGTATTTTTAAATCCTAATAGAAATGTTTCGGAAGGAGTGATAAAAAGTGGCCTATGTCACTATTGTTCTTCAGCTATCTATGTGCAAAATCAGGTCGATGCGCAAGTGAGAGACGGACAAACAAACAAACACGCTTTCGCATTTACAATATTAGTTAGGAAGGATTTATTGCCGGAGTGGATCTCATTTGACCTATGGCTGAAAATACCAAAATCGCTATAGGATTCCACAATCAGAACTGAGTTCCAGTACCTGCCTTCTTTTAATTCGTCATAGTCGCTTAACTATCTTAATCGAGATATCTTATCACCACTCGTGAAATACTTATAATTGAGGAGTTCCAATGACATTCTGTGGTCTTCTTCATTAGTTCTACTTCATCAAATGATACTTTCTGAATGCAAATTCTTGACTTATTGCTGAAAATATCAAAATCGCTATAGGTATGCCTACAATATTTGAGGAGTTCCCTCAATTCCTGAGGATTCCATCATCAGAACTGGATTTTGATAAAATGAAACCAATCTGGAAGTATATTCTTTCAAATAAAAAAATAATTTTCTAAATCGGTGTATAAATGACTGAGTTGGTTCTAAGGTAACAGACATAAAAAACATACAACCGAATTGAGAACCTCCTCCTTTTTTGAAGTCGGTTACTAATAAAGTAATGTAAAATTGTAAAGTAAGGCCACTTAAAAGTGTAAGTATGATTAATGAAACTAAATCAGTACTTATACCCACTGACACCACACACATCACCGAGACAAAGTAGGTGTGCAAAGCCAAATGCATGAAATTAAAACAATTGTCTTTTACAACACCAACTGTTATTATATTTACAGTACCTGGTTTGCGAAACATTTATTTTTAAATAAAATACAACATGTGAATTCAACTTTATGTTTCCACTTTGTAACTTCTATTCCATCCAGAGGTTCCATCCAATATGTAACCAAACAAAGTGGAAGTAACGCTCCTCCATTTCGGCCGCTAAAAACTGTAATATCTCGTAAAGTGCGAACCCAATGGTTTTAAATGTATTTGTATGCATTGTAGTATAATCAAACTTGCCTTTCAAAATAGGCCTTAACAGCAATTCCTTGAATAACTTTTATTTTAACGGTTACAAAGCAAAGCCAACTTTTTGTACCTCTCTCAACGAAACCTGAACCGACAAAACATGATTCTTGCCAATCCAAGTAAAATATGTTTGCCGGAATTGATTTAGATTTACTAAACCGTAAAAAGTGACATACATTGGTAGTTTTTATACAATTTCTTGGCAAAAAGGCGGTTACAGAATTGAATTCCATGTCAGCACCAAAATCCGACACGAGTAATTAAATGAGTTTTAAAAATAATGTACTTGTATTTTCAATAATTTACACTCCATTTCTAAAAATTCATTATTATATGCATCAAGTAAAATACTTCGCGACTGCATAGAGCTAACAATAAATGAACAATAATGTTCTAAACTTCATCTAGTCAGTATGGGACATGCAAAAAATTATCATCATTTTAAGTTAAAAAACTTAACCAAAACACACTGTGTACGTTACACTGTTAAGTAAGCTATGAAAGAATTGCGAATATTGAGTGTGTAAACGCGAGCAATCGCAAATTGAAAAGAGAAAGACTATTGGTAACGTTATAATAACGTTAATTTTTAACGGTATTAATAACGATACAAATTTTGGGTATAACGTTACATTAACGTTATATTAGTAACGTTATATGAAAAATACCGGTAATCCGGTCCCTGGCTGCGGCAGCCGCAGCTATCAAGGCTTTAGCTTAGAGAATCGCACGGCTGGCACTTCGGCATACTCGCTTCGCTTGCTCGGTTCGTGCGTTGTTTTTCATGTTCTAACCTAACCTAACCAAGCCTAAACCTATTGATCGTTTAGTTTAAACGATTTTATGTTTTTTTCTAGAAGCAATTTCTATGGCAAATGATGTTATGGCATATGATAATTACGGCTTACGATGATGATAACAAGTTATGTTACCTATTGAAATTGACTTTATGGGAAACAAAGTTTCTAGCACGTAACTAATATAGTAAACAAGTGTGACGTATGAAATTATGAGAAACAGTATTATGTCTGTTGACCAGTATAGCAGATGTAATTATAGCAAATGAAATTCTGGCAAAAGGGTGTAACCCCCGCAGAAGCAATCCTCTGCCCATAAGTCCACGTTTCATCAAATTACAAAAGCACCTGTGTTCAGCGTGAAAGGTGGTGAGACCATCGACGTTCTATGCTGATGAATGTATGTGCAGTCTTTAGTCTCTAATCAAATGCCTCCTTTCTATTAGTCTTAAACGAGAGGTTTACTGTACAAAATAATACAGGTTATTGATAAGCAGCAGTACTTAATTAATTCCAAAAGCTGTCCAATACAATAATCATTTCAATTACGCCATTTTACAAACACGAATTTCTATAATCTCAATAGTCATCAAAAAACACTTAAGAGTTGAGGTCGTAGCTTGCTAATTCCATACAATATTTACGAAAGAACTTTGTTTCGACATTTGCCAAATAAAATATTAGATTACGGAACATGTTTACACTAATAAACCCGCATTGTACCAGCACCTGACTGTACTGAACAGCTCCAATAATTTAATATATAGTGTCCGAATCGTCAGTGAAAAAATAATAAAATTAAAAAGTCTCAATTCGGACACTGTGTCCCATTATAAGGTGTCCGAAACGTCAGCGAGTCGAACCACGATTCCACGTTGCCCAGTCTCCATAAGTGATGTTGTCCATTGTGGGCACCCACATGTGGGAAGTTATTAGGCTGACGATGATGAAACTGATAGAAACTCAAAACAAAATAAAAATAACTTTATTCGTATAACCTGTTTAAAGATGTTATATAGATAGTCTCGGTTGACTAACCTCGAATCGGTTGTGATTGTGACGTCACAGCTCGCATATGATTTATGATAGAAGTTAGTTTAGTTTTTTAGTTGCTAAAAAACTTGCTTATTTGTCTTTTAATTTAGATAGATAATTAATGTTACTTTGAAAAGTTGCTCTGTCAAACTGATTAATATTTGACTTATTGCAAGGAATTTATATTACGTATAAGTTATTTAGATTATAGTTTTAATCATAATCTTATCTATATATCTTTACTAACATAACAAAGAGGCAATGTTAGTATGTTTGGATGAAGGATCTGATCTCTGAAACTACTCATCTGATTTTATTTTTATTTTTACCAATATCTAGAATTTACCATCAGCAGAATACGGAGAGGAGTTAGGCGATTAATGTCTATATTGAAAATAACGAGGTATTATAAAAATGTCGACATCTTATATAATGTTGAAAAATAACAAAGACTAGAATTATTTTTGTCGATGTATAATAATAATGTCGACATTAACAATGACAATCTGATTTTTGTCGATGTATAAAAATGACGACATATAGGCTGTATGCTGTATTATAAATATATTATAATATTATAATACAATATGATGAAGGAGGTATAAGCTCTCAACGTATTCTCTTTCACCAAAGCCATTCGCGCCGCGTCAAGCTCGACCTAACTATAAATGCGGCCCTGACGTTGTTTTATCCGAGGACCGGATAGATGACCTTTCACAACGCAAACTCCTTACAAATCTCTTTATTGCCATCTCTGTCTTGGCAACGATCACTTTTAATGTGCAAAAGAGAAAGTCGGTAGAAACATAGCTCAATAATGGTAGAAACTAGTTAGCGCGTTTTCGGAGATTTGATCGTTTTGTAATATCGGCAAAATGGTTTTTGAATGAATTCGTGATTGCTGTGAGATTTTTACGTGACTGCTTTTTGGTATAAAAAATTATGTAACTTTCGTTCGAGTTCTTAAGTACCTATAGTAGAAAAATAAACTAATTTAAGCTAAATAATTTCATTCACGTTTTTATAGAAAGTCGCTAACTAGATAATTCAAAATAAGTAGCCGGAAAAAATATTTACAATAGTCAACTTAATTAGTTACATTGTAGTTGATAGATAACTACTTACCTGACAGTATGTAAGAAAAAGCGCCCTAGTTTTATTTTTCTTGATTTACAAGTTTCTTTGAGTAAACAAGTTGTACTTTTTCTAATGCCTAAAATTGTTTTAGCAAATGTTATGTTTTTAAGCACTGCCATCTGTCGTCGTCAATTGATTTTACATTCAACAAATAGAAACTGAAACTCAGCCATCTACCGCCGAGTAGTAAAGTTACGAGCTACTGATCGCAAGACGTTTTGTCATGTGCCGCAAGAGGGCGCTGTATCATACCCTAGTAAAATATTTGTTTGGAATTTTTTTTTGTTTTCTTTTTTACATCATCATCATCATCATCACCCTATAAATGTCCCACTGCTGGGCACAGGCCTCCCACGTGGACAATAGCAAGTTGGGATCTTTTACATATTCGTATGTATGTATAATAATAACATAATATTCTAAAATTATGGCTATAGTTTATATTAAATTATTATTATATAAAACAACCGTGTCTCGTAGCGGTGAAAGAATACTACCACCCCATCTTTTTCCTTGGGTGTTGTAAAAGTCGACTAACGGACTAAAGACTGCACATACATCCAACAGCATAGTGCGGCGATGGGCTCACCACCTGTCACGCTGGGCACGTGTGCAGCAACTGCACACGTGCTTATGATTATTGCTTATTGCTTATGGTTGCACGTGATTTAGTGAAAAGTGGACTATGGTAAAGGCTTAGATGAATGATTGGCCAATCGGTCATCTAAGGGTAGAGGACTGCTTTTGCTGTCCTCTTTGCCTAGTCTCTGACTAATCCTTCGGGGATAATAGTCGTCATTATATGTATGTAGTATAAAACATTTTTTTGTATACTTTTACAAGTATACAGGATTGAGGAGCCACTCCTGATATTTAAAGGAAAATCATACCATCAATAATTAGTAGTACTTATACCAAGAATCAATTATATTAGCAGTCAGAAATACCCTATGAGTATCATACAAACATACAATATAATCACGACTGTTATCCCCGAAGGGTTAGTCAGAGACTATACAGAGCAATGCGGACAGCAGAAGCGGTCCTCTACCATAGTCCACTTTTCACCAGATAGCGACTTCACATGTGCTCAGCGTGACAGGTGGTGAGCACATCGCCGCACTATGTTGTAGGATGTATGTACAGGCTTTAGTCCGTTAGTCGCCTTTCGCGACACCCAAGGGAAGAGAGGGGGTGGTAGTATTCTTTCACCGCTACGCGACGCGGTTGTGAGTACCATCATCAGCCTATAAACGTCCCACTGCACAGTGATACACCCTTCATACAAAGGCGGCCATAAATACGTAACTCCGAAATAACCGCGATTTTTTAGTTTTTAACAACTTATGAATATGAATTAAGCAGCTCATAGTATTGTGAACAAATAACTATACCTACATAAACATGTATTTATATTTATTATTTTCGCTCAGTAATTTTGATTTTAACTATGACTGCTAAAACATTGTTATAGAGTGACATTTACACGAAAATTAGAATAAATAAAGCTTGTTTGTGGTAATTACAACCCTAATTTTAAAGAAATAAAATAAAATACTGGGTAATATGGGTGTAACAATATTTAATAAATCCATACAAAATGACGTTCAAACGTAACAAGTACCTTTACACAACTAGCAAGTGTAACAGACATTTTGACAATAAACTTTTTTTTAACAGGTAACTTTCGTAAACCTGTAATTAGTGGATCTGAATTGAGAAGAAGCCTTTTAATTAAATCTGTATTGGTCAAAATGCGTATGATCGCGTCTAAATTGTTTAATGTGCTTATTAGTCGCTTCAGCTGCTTCTTCGGACAACTCTCCGATTGACAACAGGGCATGGTTTATGACATCAGCACCATGAATTAGTATTTTGTGGACGGAAGCAGGCATGTAATAAATACCATGGAAACAAGGCAGCTAGTTTTCGAGCAGTCTGTAATGAAAAATCTTTAAACTTTACTTTATTTATATTGTAACCCGAATTTAAACACTGATCGCCCAACAGCGATCTAAGAGGTGTTTCTGGATACCAATAATTTCAGATATGAGATGTCTAAATTCGAGAAAAAACGCCTTGCCGTGTTTCCATCGTTTGACGTTCCGCTTCCGCCACTTTTAGGCTTATCGACAATAAGGCCTAATCTTTCCCTACATTGGGTTTGGACGTAGTTTTCCTTAACAGCTACAAGTAATTTATCATTTGCAGACCTAGCTTGCCATTTCTTAATATCTAACTTGTAAGCAACATGAATAAATTATTCAAAAAAACGAATTAACGCATGAAGGGGTGATAAACCAAAGTCGTATTTAGACTCATCGACTCTCTTAGCTAAACATTCATCAATTTTGTTCATCTCGCTAGGTAAGGCATTACATATGTAACATTTAGATGAAGAAACACTGCTAAGTGCATTACACACTTTACCATCAACCATAGTAAGTTGTAAGTTATGTGTTATGTGATATTCGCGTTCCTCATCTTTGAAAACAGTAGGCTGCAAGTTACTTATTTTCTCCTTGAAGTATGTCTCCTCTTCGACTGATACAGCAGTCGTTTCCTTCAAGAATCGAAGGCGGACGGGTCTGCAATAACGAGTTGTTGAAGGGCGAGGATTTTTCCACAAAACGACTGAATTTTCCTCATTGTCCGCTGTCAAAATAAGTTGGAATGGTACGTATGAAGTAACAAACAAGCTACTGTCTTCAAGACTACTATCTGAAAAACGCTGTTTATATTCGGAACGCCCAGTACTGCCATCAAAGCCCCATTTTCCTATTAAAGATATCTTCTCTAGGGAATAATGGCTAGGTATACTACCTAAAACATCTTGTTGACATTCGAGAATCCGATTGGCAGGTTGATTTAATAAACTTTGAAGTTCCACTTCGGCTGATGATTCGGTGACAGTTATATCTGAAGGATAGCATTGTTTTTTAGATTTCACAACACTTTGATAACATGGTAAAATGTTTTTCGAGACCTTGTTATCTATAAATGTTTTGATCAATAAATACTGGTGTCGACTTAACTTAACATCGACAATCAATGCTAAAACTTCGTTAGTGTCGATTTTAATAGAATCTAATGAAATACCGGACGAATCGAGGATTGAATTTACAGCACAAGAATCGACATTACATAATTCTGCCAATCTTCTTCTTTTTGAGCACTTAGTAGCTTCAGTAAAATCCTTCTTTGGACGACCACGCGAAGACGACGTTGACGGTTCGACGTCACTAATTTGCTGCGGAATATGTAATGGAATACGTCTATGTTCCTCAACATTTTCGGTTACACTAAGCCAGTTTGAGTACTTTTCTAGTATATTTAGTTTTGAACGGTTAGATTTCTTCCAGTAATGCAATATTATTTTACATATATTTTCAATTTTGTTATTTAATGACGTCAAATCAATACAGTCCAAGATGTTATGAAGACACGACGTTTCAACCAAATTGTTGAGAGTATATTGCGATTTTTCCTTAATACTGCCCTTCGCAGAATTCCAAATGTCGAAAACAATCATCCTCGATACTGAACATTTGTAAAATGTACCTAAAACAAAATATAAACTAGGGCTAAAAAAATCCTTTTTATTTTCTTCTGTGGACACCCACACTTTGATACCCCCTAAACCTAAGAACGGGCAGCGTCATGCAGCTGAAATTTATATGCTATAATCTAGACATACTCTTTATTAGAGTAACATATGTCCCAAGTGCAGCCGAGGTCGGCGAAAAGTTATAGCTCTCAATCTTATAAAAGTTTGAGCACAAAATAAAAAAAAAATCTACCTTGAATTATAAATTCGTATTAAATGGAAATATGAGAATTTGTATCCAGAATATATAAATAATCAAAGTATATACCTTGTTCTTGCACCTCCATATTGTAACAACAACAAAAAACTTGATTGTAAATAAATGAGACACGAAAACAACAAAAAATTTCGGTAACACACACGACCGGGTAACAAAACTTAAGATGCACTTACTTCCGACGTAGAAAAGTGAATGATACTTTGAAGCAATTGGACTACTAATAACAGTTTTTAGAGGGTAGTTTACTAATAAATCCATTATCATCAGTTTATAATCGGTACGCGCAAGTGACTTTTTTGGATTTATGGCCTATGAATGAATCACCGTGCACTGCTGGGGACAGGCCTTCCCACGCTGGCCCAATGCGGGTTGGTGCCCTATTAACGTTTTGTACATTCCAGTATCAATATGGTCACCCTATACACTTGTACTATTATGTATTCTGTGCATATACAGTAAATTGTATGGAATATCGAATATTCATAATAACTTCCTTTGAATAAATTGTACAATGTTATATTACATAGATATTTAGTAGTAGAAATTTCTACTTAGTATTGGCCATGTAGCTTTTGATTCTCTTCTATAGTTAGGTAGAAACAGTCAATTATTTAAATGCAAGCGTCAGGATTGAGGAGCCACATGAAATGTGTTTTTTTTTTAATTACATACATTACAACTAATTGTCCATTACTTCGAATATATTAATATGTGGATCATTTTCATAGAAATTCACGCTCTTGTATACGAAATGAGAAGCCACAATATAATAGATTGTGTCACACACACACACAACACACAAGGGAACAAAATGATGTATTTAAGGCGAGATTTATTTCTATAGTAGAATCCTAAGCATAGCGAATTAGCGAATTATATAATTTTGGTACTGCACACTCTGCTTTTTATCCTAAACTATGAAAAAAAATTATCATACGAGAAAAAAAAACGAATAAAAAGTTTCCGCGTATACTTTTTTTGCGTTTTGAAACGAATTGCGTTTAAACTATTTAATTCAATAGTGTTCCAAATTCAAAAGTTATTTCGTCACTGCACTCAGAAAAAAAAGTTGTGAAATCAACAGGAAAAGGTTGTTAGCCAGGAGCCAACAGAGTAGGGTTGCTGGCGCAGCTACTCCAATTTTGCGAAAAAAAATTGCGAATCAAACAAAGTGGAAATACTAATTTTCACAATATGGACTTATCTAATTTCACAAAGGCATGTTTTCACAATTTTACTCTGTTGGCTCCTGGCTAACAAAGTTAAGCGTGTGAATATCGCAGTGTTATACTTGTGTTATCTAGCAATGCACGGTTTGCTACAGTAGCAATCTTGCGGTTGTGATTCACACAATGTTAAACTTTGTGGTTCTACTTATGTTAACTTTGCTTGATATTAACTGCTGCTTCGCAAACTGAACCTTGTGAAAATAACAGTTCTTAACTAAAGACTCACAGTTGTGATTCACGCAATATCGCCTTTCAACCTTGTGATTCTAGCTATGTGTACTTTGCGTTATTAGAGACTTTCAAGTTGTGATTCTAACAGAGCTGTGATATTAAAGTTGCGATTCACGCAAAGTCGCTTTTCAACCTTGTGGTTCTGGCTATGTGTACTTTGCGTTATTAGAGACTTTCAAGTTGCGATTCTAACAGAGCAGTGATATTAAAGTTGCGATTCACGCAAAGTCACCTTTCAACCTTGTGGTTCTAGCTATGTGTACTTTGCGTTATTAAAGACTTTCAAGTTGTGATTCTAACAGAGGTGTGATATTAAAGTTGCGATTCACGCAAAGTCGCCTTTCAACCTTGTGGTTCTAGCTATGTGTACTTTGCGTTATTAAAGACTTTCAAGTTGTGATTCTAGCAGAGGTGTGATATTAAAGTTGCGATTCACGCAAAGTCGCTCTTCAACCTTGTGGTTCTGGCTATGTGTACTTTGCGTTATTAGAGACTTTCAAGTTGTGATTCTAACAGAGCTGTGATATTAAAGTTGCGATTCACGCAAAGTCGCTCTTCAACCTTGTGGTTCTGGCTATGTGTACTTTGCGTTATTAGAGACTTTCAAGTTGTGATTCTAACAGAGCAGTGATATTAAAGTTGCGATTCACGCAAAGTCACCTTTCAACCTTGTGGTTCTAGCTATGTGTACTTTGCGTTATTAGAGACTTTAAAGTTGTGATTCTAACAGAGCTGTGATATTAAAGTTGCGATTCACGCAAAGTCAACTTTCAACCTTGTGGTTCTAGCTATGTGTACTTTGCGTTATTAAAGACTTTCAAGTTGTGATTCTAACAGAGGTGTGATATTAAAGTTGCGATTCACGCAAAGTCGCCTTTCAACCTTGTGGTTCTAGCTATGTGTACTTTGCGTTATTAAAGACTTTCAAGTTGTGATTCTAACAGAGGTGTGATATTAAAGTTGCGTTTCACGCAAAGTCGCTTTTCAACCTTGTGGTTCTAGCTATGTGTACTTTGCGATATTAGAGACTTTCAAGTTGTGATTCTAACAGAGCTGTGATATTAAAGTTGCGATTCACGCAAAGTCGCCTTTCAACCTTGTGGTTCTGGCTATGTGTACTTTGCGTTATTAGAGACTTTCAAGTTGTGATTCTAACAGAGCTGTGATATTAAAGTTGCAATTCACGCAAAGTCGCTTTTCAACCTTGTGGTTCTAGCTATGTGTACTTTGCGTTATTAAAGACTTTCAAGTTGTAATTCTAACAGAGGTGTGATATTAAAGTTGCGATTCACGCAAAGTCGCCTTTCAACCTTGTGGTTCTAACTATGTGTACTTTGCGTTATTAGAGACCTTCAAGTTGTGATTCTAACAAAGGTGTGATATTAAAGTTGCGATTCAGTCTCCTTACAACCTTGTGGAAGAACCACAACGTAAGGGGACTGCGTGAATCGCAACTTTAATATCACAACTCTGTCAGAACCGCAACTCGAAAGTATCTAATAAAGCAAAATACGTACCAAGAACCACAAGGTTGAAAGGCGATTTTGCATGAATCACAACTTTAATATGACAGCTCTGTTAGAATCACAACTTGAAAGTCTTTAATAACGCAAAGTACACTTAGCTAGAACCACAAGGTTGAAAGGCGACTTTGCGTGAATCGCAACTTTAATATGACAGCTGTCAGAACCGCAACTCGAAAGTATCTAATAAAGCAAAATACGTACCAAGAACGACAAGGTGATTTTGCATGAATCGCAACATTTATAGCACATCTCTGTTGCTGCACTGTCCTCTTCCTAAAAAATGAAACAATAAAGTAATAAAAGTAATCAATGTTTATTTTTCATGTCTTTTTTACAGGTTAAGTAAACACAATAATCTTATAATATTATAGGAACACTATCTCGGGTAGATCTATACCCAGCAGTGGGATTGGATAGATCTATTGGTACAAGGCTGCGTTTCCACCAGAGATTTGTAGCGAGGGATGTGTTCCAATAGAATCACAGCAGTTACCTAGCCTCAATGAGCGCAGTGATTATAATGGTTCTTAAAAACACATCCCTTGCTACATATCTCTGGTGGAAACGCAGCCTTATACAGTTACATTATTCAATTAGGTACTTGCTACCTTTAAAAACACATGATAATACTATTCCTACCAGGTTATACCTACTGCTTTATTAATATGTTTGATTGTATGAGCCCAGTGAATATAACCTGATGAGATTGATTTCCATTTATAATATTACGAAATATTCTGAAAAAGATCTAATAACTAAAAATATACTTACGGTGGAGGATTTGTATTAAAATGGATTTTACCATCTAGGAGCGAAGATTGTTTGTATACTGAAATAACTGTAATAGGCTATTATTTTGGTCTGTATTTGATAATAATTAGTGTGGTTAATATATCTATTAATCCACTGTTTTCTCTAACTCTTGTTATTTCAGCATACAAACAATCTTCGCCCCTAGATGGTAAAATCAATTTGTAATAAAATCATACCACCTTAAACAAAATTATAATAAAACAAAACTAACTATTATAACAAAATTATACTTAATAATAAAATTATACCCCGTCGTTTACTTAATTCACCTGCGTTATTGCACCCAGGTGAATTAAATATTCTATTTGTAATCTTAATTCACCTAGGTACATCATGTATACTTCGTTTACTTAATTTGCACGCGTTAATGCACCCAGGTGAATTAATATTCTATATTTATTAAAAAAAAATTCTTTTTTCTATACCTAGATGAATAACCGCAGGTGAATTAAGTAAACGAAGTATACATAATGTACCTAGGTGAATTAAGATTACAAATAGAATATTTAATTCACCTGGGTGCAATAACGCAGGTGAATTAAGTAAACGACGCCAATTATACATGGTAGTACATAGGGCCGTATGCTATTTAGGTTGGTTAAATCGGTTTAGTCAGTACAATATGGAGCTCGGGATGATTAATGTCACATCCAATGACTACAGAATTGCATACAAACGGATGTTGCATGGAATCCTGATCAATATATATTGACTCTTGAGATGAGTCCAGAACATTATATGCGTGATAATGATCATCAAAACCGATTGTTTTTAAGAGCTTAGCCCTAATTATTATTTTACATAATCCATCAACATAGACTTCTTGTACCTTAGCGAAGCATACATTTTCCTCCTCGATGGATGAAACAATTATAGAATTTAATTTATACCGCTCAGAACACTTCTCAGCCCAGCTGACTTTATATAAACTATGAATATTGGTTATTTTTAATATATCTACAATCTGTTTAACTTTTCTACTAAGTATTTTTTTTTTTATACCGAAAGTTACAGAAGGCGATACCGTAGTTCCCTTTAGAAAAGTATCATTTAATGTCAACTGATGTTTGACGAAACATCATTCCAACCAGGGCCTATGGCAACAATATACGGAAGTACAGGTACCTTTTTATCTATGAGTTTCGCTTGCCGTTCTAAGCGATGGGTTTCAACGTCAGAAGAAGATGCCACTAAACTCAAAAAGGCACTGCTAACTTCTGCTCGTGACGGATTCCAAGGTTTTCTTGTACCTTTAACAGGAATCGTATGCATTTGCTTCAATAGCAAGGGTATGGATAGGAAAGCTGCCACATTTGCTTGTTCCTCTCCCACTGGAAATAATTTTATTTGTTATTAGTACATACTAATAATCTTAAATTATTAATTTTAAATATAATTTTGAACTTCCTCACAGCTCAGTTAGAAGGAGTTTTGCTTACTGGCTCTAGGTTGTGGGTTCTATCCGCACCAAGAACTTTTAAATTGGTATAACAGAACTTTTAAAAGTGGTTTTTAAATGACAAAGTAATGCAGTAACAAACATTTAACTTAAAAATACAACAAAATTGAGGAGCTCCTTGTCTGTTAAAAATTTTGCACCTGTAAGTCATTTCGCCATGCTCTGTAAGTTAAAGTAACGGTTGATTTAGTAAAGCTTTGTTAATTTTCAAACGTCTCAGTAACATATCCTACGTCAGATGGTTAATATTGTGATATCAACCGTTAGTTAACTAACAGAGCTTGGTGAAATCAGGGCTTAGCCTAGCCTACTTAATCATGATATGACATTTATTGAATCCAACTTTACTCACAAGTTCCAAGTTCTAAGACAGACTGTATAGAAATGTCAGCTCGTGTCAGTTGTTGGGATTTTTCATCCAATAATGCTAGCAAACGGCCTTTTAGTATTGGGAACTTTTCTTTAAACTTTTCTTTGGTGTTTGGATAAATTTCATCGAAGTCGCTTGCCAGCTTCATGAAACAAAAAAAAAACAATATTAGGTACTTAAATCACAACAGTATAATCTTCAGTGACACTTACAAGAGCTGATCATAGTTATTTTGTGATAATTAAGTTAAAAAACTTGACAAACCTCCTACTTTTTTACTTGAAGTCGGTTAAAAATAAACAACATCACTCACCAATTCATAACCCCATGGACATTGAAGTGCAGGGAATTCTTTAAAGTAGGTTATATGGTCGCTTTCCTTGAGTATATCTATTCTTCCCCTAAGACAGTTCTTCCATTTGGAGTTGACTAAATCCCTGGGTGAAGACGAGGCCTTCAGCCACTGCAAATAGCTCTCTCCAGACTCTTCCTGATCTCCAATTTTCTTTGAATTAAATGATTCTGGCAGGGGCCGAACCCGTACTGGTTCTGTACTTGTCCTGGCTTTCTTTTTAGTGCTGCTATCACTGCTATCGTCACTGCTGCGACTCCTGCTGCGGCGGTTTTCTGCAGGTACTAGTCTTCGCCGAACTGTGATAAGCCGATTAACAATGAGGCCGCTGGCCTGCAAAACCCGACCATCTAGTATACGAAAGGGACTGTAATAGACTGCTTTCGTTTCCCCTGGGAATAGTGTGATTATTTCAGTTGTCCAATTTTCCCACACTTCTTTTCTGATAGGGTCTGATATTTTTTTTAATTTGCGGATCTCCGCCTCCACAATTATGGCAGTGAGTATTTTTCGATCTTTTGTTGTTAAAAATGTTCTGCTTAAAATTAGTTTTCCCGCTGACGTGTTTTCTAAAATGGTCTTTAGACTTGCAGACCCTGTGTTAAAAAAATCTACCGAAGTTATTATTTCATCTGCGATTTCCCACTCCTGAAACAAGAGAAAATGTTTGATTAAAAATACAAATCAAAAAAGCATACACAATTATTCTATCAGCTATCCGATTCCCACAGCACAATCTCCGTTCCTTCCAAAATCTGTTGGCTGGTTTAGGAGTTGGCGGATATACCTACAGACAGACAGACTTTGTTTACTATGTACAGATAAACCAATAAATAAATATTTACGGACATTCCACACATCACTATCTAGCCCCAAACTAAGAAAAGCTTGTATTAAGGAACCAGATAGCTAATATAATACTTATATATTTTTAAACATTTATAAGTTCATCATACAAATGTTTGTTATCGGTGGGGATCGAACCCACAACCTACAACGGCGAAAGCACAGCTACTACCAACAAGCTATGAGGGCTGTTATAAATAAATCAAGTAATTTTTAAACTTACAGCACAGCCCGTGTCTATGACTGTTATTCCAGGAGAATTAAATCCACTACTGGCATTGGAGACTATCACAGGTGACAAAAATGTGTCAGGCTTTCGGGATGTGGAAGATGACTCAGCAGCAGGCGGAGCAGTGTCCACAGTGGTTGGTAGACCAGGGGAGCAATTAGAACCTGGGTCCACTAGATTTGTCTGTAACAAAGAAAGAACTTGATTAGTCATAATGCTACCATATGTACACTACATAAGGAAGTTACCCTTGAAATTTCATACTGCTAGGACTATAGGTTAAGGCTGTGCATTGATTGTCAGCCAATATGTACTACCATAAAACAATAAATTGTATTTGTACATACCTCTGAAGTTTCAAGAGTCCACGTTGATAGGTCAGAATCAGATGTCAAATGACCAGCCCTAAATGGAGGAGTCACATGCACCGGCTTTTCCTGAAGCATCTGTAAAATAACATTATGACATGATGCATGTGATGAACTAAGTTGCAAGGTAGGTAGTAGGATAAGTAAGCAAGCAAAGTAACTTACTAATTCTTTATATCGGGCTAGTGCTAATCGCAACTTTCCTTTATTTACCACCCCTGGGACCAGCAGGGATAATTCGTGGTCATTTGCCTGCAGAAGAAAGTCTAGGTCTGCTTCCTGATCTAGAAGCATAAAAAAACCATGACCTGCAGCGAAGTAGATAAGTACAGGTAGGTACCAACGGACTTTATGGATGAAAAAGGGTGCGGTTTTGGATAAAAAAACGCATACACTGCAATATAGAAAGCCAGATGGAAAGAGCACCACGGAACAAAACGATTCGTTTTCAAGTTCAAACAAGTCGCGTCGCGTCATCGCTCCGCTGCGCCAGATTTTGAACAGAACATTGTTCGAAAACATGTTTAAGGGGCGTGGCCCATTGAGTAATAATGTGGCCCATTGAGTAATTTATGTTTTCGAACAATGTTCTGTTCAAAATCTGGCGTAGCGGACCCGGCTTTACTCGACCATGCAAAACATGCAAAAAAAACATGGCGACGAGACGCAGCGTGGCGTCGTACAACTTACCTACATTTTCTTTTTAGCTAGATAGAGTCGCCGGCACGTATGGCTACAAGTTTGCGCATAGGCTTTACAACCAAAGATACCTAAAAAATTACTTCTGCGCATCTAACGACTTTCGCCAAGTTACGTGCCGGGGACTAGGTATACTTGGCTAGAATAAAAACTTACCCGTGAGCGGTTGCAGCAGGCTGATGAGGTTGTTGTCGAGTAAAAAGTCTGCCAGCGTGTCTTGCTGATCCATTTATGCGTTTTACGAGGTGTAATTACTTTAAACGATGCGATACCCCCGAAGACGCTAGCAGCAATGGCAGCGGAAATTGCGGAAATGCGAATGACAAACAAGAATGACAATGTTGCCATAAAATCGAGAAAATAACGTTGTAATATTCACAAGCTTAAAATGCGTTTTTATCTATGTTAGGGATCCCTCGCAATGTTAGAATATCGTTTTAACAATAATAGACATTGCTAATTTTTTTACATTGCGACATTCTTTATTTTCGAAAATAAACGTTGTGGTTTTTACAAGCCTAAATTTGCGTTTTTAACTACTTTTTGTATATTTGCCTTCGCAATGGCTATATTGTTATTTTATCAATAAAAACATTGTTAGAATAACTTTACACTGTGTCTTTCTCAATATTCGGGAATCCATGTTGTCATTTTCACAAGCATGGATCTGTATTTTTATCTAAGTTTTTACATCACGCCATGTTTGAGTTGCGTTGTTAACAATTTCGAATTTAAAGTAGGTTGGTATAGGTATATACCTTAGGGCTTAAGCATACCTACCTTACCTACTAGATTCTTCCTATTAGTAGTATCTACCTACTTAGATTTCTTGTTGTACGAATACGATTTTCATGCCCGGGCCACACTACTGTACCGTCAACGTCAAATGCCCATGATTGCAATAAACATCGCGATAATTATTCCAATAATTCTCGCGACAAATTGAGTGGCCACACCTGAACGGTCAACGTCAATGCTCATTCATTGGTGGCGTGGTAAAATTGGCGATGTTCCAGAGTACATTATAGGTACAGAGGCCAGCACATCAAGCTACCCCAATTTGTCAAATTTCTTTGATAGATTTTCAATTTTACTTCAAAGGAATAAGGTTTATCAATTGGGAAAATTTGACAGAAAAAAATCTAAATAAATAAATAAAAAGTAAATCTCTTTGATCTCCAAAAAATACCGCCACCCGAGTTATCGCCTAGTATTGAGTTAAACTAATAGAGGAGCAAACCTCATTACTAGAGTTGGGAAAAAGTGCTTATTTTATTTTAACGTATAAGCATTGTACGATTTTCAAAAAGCATGCCATTAAAAATGCTTTTTGCTGTTTTGCTTAGAAAAAGCTGGCTACGTATTTAAATGAAAAACGTAAAGTTGTCTGTCTGCTTCTCGTTTTTCGTTTAAACATAACGTTGCCAGCTTTTTGTAAGTAAAAAGCTAAAAAGCAAACAGCATTTAAGTTTTGACTTTTTTATATTTTTCTTTCATTATTACATTCGGCAATTTATCATCGTGGATCTGCTAAAAAAAATCTGAAATACTGGAAGTATTGATATAGATATAGAGACCTCATAGATGGCGGGACGTACACTTTTATAAGTGAAAAGCTTATTAAGTGTAAACCTAAAAGCATGCCTAGTACTTTTGTCTAAAAGTATACTTTTTTAAGTGCTTTTGCTTTTAACGCCCAACTCTGCTCATTACCGCGCGTCCTAAAAAATGTAACCACTATTTAACCGCGACGACGTAGCTTTGAAACCAATAAACATTTCAATGTAAACATATAACTGTCTCATCTACACAAGTCGCAAGAACCATGCTGTCACTAAAATAAGACAAAGACAGATACATAGTCATGCGCTGGCGGGCTAGTGTTGCCTGCCATATGAATTTTACCCCAAAATAAGAAAAAAAAGAATATTTTTGAAAGCAATTGTTTTATAAAATACATGAATTTAAATAAATACTAATATTTTAAGAGGAAAGATTTTGTTTGTTTGTTTGCATGTAGCCGATAAACTCGGGAACTACTGAATCGATTTTAATATTATTTTTTACCATACGAAATGTCAAACAGTAGTAAGTAGGCATTTGCTTGCAATGTGTGTCGCGATTTATGCCGTTGACATAGTTTTAATATGATGTTTATAAATATAAGGTGACTGCTAGAAACCGCAAGAAACTTCAAGGGCTGGTCAGGTCAAGTGTTTTAGACATGACAAAAATAAGAAAAGAGAAATTCGTGCATTTTTATTTTTCATTAAATAATTCATTTTATGATTTTTAATTTGATAGTCTTTGAGTATCTAATTTATTTTAAAGCAATAATAAATAATGAAAGATAAAATAAAAGAATTGAACTATTATTTACAACGCGCGGGCAGCGGCCGGCCGTGGACCCACCCGTCTGTTGAAACGTCCGCGTCAGCTGGGCGATAAGTATCTACGTTAGTCTGCAATCTTTTTTTGTCATTTTTGTCATGTTTAAAACACTTGACCTGACCAGCCCTTGAAGTTTCTTGCAGTTTCTAGCAGTCACATTATATGTATTTAAGTATGGATATCCGTTAACTGGCCGCCATAGTACAAGCTTCGGCTTAGTTTGAGGCTAGCTCATTGGTGTGATTGTTGAAATATATTTATTTATTAATTATTTACTTTACGAAGATAAAGTTGCGAGGAACAGCTATTATTATTTAAATGACATGTCTTGCTTACTAGATACATAAAAGTAAGAATAAGTAATGAAATAATGAGGATCTATCTTGTTTTAATATTTTTTATTGAGTTTTATTAAATGTTATGATTATTAATAAATTATACCTATACCACTATGATTGCCATAATGGTAGTTTATTTATACAAACAGTAATCAAACTCCGCTATGAAGCATCAGTTTTGTGTTCAGTCTCTTTTTTGTATGTTTTCATGGTATAATCCTGTTTAATATTTAAAACACAATATTTCTTCTCACGGCGTCCTGCATCTTTAGGCACTACGCGAACCCCGCAGAT
Source organism: Scoparia ambigualis (assembly GCA_963921215.1). Lineage (NCBI taxonomy): Eukaryota > Metazoa > Arthropoda > Insecta > Lepidoptera > Crambidae > Scoparia > Scoparia ambigualis. The sequence goes on from OY992519.1 coordinate 13,955,542, forward strand.
GACCACTTTTGCGATTTTATCAAAGTCTTAAAAGTTGTTAAAACCCCAACGTATACAGTCAATGTTTGGCTTACCTTGTGAATCACACAAACTTAAACTATGCGAATCCCGCAGAATACCGACTTTGTGGTATAGTAAAAATTTTAAAAGTTGTTAAAACTGCAACTTATTCAGGCTTACCTTGTGAATCACTCACACTTGAACTATGCGAATCCTGCAAAATACCAACTTTGCGATATTGTCAAAGTTATAAAAGTTGTTAAAACTGCAACTTATTCAGGCTTACCTTGTGAATCACACAAACTCAAACTATGCGAAACTCGCAGATTACCACACTTGCGATTTTATCAAAGTCCTAAAAGTTGTTAAAACCACAACTTATACAGTCAATGTTTGGCTTACCTTGTGAATCACACAAACTTGAACTATGCGAATCCCGCAAAATACCGACTTTGTGGTATTGTCAAAGTTTTAAAAGTTGTTAAAACTGCAACTTATTCAGGCTTACCTTGTGAATCACACAAACTTGAACTATGCGAATCCCGCAGAATACCGATTTTGTGGTATTGTCAAAGTTTTAAAAGTTGTTAAAACTGCAACTTATTCAGGCTTACCTTGTGAATCACACAAACTCAAACTATGCGAAACTCGCAGATTACCACACTTGCGATTTTATCAAAGTCCTAAAAGTTGTTAAAACCACAACTTATACAGTCAATGTTTGGCTTACCTTGTGAATCACACAAACTTGAACTATGCGAATCCCGCAGAATACCGACTTTGTGGTATTGTCAAAGTTTTAAAAGTTGTTAAAACTACAACTTATTCAGGCTTACCTTGTGAATCACACAAACTCAAACTATGCGAAACTCGCAGATTACCACACTTGCGATTTTATCAAAGTCCTAAAAGTTGTTAAAACCACAACTTATACAGTCAATGTTTGGCTTACCTTGTGAATCACACAAACTTGAACTATGCGAATCCCGCAGAATACCGACTTTGTGGTATTGTCAAAGTTTTAAAAGTTGTTAAAACTGCAACTTATTCAGGCTTACCTTGTGAATCACACAAACTTGAACTATGCGAATCCCGCAAAATACGGACTATGCGATATTGTCAAAGTTTTAAAAGTTGTTAAAACTGCAACTTATTCAGGCTTACCTTGTGAATCACACAAACTTGAACTATGCGAATCCCGCAGAATACCGACTTTGTGGTATTGTCAAAGTTTTAAAAGTTGTTAAAACTGCAACTTATTCAGGCTTACCTTGTGAATCACACAAACTTGAACTATGCGAAACTCGCAGATTACCACACTTGCGATTTTATCAAAGTCCTAAAAGTTGTTAAAACCACAACTTATACAGTCAATGTTTGGCTTACCTTGTGAATCACACAAACTTGAACTATGCGAATCCCGCAGAATACCGACTTTGTGGTATTGTCAAAGTTTTAAAAGTTGTTAAAACTGCAACTTATTCAGGCTTACCTTGTGAATCACACAAACTTGAACTATGCGAATCCCGCAGAATACCGACTTTGTGGTATTGTCAAAGTTTTAAAAGTTGTTAAGACTGCAACTTATTCAGGCTTACCTTGTGAATCACACAAACTTGAACTATGCGAATACCGCAGAATACCGACTTTGTGATATTATCACAGCCCAGAAAATTGCTAATGCCACAACATTAAAAACAATGTGCGGCTTACATTGTCAACGAGACAACTGATAACAATGTGATCTTCGCAAAATACTCCTTTGCGGTTTTATCAAAGAAGCCTAAAAATTGTTAATGCCACAATAATTATATTGTTGCATTCACAATAATTGCGTTTCACAAAAAAAAAGTTGCTGGGGCAGCAAAGGGTATGTTGCTGCATTCACAAAAATCTTTTGTTAATTTCGCAATAATCTGCTCGCAATGTAAAACTGCAGCCTTGTCTCAGGATTTTTTTCTGAGTGTGTTATTAAGTGCGATGGAGTGACCTACTTTGCTCTTACTTATCGAGGAACCCTTCGCCTCTTTTCGAATAGATGGGATGAAAAGAACTATTGTATTTTCTTTAATTTCGGCAGTACTGCACTGAAATCTTTAGTTTTTCAAAAATGTAACTTTATTACTTTCTGAGTTCTAGGGTTGCTTCCTAGAACTCGGAAATTCTAGGAATTTTAGGAAATTTCTTAATACAGATTGTATGGATTGAGGAACCACCTTTATATTGATGTAGGTACCTTAGAAAGTAATAAACTACAAATTCCAGAATTTGTCCTACAAAATTATTTTATAAATGTGCTACTAATTGATGGTATGATTTTCTTTTAAAAATCAGAAGTGGCTTATCAATCGTGATGTACATTATTATTTCTGCAACTGCCGACTTGCTGGCTGATGTTTTTAATTAAGACAAGTTAGCGTGATAATAAATTAGACCAAAAATTGCGTTATGCGCCAAAACTGATCAATGGCTTTTTATCACCAATTGATCGACATAAAGATAACTATTTGTATGGGATCTTCTTTGTTAATTTAGGTTTCACTAATTTCTCGCAAGGTGGCAACACAAACAGTAAACGGAGCTCGTAATTCAAAAGTTTCTTCTGTTTTTTATACCCAAAAGTGCGATCTAGAAATCATCAGAGAGAGATGGATGACGTTTTAACTGTACAGCTATTTGATTTACGTAATTCGTTACCGACCGTAATGAATAGTGTATGTCAAGTCAATATTTGGCTCCGAATGCCAAAAAGTAACTATTTAATGTGAAACTATTATGGTTTTTGCGCATCACGGTTTTTATTATGTGAGACCCCCCTTTATGCTATAATAGGGGGGTCTACCAAAACACCGGCTCTACCCACTAAAGATCCGCATTTTGGGGCTAGATCATTCTATTCTTTTTCTTTTTGGGGGTTAAAGTTACTCGCGTCCGTAGGTTTACCCTTGAGACTCTACACGTGACCCCTGGGTGGTGCTAAATGAGTGACACTGACTGAGTGGTAGAGCTACGTTGCGTTAATGGCATAATGGCACTTGGTGCTGTTGTGTTTCGTCTGGCCGGTAAAAGTTCCTGAGCCCCCCCTCCCCCCTCACAGTTCCTATTCCTTCCTTAACCCTATTCCTGTCTTTAAGGTCGGCAACGCATCTGCGACTCTTGCGGGTGGTGATTGCTTTCTGTTCCATCGGGATGGTAAATAACGACTGCGTCTCTTTGTGTGATGTTGTATATTTACAGTGACTACATTGTGACTCTTATTATCTAAACCTTACAAGACTATTTATACAGTAATACTACGTAGATGTTGGAGGGAGGATGCCGTGACATATCTTTATCGGATCTGCACGCGTTTAGGAATGTGCTTACAAACTCTTTAACCGATACGTGATGATAATAAATTATGTGGCGACTCTGGCCGCCACAGTACTCCCCCTCTTGAAAAAGGGAATGAAAAAACCATCAGGTCTTCAGCTTGGAGATGCCAGTGGTGCTCTAATCTACGTTAAGTCGTGATGAGCGTGCTCAAGTCTTCATTGACAAAACGAGCGTTCTCCGGTCTACGTGACTCGAGACGAGCGTGTGCTACCATGTCTGCTGTGAGTCGAGACGTGTGGAGTGCGACGGTACTTATTTTGACCGTCGAGTGATGCCGAGGATCCAGGAAGCGTTACGTTGCTGCGATGGAACCTTATGGCTAGCTGGCTTGCTGAATGCTGCTAAGAGAGCTGTTTCCTTGTATTTGAACAAAATACTTACTTATTATAGGTATACCTTTTAAAAAACAATCGGTCGTTTTACATTTACGTACACGAATATTTTTTATAATTCCTCTCAACATCATAATATTGTTACTTCATGTTTGTTACATCATAATATTATTTTTATATCACGTTATACCAAGACTATAATAAACACACAAATTAAGTGGCATAAACAAGTACAACTTTAAATTATACATATTCTTGCAATGAACTTTAAATTCCGCATTACATATTAATAATAAATTGAACTATTAGACTTAATAAAATACATAATAACAAAACATAAAAATTAGATTTGACTAAGATTAAGCATTAAGTACATAGAGATAAGACATGTTGCATTCAATATATTATAAGGAAATACGTAAATAACAAAAAAAATAATAAAAATTGACTAAAATCTTATTATTACAATAGTTACCCAAACATGGTTCATTTTTGTGCTGTATTTTTATTGCACAATCAAAGCATTTTAAACTTGTTGAATATCTTCATTTTGAGTACAACTTCATTATAGCTTCATAATTATCCTCAGACTGGCGTATTCCTTGGCTCTTTGTCAGATAACCGGAGAAATCAATTCGCACTGGAGGTAGCTAGTAGCATTTAAGTGCCATATGAAGTGTAATAATATCTCATAAAACAATCGACTGGTAAAATAATGCTTTTATAAATATCTCTTTCCGTAAGTATAAATAATATACCTCAAACCACTTTGTCAGTCGGTAAGTGAGGCGGTTAAACGGGTGAATACTCGTTGCATACATTTATTCTATTTTTCTTTGGATTTTATTTATTTACTTTTATAGAAAAATCCACAACTCTGTACAAAATTGTTTCCGTATAGCAGTATAGTCATTAATGCCGTGATCTTGAATTTGCGCAAGCGTAGAGCAAACGGCGAAAAGTGCTGCGTCGGAAATTCTTGTGCGTTCGCTGCACCGCACAATTTATTTATAACGTAATGTGTACAGTTATGAAATCGTTAGTTTATTTTATTTCACATTGTTTTTTCTGGGTACCTTATTTCTTTGCCTTGGTCGATGAAACGTTCTTGTTACGATGTGCCGGAAAGGAAGCCAAAGTTGTGGTTGTGAGAGTGATGTTAAATGACGTAGTCGCAGCTCGAAGTGGCACGGCGTAGTGATTTTATTTTGAAGATTTTGTTGTGTCCGTCGCTGAATAGATGTTGCTGCCATGGTTGATGTGTAGATATTACAAATGACTCACGTGTTTTTTTCGGGTACTCCATTGGAAGGTTGCTTGTTGCTTGAGCGGGGTCACCAGTGTTCCATCGGGATGGTAAATAACGACTGCGTCTCTTTGTGTGATGTTGTATATTTACAGTGACTACATTGTGACTCTTATTATCTAAACCTTACAAGACTATTTATACAGTAATACTACGTAGATGTTGGAGGGAGGATGCCGTGACATATCTTTATCGGATCTGCACGCGTTTAGGAATGTGCTTACAAACTCTTTAACCGATACGTGATGATAATAAATTATGTGGCGACTCTGGCCGCCACACTTTCCATCAGGTGACCCGCCTGCTCGTTTGCCTCCTTCTCATATATAAAAAAAATCTATTCTATACTGACGACCACAACCCGCCATGACCTCACCACGCTGACCCAAAGCGGTTTGGTGCGTAGTTTCCAAACGGTATCATCATTACATAATATAAAGTATAGTCGCCGTGTTGTTCCTATCTCTGTGGCTCCAATTTGTTCTTCTAAACTACGGAATGGATTTTTATATGGTTTTCAGTGATAGAATGAGCGATAACTGAGGATGGTTTTAATATAAATATAAAAGGCGACTGCCAGAAACCGCAAGAAAAAAAAAATACAAAAAAGGTATTTTGTGCTTTTTTTAATTTTCATTAAATAATTAATTTATGAATTTTAATTTGATAGTCTTTGAGTATCTAATTTATTATAAAGCTATAATATAACAAAAATAAAATGAAAGAATTAACTATTAAATAACGATTTATTTACAACGCTGGCCGGCCGTTGATCCACCCGTCTGTTGACCCGTCCGCGTCAGCTGGGCGATAAGTATCTACGTCAGTCTGCAATCTTTTATGTCATTTTTGTCATGTTTAAAACATTTGACCTGACCAGCCCTTGAAGTTTCTTGCGGTTTCTAGCAGTCTTACCTTATATATTTATTCCGTAACAGGTAAGCGCTTGGCCTTCATCTCACCTGATGGTAAGTGACGATAAGGCGAATATGGAAGCGCGCTTCACCCGGAATCCTCAACCACTGAGTAACTGGCTATCTTATCTCTAAACTGTCGGAACACAACAATGCTATAAACGTCGTTGTTATGGCGACTGACTTAGATGGTGGTAGCTAGCCAGGCAGACTTAACAGCCCTACCACCAACCAAACCAAGTACACAAAGATGTTCATCCCGCTGGGAATCGAACCCAGATCCTCTGGGTCTGAAACCGGTGGCTTAGCTACTAGTTACACAGAGGTAGGGTTGCCAAATAATAATTTGATAAAGGAGGGCAAATGGGTCTAAAATAGAGGATTTTCTATAAAAAAGAGGACATTTACAATCAAACGATTTTTTAAATTACTTATTTTACTTTATTTTAAAAGATATTTAGCTGAGCTGCCAATTTTTGCAAGAAGTTCTTGGTTTTTCTACAAATAATTATGAAAATCTTCACATTTGAAGGTGTATTGAGCAGGGATAAAAGATTTAACTGACTGCACACTTATTCTGTACCTCTCTTTGGTCCACTGAGTATAAATCAGTGAACAAACTCTTTCCACATTTGCGTTATGTGCGCTTGTACAAAAATAAAACTCGCAGATCTTGAGCAGTTCTGAGAAACATTCTGTTTTTAGCACTTAGACACAGTCTTTAGCTCATATTTGTACTGTGACTTAGACGTTTAGCAAAAAGGAGGACTTACAGTAAATAAGGGAAGACGGGAGGACAAAACATGGAAAAGGAGGACATGTCCTCCATTTAGATACCATCTTGCAACCCTACACAGAGGCGGTTAATTTGTAGGTTTTGTGCAAAATGGCTGAAGTATGAACGGTGTTTCTAAGTTAGCGTGGACGAAGTCGCGGGCGGGCAGTAGTGTAATATAATATTAAAAATGTATTGTAAATTGTATGTTATCAATTCTTTTATCTGTAATATTGTTTGTCTGGCTGTCAAGATGGTTGCTCGGATTGCGCGCAACGATTGTAATTACTATGATTGCGTATAGCAGTAATTATAGAGATAGTCACACCACACTGTTATAGTATTACCGTGGTTATAGCACATGAGTAAATATATTCATGTGGTTATAGTCCGTCCGGTTATAGGTATTATTTTGTTTAGTTTTTATTGTTTTGCATACAATTTGGTTATTTCATACTGTATTTACTGTTCTACAATAAACATTCATGTAATAGGTATACAGGTAAAATGTTTAACGGGGTTTAACAGCAATTATTAAGTAAGGACTGCTTTGTATTTAAAGGTAACTTAGGCAAGATGTTGCGTACTGTTTAGAGCAGACTTCATCATGTTTTGTATTTCCTACTAATATTATAAACGCGAAAGTTTGTAAGTATGGATGGATGTTTGTTACTCTTTCACGTAAAAACTACGGAATGGATTTGGATGAAATTCAGCATACAGATAGTTTATAACCTGGATTAACACATAGGATACTTTTTATCCCGATATTCCCACGGGAACTGAAACCACGCGGCCACGCGGGTGAAACCGCGAGCGGGCGCTAGTTTATAATAATTTTATTTTTGCTCTTACATCGTTATTTCGTCGTGTGTGTTACTCATAATGTTTTTAACAATTATTACAGGCATTGGCCACCCTATTTCAGTTACTCTTACCCATTAGCGCTCTCTGTACTCGTGCGAGTACAGCTACAAAGTGTAACAATTCATACTAATTATCTATGGTTTTTGTTATAAAAACCATTTATTTAATTACTAGACATCACTAGCAGATTAAAAAAAGATAAAATTTGGTGGAAACGCGAAAATTAATGTATTGTTTTCTGTTGTAAAATACGAGTTGCAGATCAAAGTACTAAGGTAAGTTTTGATAATTTGTTTTAAATATTATTAATGATTTATTTGGACTTGTTTTGTATTAGTGCTTATTGTTCGAATACACATAATCATAAAATACTGTTTTAGCTTCATTTCATTCCAATAAATACGTATTAGACTATATTTTATCACACTGTACTTGGGCGGGTACAGTGGGCACTTATGTACTATAATTACTGGTATTTTGCAGGTATTTTTGAATAATCCACTATGGCCAACCGTCGCGTTTTTACAAGTAGAAATGAGTATTCAAGGCTGGAAGAAGCTATTGAATCAATTATGGCTGATGAAAGTGATGATATTTAATATGATGTCTTCTTCTTGCCACCTGTATCAGCCATAGTAAGTGACGAAGAAGAAGGAAATGATGATGATCTCGCTAAATACAACTATGCCAAGAGATGTTCCAGGGACAATTGAGGTGACTCCGCGTCGCCACAGTAATAGTACTACTCAAAAATTGTTTCCAGTGAACATATTGTTTATTTTGACAATTTGTTCACCAATTATCAGTTACTATGGGATCTACGGCGTCTAGGCTACTGAGCAACGGGCACAATTCGAGATAATAGGACAAAAAAATGTCCTGTCACTCCTGTTCAGGATATGAAGAAACGGCCAAGAGCAGAATACGACTACCGATTACCGATACGAATAATGAAATTACAATGGTGCGGTGGAAAGATAATAACATAGTTAGAATTGGAACTAATTTTGATCAGATTGAGCCCATGGGAATAGTAAAAAGATGGTGCATATTGCTAAGCAGAAAGTTTATTTCAATATTCCTAGATTATTTGTATATTACAACAAAGGTATGGGAGGTGTTGACCAAATGGACCAGTCGATCAGCCATCATAGAGTATGAGCCATGAAGGAAAAGAAATGGTGCTGGGTGATGCTTACCTACCTTCTACATATTGCTATTTCTAATGCACGGCGGTTGCTTGTTTTGCTAAGCAAGAATAAAGTAGCTGAATGGATGGATCAGTTATCATTTCGACGTACCATAGCAAGAGCCTACCTGACACCTACAAAAACAAAGATCCGACTTTCGTCATCGTCAGTAGTAGGATTTGATCGAAAAAATAACGGTCACAACCCAGAACGTATAGAAAATCAGTTGCGGTGTGTTATTTGACACAATCGTGTTCGTTGGCGTTGCGAACTTTGCATGAAAACATTGTGTTGAGCGGCCTTGCTTTGGTAGTTTCCATACTTAATCCGCCCACTGTACCCGGCCGAGTACACCCCTATAACATATGTTTTAATTTTTTTTCCTGAAATTTTGATTATGATACCTTTTGTTTAATCGGTAATGATACAATAAATAACATGAAAAAAGAATTTTTACGTGCAGTTTCATTTTGGGCGTTAATGGGTTAAGGCGACTTATTAACGATTAATTAATAAACATATGACAAAGACAAATAATTACTTAAATTAAAAGTTTTAATCGTATTTAGTAGTGTTATGCAAGCCGCCCTTAATACGGTTGTTTTATCGATAATACGTAGGTACCTTTTAAAGTACACATTCCTATTTATAGATAACACGTATTTTTATTTATTTTTTGGCCGGAATCAACAGCCTTCCGAAGCACGGATAGGTACCTACGTCGATAGATGACGTCATGTCAATCGAATAACTCGCATTATAATCGCGAGCTTTGACCCACATTTCGTTTGTAAACAGGAAAAGTGTGTCACTAAATCAATAGAGCACGATATTTAATATTTTCTATTCCTCTTAAAGGAAAGAGATGATCTTAATTCATAATTTTAAAAGTATTTTTGTACTTACGTCTTCTTTCACATATTCAACCTTTTAGAACCAAATCAAAGTGAACATTAAAATGAAAATTAAAGGGATCATGCAATGTTATTTCTCTCTTCTCTTATATTATTATAATGGCTTCACGCGGTCAGCACATTTAGCCAGTGTCAGTAAGAACCGGTAATAAGTGTCAAGTTAAGAAAGAGACCAACTAAGAAGGAGCCGAGTTAAAAATGAGACCAGTTAGGAAAGTGTCAAGTTTAAGAAAATGACAAAGTCGTCCGGAGGGGAGACGAGTTGGAAAAGTGTCAACTTTGCAAAAGAGACCAACAAAGAAAGAGCCGAGTTAAAAATGAGACAAGTTAGGAAAGTGTAAAGTTTAAGAAAATGACGAAGTCGTCCTGAGGGAATTTTTCTCATACGTCTTGTTGTTGTTTTTTTTTTAAATCTATGCCGTCAACTCTGCTATCCGCAAACGTCTAATAAGTTTGATAACAATCTCTTTGGTCATTCAATACTTTTGACACAGTTCGCGCGTGACTCGGCAAATTTACCGCCTACCCATTGCTCGGTTGTAAATAAATATTGTAATCTTACGAAATGTACAAATAATGAGGTGGTTGCGCAACCGTACTTCCGGCGGTTTCCTCATACAAGTTGCATCGCAAGGTTCTTATTGTCATTAACTCATTACCAGTGATAGGTGATATACAGTGATGAACTTACAGGTATTTCCCGAAAACTCCGATTTCCTTTTATGTTCAGTACCAATGCAATGGTTGGATGGAAGTGTTTGAGACTGTACTTCATTTATTTATAATACAGATATCCCGAGTTTTCGGCAAATACCGATATACATTCTGTCAAAAAAGTTTCTGGAACGGATGATTTGTTTATGATTCCAAATTCAGTTTTTTGTTTTTTTTGTTGTTAGATTGGCCCAACTGTTATCCATTTTGGCGCGGAGTTTGAGTTGCATCTGTTATTTAGATTAAATACAGTGCTGTTTTTAATTAGTTTATATCTAGTGTGTATTGCGAATTTCATAATGGACAAAAACATCGAACAAAGAGTTTGTCTTAAATTTTGCGTCGCCTATGGAATTTCGTGTTCGGAGTCACTGAAAATGTTGCAGAAGGCTTACGGTGAATCGACTTTATTCAAAACACGTGCTTATGATGGTACAAAGCGTTCAAAAGCGGTCCAGATGCGATGGACGATTTGCTTCGCTCTGGTAGGCCATCAACGTCTTCAAGTGAAGTTAACATCGCAAAAGTGAAGGAAATGGTGACTGAAAATCCTCATTCAAGTTTGAGAGAGATAGCCGCTGAACTTTCTGTGTCTCACGAGTCGATCCGTATTTTAAATAATCACTTGGGTATGAAACATGTTGCCGCTCGGCTAGTCCCAAAAGACCTGAATATTCTCCAAAAACTCAATCGCATAAGAGTCGCTGAGGACATGCTAGAACGAGTCCATTCCGATCCAACACTCATGCAACGTATTTTTACTGATGACGAGACGTGAGTTTACGAGTTTGACATTCAAACTAGTCAACAAGCGCCGGAGTGGCGCCTGCCGATTCCGACTGAACCGAAACCGAAAAAACCACGCCAAAGTCGATCAAAAGTCAAAGTCATATTGACTGTTTTCTTTGACTATCGCGGTGTTGTGCACTCGGAATTCTTGCCGGAAGGTCAAGCGGTAAATAAAGAATATTATTTGAGCGTTATGCGGCGTTTAAGAGAGCAAATTCAACAAAAAAAGACCAAATTTGTGGAAAGTAAATTCTTGGATTTTGCACCACGATAATGCGCCTTCGCACAAGGCCCTCATTGTGAACGAATTTTTGACCAAAAACTCAACAAATACCATCGATCAACTACCTTATTCACCAGATATGGCTCCACCAGCCGACTTCTTTCTTTTTCCTAAACTCAAATTACCACTTCGTGGCCCCCGTTTTCATTCGGTAGAAGACATAAAGGAGAATTCGCGGCGAGAACTGAACTCAATTCCTGAAAAAGCGTTTAAAAAATGTTTTGATGATTGGATTATTCGTTGGCGTAAGTGTATCGTTTCTGAAGGAGCATACTATAAAGGCGATAAAATAAATTTGGACGAATAACTAACATTTTGTGTATTATTGATATTTTCGCATTGACAGAGTAGTAGTACAATCTGTCCGGGAAAGTAGTGATCAAACTTTAAGAGCGTGATCTATGGTCAATTTTAATGCTTGTTTTTTTAATTGTAAAATAATTGAAAAAGACGTGAAAACATACATATGTTTTTTTTCATAAATCAATCCTTACTCTCTCAAAATGTATGTTTGCTACTTCTTTTATCAGGTAATCTTGTTAGTTATCAAATGATACCTAATATTGTCAATAGTGTCAAGGTGCCTATGCTATCGCTTTTTTTAAAGGAAGAGGTCAATATTAAAAAAAAACTGCGTGTTGTCCCCTGATTTGAGGTATTTTTATAGATAAAATTGTCCATAGATCACGCTCTTAAAGTTTGATTACTAATTCTCCGGACAGATTGTATACAAAATACCCGTATCAAATTTGATGGTATTAACAGTTCCGTATCATATTATACCTACCTATACATATCCCGTCAAAAAATTTAGGTAAATACACTGCCTATTCCCATCACTGCTCATTACATACATACCTACATAGGTACATCACGCCTGCTTAGGGTGGCCACCTTTTTTTAGGACGAATAAAGTATTTTTTCATTTTGTTAGTTAGAAGTTAGAACATTTACTAGCGGCCGCTCGCGGTTTCACCCGCGTGGTTCCCGTTCCCGTGGGAATATCGAGATAAACAGTATCCTATGTGTTAATCCAGGTTATAAACAATCTGTATGCCAAATTTCATCCAAATCTATTTAGTAGTTTTTACGTGAAAGAGTAACAAACATCCATCCATACTTACAAAATTTCGCGTTTATAATATTAGTAGGATACACTGTATACATAGCATAAAAAAATATTAATTTATTAGTCCTTAAAAACGTATTATGTGCTGCTGTTTGCTACATTTACCAAATATTTGTCTTTTACGTAAATTGTTTTACATAAATAGAGTATTTTAGCGTACTTTATTGGTGTCGTAGATTATAAAAAGTACGCCTACATGAAAAAGGGGACAATACTCTATTTTAGAGTTTGGGTGGCAACCGTACGCCCGCTTCCCAGAGAGGTAGGCAGAGACGGGTCGGAAGCAGGTCGTCCCATTCGCAACTCGTCCCATTCGCAGCTTGTCCCATTCTCAGCTCGTCCCGTTCGCGGCTCGTCCTATGCGCGGCTCGTCCCGTTCGTGGGTCGTCCCGTTCGCAACTCGTCCTATCCTCTAATTTTTTTTGCAACTTGTCCCATTCGCTTCTTGTACCGTTCTTGGCTCGCCAGTGGGTGCAGAGACCACAAATTTCCATTTGCTATGATCCTATCACACATCCTTTGTTTCACTAAGCCCCTTTGGACACAAGGCTACGCAAATCTTCGATACTCGACGATTTTAGTCTCCAAGTGACTACCGCCATACAAATTGGAGTCGCGGGACAAATGTCGGCGAAGCGCCTCGTGTACAAACGTCAATGGATTTGTATGGCGTATAGTCGCTTAGAGACTAAAATCGTCGAGTATCGAAGATTTGCGTAGCCTTGTGTACGAAGGGGCTTATTCTCATTAGGTACATTCTTTATACATACTCGTCGGCTTAGAGTAGGTACTCTTGACCTGACCTTTATGGGGATCCTGCACGAAATTGTGACAATTTACGTATTTTTAAGTTATTTGTACTATGCGCTGAATTAGTTAAATATATTAAAAGAACTTACGTAAGTTAGCCTGACCATTGCATAAGGTCGTGGCCTTGTTGAAATTTGAAACAAATTCTTTAAACAATAACAAACAATACATAAATCGAATGACTCCGTTGCCTTACGTAATTCAAACGAATTTGTAAAATCTAAACTAGCGAACTAACACAAATAGCCGTGTCGCGTAAAAGGCGACTAACGGACTATAGACTGCACATACTTCCAACAGCATAGAGCGGCGATGGGCTCACCACCTGTCACGCTGTTCACATGTGCAGTCGCTATTTGGTGAAAAGTGGACTATAATAGAGGACTGCTTTTGCTGTCCTCACTGCCTAGGGATGGAACTCATTCCACCTTTATTGTCGTCAGCTGATCGGACAGTTTTGTATGGGAGGTTGAAATTTTTTTGTCATTTTTGCACATGTTCAGTTTCATGGGTGGAATGAGTTCCATCCCTTAATTGGTTTTGTATAAAGATAAATTAAGGTTGTATAAAAATCCATTTGGATTGTTATTAATGTTAATTCGTAACATTATTTATCCTTCCACAGCGTATAGATCACATACTTATTAAACTCATTACACATGATAATTCTAGTGAAAGTTTCATACAATTAAGTATACTTACTTATTTTTGTTGACTTATATTCGTAAAGTTTTAAATCTGCCTTACGGAGAGGTGCCTTTTCAGACCTTATTCGATACGTTTTACGATACTTTTTCGTTTGTCATTCAAAGTTATTGCCTAAGTTTGCATCTTGCTTGTAATTAATGTAGAGTCCGTAATCTCTTGTAATGAGGATATAAATGCGATAGCGAATGTGCATGTGGGATATTTAAAGATACACACATACATATAATCACGACTATTATCCCCGAAGGGTTAGTCAGAGACTAGGCAATGAGGACTGCAAAAGCAGTCCTCTACCATAGTCCACTTTTTACCAAATAGCGACTGCAAATGTGCTCAGCGTAACAGTTAGTGAGATTTCAGATTGTCGTCCCCTTGCACAATGGTCACAACTCACGGATTTGTCGAAGTTTTGCAATGAATTTATTGACGTTTATACGACGCATACTTTGTGTAGTTTCTACATTATGTAAATTGAAGAGTTTATTCGTTACGTGGTTTACAGAAATTTCGATTACTTACCAGTACCATAATAGCGCGTTTCCGTATACATTTTGAATGGCAATTTGACTTTGATGGAGATTGTTTTGTTAGCGATTTATCTCTTTTGTTTGAGTCAAACAATAGTCACTAACATATTCGTTCATTAGAATGAAGATTTTAGTAATCTATTACATGCGAGATGTAAACCGATGTATGTAATTAATTATATTGCTTGCTGTGCTAGTAATGATATTTTTTAAAATTCTTTATACGCAAGTATTTGACCGCGATCTCACCTGATGGTAAGTGACGATGCGGCCTAGGATGTAGTGTATTTGCCTAGATAATGCCTGTTCACCCTTGCCTTGAAAATGTCTAGGTTGTACGTATCAGGAAACAGATCAGCAGGAAGGGAATTCCACTCCTTAGCTGTCCGCATTAAAAATGATGACGCGAAACTCTTTGTGCGTATAGGTGGTGTGTTGACAGTGTTAGGGTGAGACCTCAGTCCGCGTCTCGTTCCCCGGAGATAGAAAGGAGAAGTTGGAATCAGCTCGTGTATGATGTTCCATTATTTATAAATAACAATGTTCATATTTCTTAGTTACAGATCACGATAACCTTTTTTATTCAAGACAATCAAAAAGATTAATATGTAATAAATCGTCTTAGAACTAATAATTAAAAAGATAATTATACGTGCTGTAAAAAGAAAAGCCTAAGCTAAGTTTTTTTACCAGTTTTCCTTTTTTGGAAGATATTTTTATAACAAATTTTGGTTTCTCCGTGTCATGCCATATTCCTCGTAATTCTTAAATTTCTTTGATAAGAAAAATTGCGTGATATAAAAAAAAAACAAATATTAAAGAACACACTGAATCTATTCGTTATTACTTATTATTGTCTACCGATTAGTGCAAACCATAATTTGAAATTACATGAACATGTACTTGTAGAGGAGATGAAACAACCAACAAACAACCACTAACCAGACCATGTAAGTACACAGTACCTACACACATATCCTCCTAAGTAAGACTCGAGCTCGGGATTTCTGGATCTGAGACAGTTCGTTTAACCACTACACAACTCACTCTGGGTCGGTCCCTCATGTCTAATAGGATCGTGGTCAGCATCAGGGTTGCATCTAGAGCGGATGATCTGCCTTCACCGGCTCCTGTCCATCGCGTCTCTTGCGACCGTGCAAAATTTGGAGGACGACGAGCCTTTTACTTGATCGGTCCTACAATACACTACTACTACACACTACATAGGCGACTAATTCTACCATGACATAAGAAACAATAACCCACTACAATTATGACTTCACAACCTCTCGCGTTATCCAATAAGTAAGTACAACATTATGTGTATTGACCTAACTCGGTCTACGAAGGAAAGTGAAAATGCTTACTTGACTTGAGACTGTGATGTAAGTTTAATACCATAGTTACCGTTGCTCCGGTTAGGAAGGCTTATTACACGTTTATGGCCTTTGGTGGGCTTCTTCTATGCAATCTACTGTAATCTTGATCTGCTATTAAACGCTAAATAGGTATGGAGAATAGAAACAGTGGATGCGCCACTTTTGATGTTGTAGGTCACACTGTCTTGATCTATTTTTCTTCTGTAATGGCTTTGTGCAGTTTGCACATTTAGCAATAGTGTCAAGTAGCACGGTGTAATTATAGATATATCTCAGTACGTACTCGACTGTGAAAAGCCAAGGAACTTATTAAAAACAGACACAATAGAAAATTCAATTGTTTGCGGACCGATCTACTCGTCCACAGACGAGTATATAGTTACGCAAAGATATGGTTAAAATATACTTTCGGTCTTATCAACATTACTAAAAATTAAGAGTTACATAAGATTTGACATCCATAAAAAGTATAATAGGGGTTTATTTGTGTATTTGTAGATGATAATGACAGTGGTAATAAAAATTATAAATTTTAAATGATATTCCTCAAACCGGGACTTTACTGAGAACTTGCACGGAATTCTTGAAATAATTTGATTAGTGTAGTTGCATTGTTCTGTTTGCCAACACTCATGCACGTTCACGAACATCTAACGATTGATACCTAATTTCCATTATTTCACATTAGTTATATTACTCGACAAAATATAAAAACCACAAACCTCAGAATACAGAATTTTTGAGCTGCAAACATGACGTTTCACCTTTCGCCGTCAATAGTTCAGGATTACATTGTTAATAATTTGTGTATTTATTTCTTTTCTCAATTGATAGCGATGTAGACTCATCTGTCAACTAACTCATAACAAACATATATAACCATTATCATAATAAGCTCGAGTAGGCCTCTTCCTAAGACTTTATCCAACCAAACATATTTAACCAGGAACACGGAAGTACTGCGTAATTTCTGGAAACAATTAAGACCGGTCCTAATCAAGTTTCTACACTTTATAACTTGAATAATGTTTCAATATAGATAAGCTGAGATAAGTCAGGAGGATTTTATCAATGGATACCTTACTTGGTACTCGATAACAGCTCATGGATAATTATCGTAGTCCGATTCCTTTGGCAGCTTTCCAAGTTGTGCAGAGAAAGCTCAGTTGGGTACAGACTCGGAGTATCTAGTTCACAGTTCGTTATAGTGATGGCTTATCTTGATTTACATACATATTACATATCGACGACTATGATCCCCGAAGGGTTAGTCAGATAACGGGCAATTAGGACCGCAAAAGCAGTCCACTGACGACCTCCTTGGTCGAGTGGTTTGTACACCGGTTTTCATGGTGTTGCCATCTCTGAGGTCCCGGGTTCGATCCCCGGTCGGGTCATTTAGAAATTATTGTTTTTCTATGTATAATAAGTATGTATTTAAGTATTTTAAGTATGTTTATCCGTTGTCTAGTAACCATTCAATGAGTTTCTTCGAAGCTACTCTTGGGCTAGATAATTGGTGTGATTGTAGGAAAGATTTATTATTATTATTATTTATTACTGTCACAGTCCACGTTTCACCAAACAATAACTGCACATGTGTTCAGCGTGATGGGTGGTGAGGCCTAGGAGCTAGTAGGAGCACCCCTCACCCTTCAAATTTCTATACAGGACATGTCTAAGGCAAGCTACAAAAATGGGTATGGTATTATGACTCGGGGTCTCGCCATGTACTTCTTCTTTCTTATCGTTGGTTCGTACAACAAAGATAAAATTACTAATATGGGATTGACCCAGAAAGCAGCCAGATCTATCGCTGCATCCGTGGCTGCCATGAGCGTAAATTCATAATAATTAATAATTGATTTCTATCGCTGATTTGCCAGCGGATTAAAGGTTGTTCGATGATGATCAAATGATGCAATCAAAACAAAATGACATTGAATGTACGAATGGTAGTACAGTCAACTATATTCATGGTTCGTCAGCAATATCTAGGTACTTAAGTACTAGATATCCACTGCATGAGAACATTACACCCGCCATAAGTTAAGCCGGTTCTGTGCTGTACCGTAGACAAATTAGAACTAAGCTAGGAGTAGTATACTTATTGCCTAGGCGACTTTCCTCATTTCCTCGATCTAAAGCGTGTGGCTGGTTATGTGTTGTAAATTGAGTTTCTCGTTGGAATGGAATACCTTATAAAGGCTTTAGGGGCATTAACCGTCTGATTAATACTCCAAGTATTAAATCGGTAAATGAAGTAACTAATGAGTACGCTAATCCGACTTTACTCTCGGAGGAAAAGTAAAACCTCGGCGACACATTGTTTAACGACAGAGTATGGGTGGAGTCAACTTTTATTGTAACATCATTGGGTGGAGTAGTGTCATTGTGGCCTAGTTTGACATTTTGTAGTCGGCTTATTTTCTATTGTTGCCGTTGATGTGGGTTTGGTTTGATGTAGTTGAAATTTAATAGGTACTTCAATATAATCCGTAACCAATAGCAATTAGTTATTATGTGCTAATAGTTCTAAAAATAAAAATCAATCATTGTTTAAATTATCGATTTTACATCGGACTGCCAGGTGGTGAATTTTATGTGACGGCTGTAATAAAGCATTCATAGGTTGGCCGCGAGTACCTACTGGCCATTCGCTGCCATGACAACGCAGAAATATTAATAACTATAAATGTCAAAATTATGTCAATTAACGTAGAGTTCATTCGAAACTCATTCTTTTTTACTTTTTAACTACCTATAAGAGTTGCCATTGTAAATACGTTTGTCCTTGCGTAAGGAATTACTTGTTAGTCCAAGCTTACTCCATGTTTATTTATAATTTAAACTTAATACTAACCTAATCTGGATTTAACTAGTCCAAGCGTAAGTTTGAGACAGTTGTAGGCCATTTTTATTAATGAGGCGATTAAAGAACAGATTTAGAAACAGAAAATATGTTATTAATAGGTATTCACTTGCATTCAAGTGGACATTAAAAACAATAGTTTGTTGTTTAATAATAATGACACTAATGATATTTGTTTGTTCAACCGGTAGTGATGGTGATATAACGCAGACTGTGAATGGGTGAACCGATTAACCAAACATGTCATTTCGTACCAATTTTGTGTTTGTTTTATGAATATCACGTCTAAAATCCTGTTTTAGAAAATTTTTTGTGTAAGTAGTGGCGGGCCTCACACAAGGTGGACCGAACCTGCCATGTGGTGAAGGTCGCGTGTAGCCTTTGAATGCGAGCAGCACTGTGATGGAGATCCTCAGGGGCGGCCTTTGTGTAACAGTGGACGTCCTTCGGCAGACGTTTTTTTAAAGCCACAACGGCTTAGCCTTCATCTCACCTAATGTTAAGGGACGTATGTTAAGTGACGATAAGGCCGAAGGTAGAAGCGCGTTTCACCCGGAATCCTCAACCACTGAGGAACTGGATATCTTATCACTAAACTGTTAGAACACACCAATGCTAATGAACGTCGTTGTTATGGTGACAGACTTGATGGTGGTAGCTAGCCAGGCAGACTTAACAAGCTCTACTGCCTACTAAATCAAGTACACAAAGATGTGTCCCTCGCTGGGAATTGAATCGCGAACCTCTAGACCCGGTGCCTTAGCCACTAAACCATAGAGGCGGCAAAAAGTTTTAATGATGGCGACCTTTGCTAAGTCATCATCATTATCAGCCATAAACGTCCCACTGCTGGTAACAGGCCTCCCACGTGGACAATAGCACGTGGGGAAATTGGGCCATAACTCACCACGCTGGCCCAATGCGGGTTGGTGGGTTTTAACGACTGCCATCTTACGACAACAACCGGGACCAACGGCTTAACGTGCCTTCCGAAGCACAGAGAAGCTTTGCTAGGTAGTTGGATAATATATAGGCTATACATAAGTATTATTAATATTTCATACGGGGAAGCGCTTGGACTTCATCTCTTCTTATATTGTTGTAGTGTAGTGACGATAAGGCTGAAGGTGGAAACGCTCTACACCCCGGCATCTTCACTACAGAGGAACTGGCTATCTTATCTCTTAACTCTAGATCTAGACAGATCAAAAACATGTCCTAACACCAACTAAACAGAGTACAATTTGTAGCTCTACTGGGAAATAAACCTGGTACCTCTGATTATGAGACAGGTGGTGTAACGCCTAGACCACAGAAGCGCGTAAACAGTTACAGTACAGTTTTTTAAGCATAGCAACATTTTTTTATGTAACGTGAATCATACGAAAGTGTACGAATTATTTTATCTTTCTATTACACATCAGTCACATCACGTAACCACATCACTCTAATTATTATAAAACAATTCTTTAATTACAAATTGGTACAGCTGTAATCACTTCGTAATAATTTCGGTCGGTAAAAGTATGGCGGTCGTATCAAAAAGAGGTTTTAAATCTACTAAAAAGAGGTAAGTACTTACCGAAAAAAAAGGTGAAAATATCCGTTTGTTGTGATCCTTAAAAAAGAACGAAACTAAACAATCCGCATGTTGCCAGTTACCAGTTGACGGACGGAAAAGAAAAAAAAACTTAAACCAAAAACACGCGAGAGCGACGCCGACGCGCGCAACGACACCACTGCGCAAGATCTCGCCTCTCCTACCACTACCGCTGGCCGGCGGCGCTCACCGGCCTCCGCACGTGCTGATATAGCCGTTCAGAGGGCCTAGACAAGTGGCAAGTCTATTCTAATAAAGTCTATTCGTAATTCGTACACTGTGTATTGTGCCTTGAACTAGAACTCAATGAACCTTAGTCTCACAAAGCCTATCTCGCTATTGAATAAAACGCAATTACCCTTAGGCTCGTATTCTAAAATCAAACTCAGAATCAAATCTATGCTTGAATATAGTTAGAAAGGGATGGCGATATATGCGATGAATAGCACCATCCCTTTCTAACTGTATTAAGGTTGAGTTTAGTTTTAGAATACGAGCCTTAGTCTCACTAAGCCTATCGCGCTATTGGACTAAAACGCAATGAACCTTAGTCTCACTAAGCCAATCTCGCTATTGGACTAAAACGGAATTGACCTAAGTTGCAAAACGCTCACATCTCGTTTGGTCTAGGCATAACGCGACTTACTCACACTGCGTTATATGCATACAGAGAGCAAAGGCATACACTCACGTCACCCATATTTCCCCAAAGGGTTAGTCTGAGACTAGGCAATGAGGACAGCAAAAGCAGTGTTCTGCCAAAGTACACTGCACACCAGATAACAGTTGCACATGTGCTCAGCGTGAAAGGTGGTAAGCCCATCGCCGCTTTATGCAGTGCGATGTATGTGTAGCCATCAGTTAAACGCCTTTTACGACACCCAAGACACAAGATTGATTAGTATAGTTATTCCTTCTATTATAAGCCACGCCTCCGCCATCGCACAGCTCTCACGAGTACAACATGGAAACATAATTGCATCGCCAAATCAATCAATCAAATCATTTATTTGCCAGAACATTATTTACAGCTTAAACAGGTGACATGTTAATAAAATAAAGTACAAATGTTCGCCATTAACTCGAAAGCATACAAAAATATGAATGTCAGTTAAATGTCAATAAATCTATTTATGTGAGAAGTCACCACACCAGGGACCCATCGAGCACTTTCAAATTCTCGCAAGGAATAAAAACATTTTTCGATTAAGAGGCCTATTACATCTCGAATGTGATTTTTGCGTAAAATGCCCATTTTCGCATTTTGTTGTAACTTTGCAGTTGTATTTATCATTTTTATCGAAATAGGATAATAAAATTGTGCATAATATTACAAATCTCCATTATGTGAGCATACGAGTACGTTGAATTCGGACGGCCGGCGCTTCGCATTTTGTAGTAATTTTGCAGTTGTATTTATCGTTTTTATCGATATAGGATAATAAATTCATTATAAAATCTTTATTCCTCATGAAGTAACAATTACTCTGGTATAAATTTTGCTCAATAATATTATCGTAGATAGGAGATATTCACAGTTAACTCATAGCGATTTTCGAAATTTTTTGGTTTAGAATAAGATTTTTTTCCTATATAAAATCAATGATATCTAAAAATTCCGAGGCCGCTACGCACTATTCGACTAATAAGAGATAACATTATATTTTTTATATTTCACTTGTTTAGAACAGTAGTTCAATCGATGAGCTCAAAAAAGTGCCTTCGGCACTTTATGAAAATCTTTCTCTGCAATTTTGGGTTTAATTAAAAGGTTAAGCAAAATTTACAAAAAGCGAGGCCGCTACGCACTATTCCAATAGCTATTCTACACTATTCAATAAGCCGTAATTGTTAATGTATTTTTGTGGGTTAGGCCTCTTAACCATTTGCGCAGCTCCGATTTGAAGCGATTAAATTAAATGGCATCTCTCTAATACCTTGGGGTATCATGTTAAACACTTTGATTGAATTATTATAGCAGTTTTTGTCATGCATAAAACTTCTGCATGGTTGTGTTTTTAAAATCGCAAAATCGCAGCTGTAATCGTAATTAGAACTCACTTTACCAAAATTGACTGGCAACGCTAATACACACAATCACACACAATCACGACTAATCTCCCCGAAGGGTTTAGACACTAGGCAATGAGGACAGCAAAAGCAGTCCCCTTACCATCATAGTCCACTTTTCACCAAATAGTGACTGCACATGTGCTCAGCGTGACAGGTGGTGAGCCCATCGCCGCTCTATGCTGTTGGAAGTATGTGCAGTATTTAGTCCGTTAGTCGCCTTTTAAGACACCCATGGGAAGAGAGGGGGATAGTAGTATTCTTTCACCGCTACTCGACACGTTTACACACGCAACAGAAATATTCAGTTTTACTTTTTGGTTTTGTTGTCGCCCTCTAAATCTCTTTACACCCTGCGACTTTATTATGCAGCGCGTCTACCTGCAGTGCAGCGTCTATACATCCAGTCGCTCACTAAAAGTATCCATTTCTGCAAGGGCGGTTAAAGAGTATGAAACATAACGATGTTTATAGTTATCCACGGGTTTAACCACGTTGGACCTGCATTTTTTTTTAATGTTGTGTCTCTTTCTTAAACCGTTTGCGAAAAAGTGCGAGCATCTGTTTTAAACATATTTTTATTAATTATTAATACTTTATTGCACAAAGAAATTGCATTAATACACAAGTTACACAGGACATATACAAAGGTGAGCTTATCTCTAGAAGAGATCTCTTCCAGCCAACTCTTTTTATTGTTGTGGTAATTATAGATTTTGTGGTGTATTGTAATAACTAAATTGGTACTTGTGTATCTTGAATCTTGCTGTCACGACTCACGAGGCATTTTTTGGGAACATTAAGTAGGTTTTTCATGCGAGTTTTGCCAGTTGTAATTTCTTATT
This sequence comes from Scoparia ambigualis, assembly GCA_963921215.1. Classification (NCBI taxonomy): domain Eukaryota; kingdom Metazoa; phylum Arthropoda; class Insecta; order Lepidoptera; family Crambidae; genus Scoparia; species Scoparia ambigualis. The sequence goes on from OY992519.1 coordinate 13,978,941, forward strand.
TTTTTACTATTTATCAAACGAGCTAATGGTTTTACATTGCCTTATATAAATGTGTGGTGACTTTGTAACACTACGCGGTACAATTTGTGTTTTCCTCATTACATTAGAGCGTTTATTCCACAATTTCCAATGTGATTTCCTACACAGGAGTTGAGTAGAAAGCGTGTATATGATTTTGATCGAACATAAAATAGATTCGAATCTCAGTTGCGTGTAGGGTTACCAGACCTCGGGACTGTTCGGGATTTTCGTATAAGTTAGCTACCTGTTAGTATTATTGAATGTCATGATTACTATAGCATTATAAACCATATCAACTTGATTTTTATTAATATGTGTCAGGCAGTTTATTGTCAGACGATCTGACGTAAGTGTATTTATTATTTGCACAAATTATATTATCGGAATAAGTGGGAATGATACTCAATCAATTTTAATTGTTTTTGTTAGAATTGCGGCTATGTCTGGACGTGACAGATTTTAGTCTTCGTCTCTCGCCTTTTCAGTTTCACGTCTGGTAACCCTAGTTGCGTGAGAATAGGCCTACATGTCTTCATACTCATCAATGTTATCGTATATTGAAACTATGTTACGGTTGGTTATAAAAAACTCTTAACTTAGCTTTTAAGTTAAAGACATTAGAGTTGTTATTCAAGTGACTATGTTACTTGTTAAAGACATAACATTATAATATCACATAGCGTGCTTAGAAGCCTTTACAGCATAAAAAATAAGACGCATTTAGAATATAAATAACGGAATTAGATGAGTTTTTTATTACTAATTATTATGAAAGATGAAAACTTTCAAAATGACAGTGTTCAATAGTAAAATATGATTGATTATAGATAAACACAATGGAGCCGTTGTAGACTAAAGTAAATGTTTCAATGTCTATGTATAGCTTAATGTGAACCAATTATTATTTTTAACTAGTCTTGCCCGCGACTGTGTACCTACACGTGGTTATCGATGTCGCCCATGATACACTACACGTATTCCCATAACTGCGGTTCTACCGAACGGATTGAGATGAAACATTTCTTAGATTCTGAGATGGTTCAATGGTGATTATATAATGACTATGTCTTGCACTGAGCCCTCAGTGCTGTAATAATAAATTATGTCTAACTAAGGATTTCTTAATATAAGAAAGAAAGAAAACAAGAATAAGGTTTCGTAATATGTAAGTAATTAGAATTTTACACAGAATTTCATTTATATAGAACTTCACACATTCTATAGAATGTCATTGGTAAATTGTTATAAGTAGCCCTAAATGTAAACTGTAAGATGTGATATTATTGTCTTGTAATTATAATTAGTCGTAGTCGTAGTTTCTACAATAGTTTCACTAAATTTTTATTAGCATGATGTGTTTGCATCTAGAAGAAATGTGATTTAAATAACCTTATTGTATATGTTTCTAAGCATGTTTGTTATCACTATTTCGATTTTGCAAACCTAAATAAAAAAAAAAAAAAAAAAAAAAAATTGGTCATTCGTAATAAGGTATATTAGGAGTAATAATTAGCCACAGAGCCGTTCTATTAAGTGTAAAGAACAACTATTTCTGTAGTAGCAACTCTGAAACTACTACAAATCTCATCTCATCTCGTCTTGTTAGAATTGACCAAAATGCATATCGCTTCCAGTTTCACACATTCTGTGTAACCTTAAAAATCTTATCTAACAACTTTCTTGTTAGTGATTGAACGAATTAACTTGGTTAAAAATTAGCAACCACCCACTTATTATACTATAATTGTAGCTTGTACCCGCTTTTTGATTGCCGTTCGTTATTTTAATCATATTTTTGCTATGTACTCCTAAGTTAAAATTCTTACAGAGAAATAAATCTTTCAACCCAATCCTTTGTCACACATTCGGATATTTTACCAGAAAGCATGTTTATTTAAATATGTAATCTGTCTAGGCATTATTTATGATCTTAATCTTATGCGCTCATTATGTGTTGAACAACACGGTTTGTGCATAAATTTACTTTTGATTCAATAGCAATGCAAAGGCATTTCTAGTAATACCATAGAATACATAACAGTACCTGCACTGCAAATACCTCAGGTGGGTCTCAAACATTTGACCTCGAACTTCTGCGATTCGGGCGGCAGCTTATGCTACCGAGTCATTGGTTTAGCTGTAAAATTTGCAAACATAATGTTGTAATGATACGTGGTGATACTCTTAACCATCTATTAGTTAAAAAAGGTCCACCATCATAAATCACCATATTTTACCAGCTTAACAAATTGGCTTAGGTGTGAATTACTAAATAACTGACTATATAACATTACGCAACCAAATATTTAGTCCAACACATCTATTTTCTATTCATCATAACTAATAATGTTATGATGGTATTATGTGATGCATCGAGAGCGTATAATCAGTTTGTGTTTGTTTATGGATGATATTATTTTATAACTACGCAGTTTGACTTGCAAGTAGGGTTACCATTCATTCATGTTTACGTGTATAAAATTCCAGATTCCAAAATTTGAAATTAACCTTCTTAAAAAATAATACTTATTATGTATTACGATGTGATAAAACAACGATGAAGCGGTAATCATGGAAGGCCCCTCAGTCTTGGATTTTTTTGACACTTTTTTGGTGCAACTGTCAACGTCAAAATTTGACAGAATCGAGCATAGACTATGTGATATTTTGCGATAACAATCCATAAGATGAACCACAGAACCGAAATAACCAAACTTGTTCATACTAAAGTAGTCTGTAAGTCTATGAAAACACGGTACAAAGTCAAGTGTGTTTTTGTAGGTGCGGTCTCATGCGACCGCTTGGGGTTTGAGGGAGTTGTTTTTTGCTTTGAAGGGATCTAATGAAATTACAAGGCATAGAATCAAAGGAACAGAAGGTAGCTGTATTGTATGCTCGTTTGCCGGCTCAGTAGCATAAAAAAGTAATTACTAAGCTCAAACATAGCTCTGAAAGCTAGGATCCCTGTTTTAGACCGATGCCAGCAAATCGGTCTAAGTGTCTGAACAAAGGCGAACGCCTGCAATGTGATGACCCTACATGTAACTAAACTTGCGTGTTAATTTGGTTTGTGCAAAACATTTTTTAAAGCTTAAAGACAAATCGTTTGAGATATTAAAATCTAACTAATTTACATGAATGTTTAATGATTTGTTTGTGTTAATTTTTGATTGGTTATCGATATTTATTTACGCTTAGATAGGAAAGGTAATATGAATGAATTGAAAATGTGGAGTAGCTAAGCGTGTTCAAGGAAAAATCGACCAATGGCATTACCTCATTTTACACCACCTTGACGAGGGCAGGAAGACGAAGAAATCTTTTTGTGTATTCTTTTCTCACGCACCGCTCTGGTGGAAACTTACCCTTTCGATATGAACTAAGTAACCTATTCATTAGTAACCTATTTAATCATTATCAACATTATCAATGACGTGTGTGTGTGTGTGTCAGTGGTAAAGCGCCTGGAGAAGTTTTTTTTTTTTTCGGGTAACAGGTAAGCGCTTGGCCTTCATCTCACCTGATGGTAAGTGACGATAAGGCCGAAGGTGGAAGCGCGCTTCACCCGGAATTCTCAACCACTGAGGAACTGGCTATCTTATCTCTAACTGTGAAGTGCACCTGATAAGGTGTGTGTTTAATGTGCTTATAAGTTTTTCATGGTTAGGCTTTGCCTATCAAATAAGCTCATATTATAGCAGATGGGTAGATCAGGACCCACTCAACATACTCTAAGTAGTTCGATGGATAATCTTATGTCATATCGTAATAATTTGCTTTGATATCTGACAAAGAATTGATTGATACCTGAAGTGAGGTTAAGTTTGTTCGGTTCTGTAGCTTATTCTATGGCTGCTGCTGGTTAGCTACCACTATCTTATCTATCTAAGTCAGCTGCAAAAACAACATTTCTGGTAGAAATTGTTGTGATTCTTCCTAATGTCATAGTAAGACTGTGTGAAATATCATGGTGTATTCTAGTAGAGTAGGCCTAGAATCATAAAAGAGAACTCGTAATATCATAAGAGATTTTTTATGTCTCTAACCAAAAAACTCTGATAATGATATCACCCTAATAAAACCGCATGAGCATTATTTCTATTATTTACGACGTTGACCCCGTTTCTGGTGCTATTCATTGCCCTACAACGAGTCCAAGATGGCAGCTGTTACGTCACATCACAGCCATAGACCACTAGACGCGCTATAATCTGTAGTGCCATCTGGCGAGGTTGGTTATTTCGTTTGTGTGTCTCTGCATTGTTGTGATTGCTCGCGACAATGCGTAAGTGCGGCCTATGAAATATGAATGTTGAAATTACTACAAATAAAGCTATTTAGCGTTTACGTTTACCTTATTTGGACGATTGTGATAACAAATAATTCATATAATATAAAACAGATTGCTATAAGATTGACGCATTTACATTTAAAATCTGAAGTTCACATATTATGTGTGTATAATTGACTACAAGGTTTACTGCTAAATTATGAATATTTACAATTATTACATTATTGTTTACTTTCATCGAGTTCTAACTTATTTTAATTCCACATTTCTAATTGTTTTCTTTTTTATTCCAGGTACTGTAAAGTTTACTTACACTCCAATTAGAAAGTGGTGTAATATGGACACATAGTTACTGTAAGTAAAATAGATAGAAAGATTATTTTTTATCCCTCGATTCATCGCACAACTAAAAACATTCGCACGCTAAACAAATCTTTTAAAAGTTTAGCCGTAGCAAAAATTTATTGTTGTTGTTGATGTTATATTAGGGTGTGTAATGTTTGATATAAATACTTGGTCTAACGTTCAGATAATATAATTTCATTTGATATTATATACTTTTGATATAATAAACATTTGATATAATAATCTAATGGTATAAAACATTTTTTTTTACAAAAGAATCCTTCTGTTGTCTGTTAAAAAAAAACCACAAAATGTATGATGCTCACTCCGCTCCGCTTCGCGATCACCTTACATTTCTAACCTCACCTTGACCTACAGAGGTTGATTTATTATTTACCTCATCTGTAAATTTGTTCACAAAAGAGTCCTTCTGTTTGTTAAAAGAAATAACCACGAAGTGTAAGATGATCGCTCCGCTCCGCTTCGCAATCACCTTACATTTCTAACCTCTCCTTGACCTACAGAGGTTGATTTATAAATTACCTAATCTGATATTTTTTTCACAAAATGTTCTTCTGTTGTCTGTTAAAAAAAACAACTACGAAATGTAAGATTATCGCTCCGCTCCGCTTCGCGATCACCTTACATTTCTCACCTCACCTTGACCTACAGAGGTACAGACGGCTGCGATATCTGTCTGACTGAACGTATTTTTCCGCCCTCTTGTAAGAGGGAGGAAAAATACGTTCAGTTTTATGACCATACAAATACTTATTCTGTTTTGTTTATTGTTTTTAAATAAATATAAAGTAATAAAAATAAGGGTTGAAACAACCTAAAAGCAATTCATCTTCTTAGTCGTTACACTCTTGGCAGAGTGCTCGTGGTCGTCACCTCAGCAGTAGTAACCCGCCTTACAACGCGTCGCCATTCATCTCTGGCAGCCGCCTTCCTAGTGCACAGATACAAGCTGCTATCCACGGCTGCTCTAACCTGGTCCGTCCATCTAATCGGTGATCTACCGCGCAGTCGGGTGCCCTCAAATCTACCCTGTACTACGAGCCGCTCTATTGAGGCACCACTGCGCCGAGACACATGCCCAAAGAAAGATAGTATGCGAGCTTGGACAATAGAGCAGAGACGCCGCTTGATGCCGAGTTCCTGTAGTACAGAGACGTTCGTACGAAATTCTGTCCACGATATTCCAAGCATTCGTCTCCAGCACCACATTTCGAGGGCGTCTATCTTCTTCCTCTCACTTTCCCGCACCGTCCATGTCTCCGAGGCGTACAAGAATATGGGGAACACTAGTGATCTTGTCGTGAAGCGACATTTAAAAAAGAAAAGATGATAAGAATTTAACAAATATTTATAATACAAAAATAAAATTACAAACTAAAAGTTAAAAAAAAGAAGTGAGTGAGGATGGTGAGTATGGAGGTGATAATGGTTAAGATGAAGGTTGAAAATATAAAAGTGAAGGGGTAGGTGCAGCTGACGTGGAGGCAGGCGAAGGTGTGGAGGCAAGCGCTGAACTTGGCAGACGCCGAAGGGCGCAGGCAAGCGAAGGCAGGCAGGCGCCGATAGGCAGGCGCCGGTAGGCGAAGGCAAGCGAAGGCAGGCAGGCGCCGACAGGCAGGCGCCGGTAAGCGCAGGCAGGCGCAGGCAGCAGCCGCCAGCAGGCGCAGGGTGGCGAAGGTGCAGGCAGGCAGGCGCCACCAGGCGCAGGCAGGCGAAGGTGCAGGCTGACAGGCGAGACAGGCACAGGCAGGCGTAGGCGCACGCGATGACTGGAGGCTGTAATCTTCCAATTCGGAAGCTGGTGATTGTACCTGAAGACTAGTCCTTCCAATTTGGAAGAAGAAAGTAAAAAGACTAGACCTTCCAATTCGGAAGCTGGTGATTGTCTCAGTAGACTAATCCTTTTGAATTAAAAGCTAGAGATGTAATGATTAGTCGTCGGCTGAACTTTATAAAGAAACCTCGGTTTCTGAGTTCTGCATAAATTTCAAAATAATATTTTTAAAACGCTGAAATCTAGATGGCCAAATGTAAAAATAAGAAAGTTAAAAAGTTTTGATTGAATTATGTTGATAAGTTGCATAGCAACGAAGCAAAAATAACTTGTCAGATACGTCAAAACGTAACCAAAACACAATATTTAGTAAATAGAAAACAATTAAGGTGAGATAAATGTAAATATTACAAGGAAAAACGCATAATAAGATTATCAAAGTGATCCGAAACTTGTGGGATACGTAAAAGTGTCGAAAAATAGTGTCCGAAGTTTCGTGATTTAGATCACGTAAGTAAATGTGTTTAGATAAAGGAATTGCGATGTGTGTAGTGTAGTGTGTAGTTACTAAAACATTATGTATCGTTGCAGAAGCGAGGAAAAATAAAGGCAAATATATAAATAAGACGAATGTTAAAATATGAGATGATTACATGAAATAAAAAGGTACCTGGGAAGTGGAAAAGGTAAGTGGTTTCACCACAATCTGACGAGCCGGGTTTCGTGGCTTTGGTTATGTTGCGGTTCCTCTATATCTTTTTGAGCCTGTCCGTGGCAGACCTAGCATTCGCCATACGCCGCTTAATTTAGTCTGCGCATCCGCCGTTATTAGTAATCAGCGCTCCCCGGTAGATGTAAGATTAGACCACATCACAGTTCGCAATTATTATTTGTGTAGCTTCTGGCGAGTTGTTATTCACACGGTCAACGATCATCATCTCTGTCTTCTTGCGGTTAACCCTCAGTCCAAACTCAAGGCTGACGTTTTTCATCTTGCGCAGCAGATCTTCCATGTAGCGAGCACTGGTGGTAAATAGGGTGGTTTCATCCGCGTATCGCAAGTTTGAGATTTTTAAACAGCCGACCGCAACTCCGTCCGTCCAATCCTCCAGCGCAATCCTCATTATGAGTTCTGTGTACATGTTAAACAGAAGATGGGAGATTATGCAACCTTGACGACCTCCGGCGCTAAGGGTGAAATGAAAGTGACTCGATAGTACGTCGTCTGCTCTAACCGATGCTGTTCCGCCCTCATATAGACGCCTGAGAAAGAAAACCAGATGTTTCGGAGTACCCATCTCCAGCAGTGTCCGCCAAAGCTTTGGCCACTTCACAGAGTCGAACGCTTTTGAGAAGTCAACAAAGCAAATGTAGGTCGGCTTGTTGAATTCCTGGTAGTAAAAATTATGTTCAATGAACGTTACGTCTTTTGAAATTAGTTCATATGTAATTATATGAAATGATACGCACCCGTTATAAGGAAAAAGTTCTTTCTCAAACACTCCATTGTCGTTTTTATTGACAAATTCGTCGTATACAGACGGTGACTTTATGCGCAAGAGCAGATCCAGTCGCGTTCAAGTGAAAGTAAAACTCGAGCGTTTACTTGATCCAACAGTAATTTACTTATGCGGCCGGATTTCGGACGCGGCTTAGAATAAAGCCATCATTAAGAGGTTTCTTTAGAGGGCCCAGAAAAAAAAATCGCTCCTTAGTCCGTAAGTTATTTTTGATTGAACAAATTCACACTGTAAACTATTTTTTCGTCCTGTGGAATTTGCTACGAGCCCTGGCACCAGCCGCCGGCGCGGCGGTTATGTGGGACTCCTCCCCCGAAGTAATGGGGTCTATCTACGAATACACTGAGAATCAATCGCCGTCCGTCGGCACGGGGCGGGGTCGTGGAAGCAGTTTCATACGGACGTTCGCAGCCTTTCTGTGATATGTAAAACTTAAAAGTATGTATACTTAAAAGAATAAACTAATAAAGTCATATAATCTTTAAAATATTTTAACGGTTTGTTGATATTAAAATGATTCATTTTAATCTGATAAAATACCTACTTACTTCTTATTAGCCGACATATCCGACTGAAACGCTACCAGAAAAGACGCGTCCATACAATTTCATACTCTCGGAGCAGAGGCGACGTGTAGTGATGGTATGGCGGCAGAGAGATTGCGTTTATTACTTCCCTGTGATTTGAGGCTCATTAGACGGGTCGGATATAATAAGGTTTTCAATAAGGAAGTATGTAATTGGAATGGCAATCAATTAATTATGTACTGCAACCTGCATCGCAACAAAGTGCCAATAAGACAGTAGCTACTTCATTTCTGGATAATACAGACCACGCCTGTTAAAATATTGGACATTTTATAACTGATTTTTTTTTCGTATGTGCAAAAAACTTGAAAGTTTTTACTGTAATAATCATGGTCACCCTACATACTATTTAAAGTTCAGCAAAACTTATTCCGCTCTTTTATTAAACGTGTCATAATCATAAAACATTTTGGATGAACGTCAATTACCCGCTTGACGTCCCACTGCTGGGCACAGGCCTTCCCACGTGAACAACAGCATTATGAGGAGATTCACTAGGAATCCTCAACTACTGAGGAACTAGTTATATTATCTCTAACTGCTAAAACACAACAGTGCTACAAACATTGTTGTTAGGGCAAAATATCTGGTGGTAGCTAGATAGACAGGCGGACTTAACAGGCCTACCACCACCCAAACCGAGTACACACATGTACCCCCCGCTGGGAATCGAACCTGGGACCTCTGGGTCTTAGACGGTAGTCTAAAACCACAGTGCCGGTTCAAGTTTTTAAGTCGTTAGCCTTTCAGCAATAGTAAGGTTTACGGTAACTTTGCGAATGCTAACTCTAGTCGATCACCTAGTCGTCCACAGAATATAATATAATATTAAATAAAGAATAAATAAATAAAGAATAATATTACATAAATTAGCTCCAAGTTTTAATATTAACAATTATCATGTTACATAAATAAGCTCCGAGTTTTAAAATTACAAATTAGCGTTGGCTAAATGACATATCGTTGACATAAATCAAATCCCATACATTCATCATTCTTTTCCGTATACCATTAGGCCACTTGTCTTGGCCTTCTGAAACTTTAAATCATTGATAAATGCTTTAAATCGTGTGCCTCCAATTTTACTGTACCTACCCAAATCAGCACACAGCAATGAAAAACAGTCGCTATCCAATCAGATTTAGAACCCTAACAACAGGCTAATTAGATAGTGGCCAATGTGCAGTCTGCCTACAGATTGAGGTTATTATTTTGTTAATTTAACTGTGCGCAAACAACATAAAGATATAAACGCTGTCGTGCACAATTCATACAATGGCGCGATTATCTCTGACAACCTGACAAATGCCACGAGGTCGCGAACTATTTGATAGTAAAGAGGTTTAATACATTAATCCACTTAGTTGCAACACCTCCTTCCTTCGGAAGACGTTTAAAAAAGCTATTGTCAGATCGTTTCCGCACAACTCGTCAGTGACAGCTGAATGTTGCCACTACTGTAACTGCAGACTTAAGTACATAATGCTTCGATCACATATAAACTAGATACCTGATACACAATCATACATACATATAAACACGACTATTATCCCCGAAGGGTTAGTCAGAGACTAGACATTGAGGACCACAAAAGCAGTCCTCTGCCATAGTCCACTTTTCATCAAATAGCAACTGCTCATGTGCTTAAGCGTGACTGGTGGTGAGCCCATCGCCGCTCTGAGCTGTTGGAGTATGTGCAGTCAACTGCAGTCTTTAGTCCGTTAGTTGCCTTTTACGATACCCAAGGGAAGAAAAGGGGTTGTAGTATTCTTTCACCGCTACGCGATACGGTTATCATATCAACGCTCTCAAAACGGCAAAACACAAAAACAGTAGCGAAGTTACAGAATACATAATGGTGCGAAGAGCCAAAATGACGAAGAGCTCTTCTGCTGAAATCTGGAGATATGAAGTATAGTACGAGTAATAATACGTTTAGTTTATTAACTTAAGTAGTTTTCTATTTTTTTTAAATAAGTAGTGGTGAATGTTTAATAAAACAAAGTGAAAAAAACTCGTCACGTCAATTTGAGAATTAAATTAATGATAATGAACACTTCGGTGACCGAGTCGCTAAGCGCTAGGCCGGATAACCGGAGGTCCAGGGTTCAAAGACGGGCAAAGTTTTTTACGGATTTGTGATCGCCAACCTCATTTCCCCCAGAGGAGCTCGATGGCGCAGCTTCGGTTAACGATTGTCGTCGCTAAGCAACTTTCGCAATGCCATCACTAGATGGGTGGACGAATTAATAACATCGCGAGCTCCTCCGTGTTCTGGAAGGCACTGGTCCCGGTTGTTGTCGTCAGATGGCAGTCGTTAAAACCCACTAATCCGCATCGGGCCGGCAGGCAGTTTGGTGGGTAATTTCCCAATATCCCCACGAGCTATTGTCCACGTGGGAGGCCTGTGCCCAGCAGTGGGACATTTATAGGCTGATGATGATGATGATGATGATGAACCCTCATTTGATAAGCTTTGTGATTACGCCAAATCCCAGCAGTGGAAATAGTACAAGGCTATTAAATAAAATAAAATATGATGACTCCATTTACTGACTGAACTACAGACTAATATTGTCTCATATCTAAACTGTTTGCTGTCTAACTGACCTTCTTAAGGAGTACACTCGTTGCGTAATACAAGCTTTTTAATAAAACGATGACCAAGCGGTAATCTAAGCATTAACCAGTAAATTATTCTTTCAGAAGCAACGCCTGGTTAGGTAACATAGTAAGACCAAAATATGTCACAAATCGAAATGGACCGAAATACATTGCGATAGAGTTGAAATTGTTAAAGAATGATGTGTTCATATTTTTGTTTGGTGTGTTTTAATAATCAACACACTTGGGTTTAAGATAAGGGCCGTCGTTGTTATAAATACGAGGTATAATTTTGATTGTAGTAATAAAGATATTTATAAATATTGTGTCGAAACATCTTTTGCATTGAATAGTCTCCGAAACTTCTAGTCTAGAAGGATTTTAAAATTAATTCACGGTTGGGAAGCTAGAATTTTTTTGATAATATAATAGCCACCCGGAGACAGGTAGCATCTCCGGGTGGCTATTATATTATCAAAAAAATTAGGGATCCTTATTTAAACTCCATGATGTAACCCAATTAGTGAAAAAATGACCTAAAAATTCTTAACATCGCGTGCGCTGCGAAAACTATTGATGGTAGAACAAAATAATGTACTACGACTTTGCAGAACACATCACTATCTACAAAAAATGTCGCGACAGCATTATTATGTCTAACTGTTATAATTATAACGCAATAAGTGTTCTTTTTTTATTAAAATTTAATTGAAATGCCGCCGCTTGAAAGGTTTTTATTTGTACTATTGTATTAATCCTTAGCAAAACATATTACTTCATATTCAAGGCTGCTTCAATACCTTTTGAGTTTTTCAATTTGGACATTTCATTCGAAAGATATCACGAGTTTAAAAATGTAAGTATTAGAAGTATTAGAACTGGGCAGCACCATAATATACGAAGTAGGCGACACTGGGGTACGGGAGTCTTTTAGTCCACGCGGGCCGCTATCTTATACCTACAGGGTGGTCCTAGCCTGATGCATTTAATTTTTTTTAAATAGTTCACCAAGGGACTGTCAGGAACCACCAGGAAAAAAATCAGTTCTCATCAGATTACAAGATATGTTTTATTTATTGAATTTTGAGTTATCTTTACCTACATTGATGTCCAAAATATTTTTTTACGTTATTTTATTAATGACTATATCTACAATTTTTTTTCGCAGGTGTTTACCTAATAATAAGTCTTCTTTAACAGAAAAAAACCGGCCTGATAGCGTGTTTTTAAGTGGACAAAATGTTCAATCAATCAAAGAAAAAAGTATTTTCCGAAACTTTACCGTACACTTTAAAGTGTTATCAAAAAAAAATATTAGGTGTTTAGCTGTTTTTTTTTCTGGCGGTTCCTGACGTGTCCCTTGGTGAACTATTTAAAAAAAAAGTAAATGCATCAGGCTAGAAGTATACAAGTAAGTCTGCACTTACCAGCTTCATAATTGACTATCTCTACCTCTAATATAATAAATGAATATGAAACACTTTTAGAATACGTACGGTCGGGGTCAGTCACCGTCGCTTTACCACTTTGCAGCGATTTTCGTATGAAGCGCACCGACCGCCCGGGTACGTGCCTGTACCAAATAGACGACGCGGTGTGCAAGGGATTTTGACCTTTAGACTGGTAAAGCGACGGAGTCCACCATTGTACCTCACGCTATCACGCACGTATGCAGAGACTACTGCAAACAGCACATAGATTCATGCCTATTATTCCCGGAGGGTTAGTCCCAGAGACTAGGCAATGAGGACCGCAAAAGCAGCTCTCTGTCTCTCTCTCTCTATCTCTCTCTCTATATCTCTCTCTCTCTCTCTTCTGCCTCAGTCCATGTTTCACCAAATAGCAATTTGCTTAGCGTGACAGGTGGTGAGTCCATCGCCGCTCTATGCTGTTGGATGCATAGGTGCAGTGCAGTCTGTAGTCCGTTAGTCGCTTTTTACAACACCCAAGGGAAGAGAGGGGGGTGGTAGTATTCTTTTAGTGAACCGCTACGCGACACGGCTCATTATTTTATAAAGGAAATATTAAATAGTGTCAATATAGATAGATAGATGCGTCTCGGGCTCCCGCATAACGCAGTTCTTTACAGCCCTTAAAACGGTACTATCGGCTTCGGCCAGCCTCCTAAAGGGGATCAAAAGAACTCTTCCACTTATTAACCGACTTCAAAAAAAGAGGAGGTTCTCAATCTTTAGAGAGCTTTTTGTTTTGGACGCTTCCATAAACTTTTTCGAAGTTTGAAGTTTGCGTCAAAAACGTTAGTAGATAACATCCGTAGAAAATTACTATATAACGACATCTATCGTTACGTTTATGTTATAACTGCCGTATCTTTTCATGAGCTAGTATAGCTGTACTATTGTATGTGCTTTCAGTGACATATTGCTGATGATTGGATTGTATGTAGTTATGTCATTTTTCAAGAGATGGCGCTGCAGGTAAATCAAATTAAAAGCAAAATCAACCTCTAAACAATTTTTGTGACAATTTATTCGGGTGATTGTTTTAATTTCAATCTATCTCAGTAGTAGTAGTAATAATAAGAGTAGTAGTAAGTGATAAATTAAGGGGTGACCAACTAGGTCAAAGAAAATACTTTAGTAAAAATACCACCATTTTCTTTCAATCATATCGAGCTTTTTGAACTAGGGCTACGAAAATACTTTAGTCAAAACACTTCCATTATCAAGCTTTTTTTTAAATTATTACATGGTTTCTATTACTTACTTGAATTACTTAACAAAATTATAATTTACATTAAGGTAGATTAATAAATTCATCGTGAGAAAAATCACAGCAACAAAAAACAGCTAAAATGGGAAGATTTTGCGAAGCTTTAAAAAATGTATCTCGTAAAAGGTGGTATTTTCACTAAATTCACTTTTTAGGGTTCCGTACCGAACGTAAAGGCACAGAATAATATTACTACTATAGTATTACTGTAGGTAAAGGGGTGACAGATGAACGGACAGCGCGAAGTCTTACTAGGGTCCCGTTTTACCCTTTACTATTACTAAGGCTGTCACCAGGCTGTGTTTCTCATGAACAGTGATAGTAAGACAGTTGAAATTTTCACAGATGATGTATTTCTGTTGCCGCTATAACAACAAATACTAAACAACAGAATAAAATAAATTTTAAGGGGGCTCCCATACAACAAACGTGATTTTTTTTTGCTCGTTTTGCTCGATATTGAAAACAGCAGCAGGCAGAGGCTTGAAATATTCACAGAATATTTTGTTATGTATTCAGACTGAATGACAGAAGATTTATGCTCGTTTTTGCTCTGTTTTTATAGATAATGGCACAGATTAAATAATAGTACATGGTACGGAACCCTACGTGCGCGAGTCCGAGTCGCACTTAGCCGGTTATATTTTATCTTGACTATCTTGTTTTAAATTATTCACCCCAAGATGTAGTTCTTGATTTTCAGGTTATGCTTGGTGTAGCAAACAAAACAAGTTTATTTCAACTTAACAGTACTCGTATAATACGTATTTACAATCTTACATTAATTTCGCTATTCCTAACATTAGAAACACACTAATACAACAAGTCAACACTGTAAAATAACGTTAAAAAACTTAGTTTTGTAACACATTTTTGTGTCGTGAAACATGTTAAGTATATTACAATTACAAATTATAATTATTATGATATAATTATGAATTATAATTTATAATTTTTCGCATTTATAATTTATAAATGTTAACAGCAGATCCTGAAATGCCTCTTTTTACAATTAATTTTTTTCTTCTCATGACGTTGCCATTTACTTCGACTCCATTGAATTAATTACGAAATCTATTTTGATTTGTTTTGAAACATTAGGTTTTTTATCTTAATTGAAATATTAGTAGTTAGATAATCAATTCTATAATTTAATCACCATCAACTACCTAATGCGTACGTTTATGGAATACAATTTTAAGGTAAACCTTAGATTAAAACAAAAAGGTTTTATTTTAATCTAAGGTTTTGTTTTAATCTAAGAGGTAAACAATTAAAGTATTGATTGATTGCCTTATGCGGTTGCATTGAGGTACTATAGTGCTGTTGTGTAACAGATTGCATCTTGATTAGGATATAGGTATTATTATAAACAATAATAATTTTTCTTTAACGTGTTGATGTAAATCTTGTTGGTGTTAATTATTTTAATTAAAATAAGTATGTAATGGTAGGTGTGGTAATACGATTGACAAAATATGAATTACAAGCGGCCGCTCGCGGTTTTACCCGCGTGATTCCCGTTCCCATGGGAATATCAATATAAAAGTATTCTATGTGTTAATTCTGGTTATGAACTATCTGTATGCCGAATTTCATCCAAATCCATTCAGTAGTTTTTACGTAAAAGAGTAACAAACATCCATCTATACGTTCCCGTGGGAATATCGGGATAAAAAGTATCCTATGTGTTAATCCAGGTTATAAACTATCTGTATGCCGATTTTTATCCAAATCCATTTAGTAGTTTTTACGTGAAAGAGTAACAAATATCCATCCATACTTACAAACATTCGCGTTTATAATATTAGTAGGATTATCATCAGCCTATAAACGTCCCACTGCTGGATATATCGATATCAGCAGATATTGGGCTATAAACACCACACAGCTGGCTGACCCAATGCAACGTTGTTAGTAGGTTAAACCTATAAACATTTTACATAAATATGAAAAATCGCTACAGGCTCGCAAAAATTTCAATAAATTCAAAGACAATGTTTTTAGTACATTTCTTTGTGGCCTTTTCAGATCTGCCGGGCTTGTGTGAATCAATGATACTTCTGTAAATCTTATTGTATAGTATAGGTACATAGTTCGTTAAGTTACTTGTGATAAAAGGACTAGATTGGTAACTTTACATTAATAATCTTCACATCTAAAAAAGTAAGAAAAAAATAAAGCTTGAATCACTAGTTGAAATGAGTCAAATCATAGATGTGTCATAGATAGAAAAGAGTATTACATATCTTAAAATTAAATTAAATTTTTAATTTGTATTGTCTTCGTCACACGCTCTTCTACTTAATTTCATATCTCAATTATGGCTTACATAGATTTAATTCATATACGTCATCTACCATTTCTACATAAAGTGCCATTCTTATGTCTACTCAATTCTTTGAATCTTGAATTTTGTACTGATCTCCTTTTTCTTTTACTTGTCAACCAAGCTTCCTTGATAAGATCAGCTCCTTTTTCAGCTACCATCATAACTGGAGCATTAATATTGCCATTAGTTATGGTAGGCATCATACTAGCATCTATGACTCTTAGTCCTTCTATACCGTGTACCCGTAATTGTGAATCTAGTACTGCCATAGGGTCACTAGCAGGACCCATTTTAGCTGTTCCGGAGAGGTGGTAGATCGTCATCGTGTACTGGCGAATCAAGCAATCCCAGTAGTCATCGGTGTACAAAGGTAAGTGCTTGCAATTGGGCAATGGTTTGTTATGGAACCGAGCACCGAAACGCTTCATGGCCTGAGTTTCACCTACTGCAACGGCGGCTTTCACACCCTCTCTCAGAACACCAACATCGTCAGGGTGCGTCAGGTAATTGTGAACCATGATTGGATAATCTAATGGATTGCTGGACTGCAGCTTTATAAACCCTCGACTCTTTGGACGAAGCATCATAGGAAATATTCCGAAGACATCTTTGTTATTGATTTCACTGAACACTTCATCGTAGAATTCGTCTGTGAGACTATGAGCTCTCTTCACTTGAGTCCCACCATCAGACGGAGTTGAGCAAGACGTCAACATGAATTCTATATCTGGCCAGTCGTCTGAAGCATTGGCATACTTTGTATTTATAAAAGCTACTACTTCTAAACCTATACTTGAAGTTAGTGGACCATCTTCTGAAATAGCGTATCTTAAAGCCGAATTGATATTGACAAGTCTGTTCATTACTAAACTGATTGGATAATCGACTTGGAAAACTAGACCGCCGATGGCAATGTGATCCTGCAAGTTAGTTCCCACACCAGGAGAATTGTGTATCACATCAACACCGACTTCTTTCAAATGTCCTTCAGGACCAACTCCTGATAAAAGGAGAAGTTGAGGAGAACCGATAGCTCCAGCTGATAATATAACCTCTTTCGTTGCGTAAACAACTTGGTGTTCTCCATCTCTAATGAACTCAATCCCGTAAGCCCTTTTATTGTCTTTGTCTATAAGTACTTTCGTGACGTGTGAGAATAAAGCTACGTGTAGGTTTGGTCGCAACCTCACTGGTCTCAAGAAGGCTTTAGCGGCGGAACATCTGGTGCCTCTCCGGATGGTGAACTGATACCAGGCGTAGCCGGTCTGCTGTGCACCGTTGACGTCGACGATCTCGTATCCCATTTCTTCGCCCGCTTGGAGAAAGGCTGCCCCAAGTGGTGTGTTAAAAGGTGAGTCTTGAACTGTCAGGTAACCACCTGAAATTGATAACAATAAATTAAGGAAAGACTTAGTTACACACTTTTCTGCATCACGCTCGTTTCCACTTCTGGAACCAGGCAGACACTACAACTTTCTATTTGCTTCGATCCTGAATTCCTGACACTCTTTTTGTTAATTGGTTGTAATCTCGTATAAGCAGTAACTGAGCAGTAACTAACTAAGCAGTAACCTGAGATGCTTTCTTTAATTCAAATAAATACTTGTATCGAACCCGGGCGCCTAAGTCTTTTGTACTAAATGTCTATAAAATAATTCATCATATTACAATCCCATTGTCCGAATGTGCCGTCTATACACTGAACTGGTTGCACTTAATAACAACATCGACATATTTTCCATGAAAATACATATGAATTTAAAAAATGTCCGGGAAATTCTCGGCTCGGCTTATTACGAAAACTAGTAGTAGTATCTTCCACTTATTAAGAAAACTTCATAAAGTTGTCAACATTAATCTAGAATAAGTTTTCGATTTGTTTAATTTTTAATATTCTACATTCTATGTAAGTATATAGTTAGTTTTTAATTGAATATTAGTTTTAGATTAGATAAACTTTAACATGGACACTTATTATTAATCGTGTTGTGTACACATGTTTTAGATAGGAATTTAGCTCTTATACAATTTGTGACGCTTTTTTGTTATTTTTTAATTTCTATCTATTTTGTGTACCTAATATTTTTTTTTATATAATAAGCCCGGCAAATGACCCCACTCCACCTGATGTTAAGTGGAAATGAAGTCCAGGCGCGAGGACAACTGGTGCAGCGTAAGAGACGTAGCATCAGTCACCCTCACTCTGCCGGCCCACAAAGTGCTTCTTCACGCCTCGTTTGAAGGACCCTATGTCATAGGTAGGAGGGAATACGTGTGCTGGTAGACTATTCCATCTTTTGGAAGTGCGGCAAAGAAACGAGTCACCAAAATTTCTTTGTGCGTGATGGAATATTAGAGACTGTAAATTGGTGACTCCGGAGAGCAGCACGCGTACTCCTATAGAGGAAGGGAGAAGGAGGGATGAGGTCAAAGAGTTCTTCAGATAAATAAATAAATAAGTAACTTCATATGAAAGGCACGTAGTGTGTATTAGACATATTCCATCCCAATCCATTTTTATGGATGTATAAATTATGAATTTACATACACACATAGATTTGCGACTATAGTCCCCAAAGGGTTAGTCAGAGACTATAGGCAATGAGAATCGCAAAAGCAGTGCACTGCCATAGTCCACGTTTCACCACATTACAACTGTATATAAGGTGACTGCTAGAAACCGCAAGACTTCAAGAGCTGGGAGGTTACTCTCTAACGCAAACACAATCTTAATACAATTCCAATGCGATTAATATGTATCGATATTGGGATAAGTAAAGATAATTCCGGAACGCCATCTCGATAATAATTTGTTCAATCAATTTCCACGCAATTTAATTCCAATGTGGCGCTATTGTCGCTTACAAAAGTGCCAGTTGACATTTTTTAGATTTGTGATTGGAAATTGATTTATGCAATTCTGTTTCAAGAGTAGCCTACCTGGTCAGGTCAAGTGTTTTAAACATGACCAAAATAACAAAAAAGAATTTCGTTTTTTCCCGCGTCAGCTGGGCGATAAATACCTACGTTGGCGTTGACGGGTCAACAGACGGCCGGCCGGCCAGCCGTTGCCCGCGCGTTGTAAATAATCGTTATTTTTAATTGGTTTTATTTTATTTTTTTATGTTATTGCTTTAAAATAAATTAGATACTCAAAGACTACCCAATTAAAATTTACAAAATGAATTGTTTAATTACAAATGAAAAAACAACACGAATTCCATTTTTGTCATGTTTAAAACACTTGACCTGACCAGCCATTGTAGTTTCTTGCGGTTTCTAGCAGTCACCTTATATGTGTACAGCGTGATGGACTCACCTGGTGAGCCCATCGCCGCTATATATGCTGATTAGGGCATGCTCCCGGGAATTCCCGGTACCGATTTTTCCCGGTATTTCCCGGGAAATCGACTTTTTACGCAGTACCGGTACTGAGAATTCGTTTCCCTTGAAATTCGGTACTTTCGGTACTTTTATAATAACTTAAAATTACGTCAATATTAGCCTAGCTTTACCTTCCAAATGACCTCAAAACTAAATGTCACTCGAAATATCGACGCCAAGGATTCCAATAGTCGGATTGGTATCAAGGAGAGCTCCCTCAAAGTTCAGAGGTACGACGTAGGGAAGTTTTTTCGCGGTAAATGCGCAAACTTGTGTTTTGGAGGGGTTAAAGTGGACTAGGTTATGTCGGCCCCAATTTGAGACATTAACATGTTCTCGGTGTCAGTCACAAGTTTATTCCGGCTCTCGATGACGCTTTCCAGAGAAATATTAGCTCGTCCAGTGTAGAGCGTTACCCCCATACTGTCGTCCGCATAGCAATAAATGCTGTTGTAATGCAACATGTCATTGATATGCAGAAGAAACAGAGTAGGGGCTAACACGCACCCCTGCGGGACTCCAGCATTGACGGGTTTCATGTTAGAGCACGAACCGTCGACTACGACTCTGATGCTATGCCCAGAAAGAAAGCTGGCAACCCACGAACACAATTTCTCAGGAAGCCCTCATGATGGAAGTTTGGAGAGAAGAGCCCTGTGCCATACCCTGTCAAAGGCTTTCGCTACGTCCAAGCTAACTGCCAGTGCCTCCCCTTTACTCTCGACTGCCTCCGCTCATCGGTGATTAAGGTACACTTAAAGATCACCAGCTGAACGACCGCGACGAAAACCATACTGGCGATCGCTTAGTAGCTAGTTTTCTTCTAGGTACCTTAAGAGCTGGCGGTTTGAGAGAGAGCAGAGAGGTGATGGCTGGTGGCCTGTAGTTGGACGGATCTGAGCGATCGCTTTTTTTGAGAATCGTGTGGACAAGGGCTGGCTTCCAAGAGCTCAGGACAACGCCAGTACTGTAAGAGAGCCGGAAAAGGCGCGTTAGAACCGACGCCAACTCAGGAGCACACGTCCGAAACACATTTCGACTTGGGAGGAACTGCATCAGGGCCACTCGATTTATGGATATCAAGGAAAAAAGAGCCTTACGAACTAACCCTTGTAGGAACCGGACGTTTGGCATTGAACAAGCGAAATGCGGTATGGTTGTTGGAGAGTTTTCTCCATCGTCCAAGGTCGAGTTTGATGCGAAAAGGGTGCCCAAGAGGTCGGCTTTCTCCTTTGTAGTATGGACCAGGTAGTCATCGGTATTGTGCAATGATGGTAGGGACGGCTTACAAAAATTCCCTAAGGTAGCTTTCGCGAGAGGAACCCGAAGGAAGACGCACTAGCCTCTCGCCAATTCTAATTATCAATGATAACTTCGCCTTGGCAGTGTCCTTAATTAAAGGACCTGGCGGCAAAGTTGTACCTCTTTCTGTGCGCACTGGTGTTTGGATCCTTTGATGATACCGCATTAGCCCAGGCTTGGTTATGTTGTCGCTTTTGGCGAGACGCCATTTTGCAGCAACGTCCAAACCATGGTTGGGACCTGCTGCCAATGGGAACCATAGAGTTTGGATTATAAAGTTCTATTCCCTGCAGTATCACATCAACGACAGAGTCGGCGGCCACATCAAGATCATCCAGCGAGAAACAAACTCGCCACCATGGGTAGCACTCAAAGAAACTTCGCATCCCATTCCAATCCCCTGCCCTATAATGCCAGACTCGACGTTTTTGAAGTTTCTGTGAGAGGCACAGTGCTACGAATCAGACAGTGGTATGATGAGGTACATCAACAGAAACTTGATAGCCGTCTGGGTGCGGGGTCAGCAGAAGTTTCAATAACCCGCTCTGAAACCCGCGTAGGGTCGGTTACCAATTGGGACGGACTGTAGGCCAAAGTGAGGTCATGAACGGCTCTACCCGCGTGGTCAGTTGTGTGTGAACCAAGCCATTCGACTTGGTGGGCATTAAAGTCTCCCAATACCACAATCTCGGCCGAGGGGATCCGTTGGAGAAGTGAGTCTGACGCCGTTTGAACGGTCTTGGTTTGGACGAATTTATATTATTTACTCACATTAAAACACTCATCATAAAAATCCATTGCATATAGACCCTTTTAAATTTAAAACATTCAACTCGGATGATCTCTAACCAATTCCATTCGACAAAGTGATTCCACAGCTAGTACAACAATTTACAAAACAATTTTTTTATTATAAACTTTTTGTGTCATATTTTGTTTTGCTCAATGATCCATATATTAAACGTTAGTTACATCTGGGTTAAAAAAATCTCAGTACCGAAAAGTACCGAAATTTCCCGGTTTTCCCGGTACCAGAGTTAGCGCAGTACCGGGAATCCCGTTTTCTCCACAGTACCGGGACTGCAACCCCTAATGCTGATTTATGTTTAGTATTTAGTCCGTTAGTCGCCTTTTACTACACCGCAGACATGCTACGACGACCTCCTTGGTCGAGTGGTTTGTACACCGGTTTTCATGGTGTCGCCATCTCTGAGGTCCCGGGTTCGATCCCCGGTCGGGTCAATTTAGAAATGATTGTTTTTCTAAATAGTCTTGGGTCTGGATGTTTTCTATGTATGAAAAGTATTTATTTAAGTATTTTATGTATGTTTATCCGTCCGTTGTCTAGTAACCATTTATCGAGTTTTATAACGAAGCTTCTCTTGGGCTAGATAATTGGTGTGAGTGTAGGAATGTTTATACTTAGTTTATTTACTTTTAGCATCGGCGATCGGCGATTTTGCGACTGTATGATGCTGAATCACGTTTTCGCGACTCTCTGCGCTCGATCGCAGTAAAATCGCGAGATTCTATCAATGCAGCATCGCGATTTAGCAACTTCATGCGTTCGGACGCGGTATCGGAATCGCGCGTTTTAGCGACTGCTCCGATGCTGGATACCAATACCACCTTCGGCGCGATTGATATTTTCGTTTTATCAATAAAGCAAGCAGCCCTGCTGCTTTATTAGAATCCATGCTAAAGTTGTAGCTTCGTCAAAATGTAGCGCAGCACTCTGTGCCTCCTAAAATCCTAATTCTAACTCCTCACTTATTTTCTTTACTAACTATTTCAATCACTTTAGTAGAGTTAACGCATTAATTACATTATCCAAACATAATCCAATTTACCTGTCCCGTGATATTTGGTATCTTTAGCCAAGTAAGGGTTCCTTTGGTCTTCTGATTTTTTGAAATAGGGTAAGACATCCTCGTATCCCCAACCGGGGTTGCCGAAAGACTCCCACTGGTCAAAGTCCCGTTTGTTCCCGCGGATGTACAGCATCGTGTTGAGGACGGATGATCCTCCTAAGACCTTGCCCTTGGTCCAGGCGCACCGCTTGTCAATCATCGCTTGGCATGCCGTGTCTTGTGGCTGTGTCCTGGAAACAGATAATCATTTGTGTTAATTTGAGATTATAGTCAGCACTATGTTATTTTTAAAGTTTAGGTCTCAACAATGATGTCGTCAACGTAGCCATAATTGTGTGCTACGGAAAACATACATTCATACAAAGATTCATAAGAGTTTTATCCCCAAATGGTTTAGCCAGAGACTAGGCAATAAGGACCGCAGAAGCAGTCCTCTGCAATAGCACAGCTTTGGCCATAGTCCACGTTTCATTAAATTACAACAGTACATGTGCTCAGCGTAATCCGTGGTGAGCCCATCGCCACTCTATGCTGTTGGATGTATGTGCGGTCTTGAGTCACCCAAAAGAAGAGATGGTTTGATAGTATTCTATAATCACACTAATATTATAAAGGCGAAAGTTTGTGAGTGTGTATGTTTGTTACTTCTTCACGTAAAAACTACTGAATGGATTTGGATGAAATTCGGAATACAGATAGTTTATTACCTGGATTAACACATAGGATACTTTTAATCCCGATATTCCCACGGGAACGGGAACCACGCGGGTGAACCCGCGAACGGCCGCTCCGGGCCTAACTAAACCTAATAATCGTGTCGCGTAGCGGTGAAAGAATACTACCACCCCCTCTCTTCCCTTGGGTGTCGTAAAAGGCGACTAACGGACTAAAGACTGCACATACATCTAACAGCATAGAGCGGCGATGGGATCACCACCTATCACGCTGAGCACGTGTGTAGTTGTTATTTGATGGACTATGGCAGAGGACTGATTTTGCGGTCCTCATTGCCTAGTCTTTGACTAACCTTTAGGGGATAAAAGTTTTGAGTATATTGTATTTGTGTATTAAGATTAATAGTCTACACTATGTTATTTTTGAAGTTTAAGTCCCAACAATCACGTCATCTACATAGCTATAATTATGTGTTACGGATACGCATAATAATTATGTATAAACTTATAGGGACCTCCAAAATTCAAGTTCTTAAAAATGTAAGTCGGAAGCGGAACTGGTAGCTCGGGTTGAATAAGTTAAATCGACGTTCAACCCTAATACCAATCTAACGATAGATTACTGTCGTGAACCCATAAGTACTCGTAGTATTTGTATTTGTATTTGTATTTATTCGGGTTGAATAAGTTAAATCGACGTTCAACCCTAATACCAATCTAACGATAGATTACTGTCGTGAACCCATAAGTACTCGTAGTACGGGCAAATTCGACGAATAATGTTTGTAAAAAAATTACTGTCATATCTTTGTGAAAATAGGTATCTTGTTTTAGGATTTTTACGAAGTAAAAAAGTAAGACATTTCTCAGTGCGTTTCGTAGGACAAGCCTGGCTACCTTACACCCGTATTCACAAACATTACTTTCTAAGCAAAGTAGAAATGCTAGGTATTCGAAGCAATGATGTATATGTCTTTGATTCGAAGTAAGACATTTCTCAGTGCGTTTCGTATGCCAAGCCTATGACTACCTTAGCTATGCGTTCATTTTAAGGGATGCATACCGCCGGTGGCCACTCAAGTACCTACTGATTATGAATAGGTTTTTGAGACCCTGTGCGTCCGAGCGCACTGTGAGACCTCATAGTAATGTTTGTGAATACGGGTGTTAGCTATGCGATAGCGCCGGTGGCCACACATACGCTGTTTATGAATAGGTTTTTGAGACCCTGTGCGTCCGAGCGCACTGTGAGACCTCATAGTAATGTTTGTAAATACGGGTGTTACTGTTATTCAAAAGAAAGAAACCGT
Organism: Scoparia ambigualis; assembly: GCA_963921215.1. NCBI lineage: Eukaryota > Metazoa > Arthropoda > Insecta > Lepidoptera > Crambidae > Scoparia > Scoparia ambigualis. Next base: position 14,003,710 of record OY992519.1, read on the forward strand.
TGTTCGCTTTTTTCTAGTGAATTTCTCTTAAGATAAGTCGGAGTAAGAATAGATATTTGCACAAAGATTATGTCAATAATTTACAAACATTCTTTCGCGAATTTGACCGTAGTATAACACACTTTCGATTCAGCTTTCCAGGTACGAGTATTAGATTAACATAACTAGTTTTAATGTGTTGATTGGGCATTAAAAATAAGTTGTGATAAACCTCATTTGTCCCACCCCACTGCAAGGCAAAGACCTTCCTTCCTTTTTCCATTCTTCCCTATTTGCAGCGATCTTATACCAAAAAAATTAAAGCCTTACAAACTAAATCATCTTCAATTCTTCATGCGCTGTAATAACCTTCATACCCTTATGAACCCTTCAAACTTTATTTCAACCAATTCCATTTTAAAGATTCAATTACCTGTATTTCCAATCGAGTTTGCTCTTGTGCAAATAGAGGGACAGCAAAGGCACATCGCTGATGTCAGTCTCGTGTCCTCCCGCCTCCAACAGCAGAACGTTCCATCCTTCCACTTCAGACAGCCTATTCGCCAGCACAGATCCCGCAGACCCTCCTCCGACGATAATAAAATCGTACTGCTCCCTCAAAGTTTTCTGGTTGAACGGCCTGTTCTCAGGGTCGAGCAGGTCGTAATTGAAGTATGCCATGGCTGCCAACATGATGGGAATGAATGTGAGCTTGCTGATCCCGGCAATGGTTAGTGCTGACTTGGCGGCCGCCGCGGCCACTGCTAGCACGCCCATGGTGGTTCAGCGCATGCTTCGCTTCTGGAATTGGAGAAGTTCAAGATTTTTATTTAAGGGTCGGTTATTGACGGGTTTGCTTAGCTTTGCTCATTTAGAGAATACTACCAACCCATGTCTTTCTTGGGGTGTCGTAAAAGGCGGCTATATATACTGCACATACATCCAACAGCATAGAGCGGCGATAGGCTCACCACTGATCACACTCAACACATGTGCAGTTGTTATTTGGTGAAACGTGGACTGTGGCAGTGCACTGCTTTTGAGGTTCTCATTGCCTATAGCCCGACAAGTTCGTGCCCGACCTTCACGCGGATCAATTTCTTCCGTGGTAGCGTCTGGCACTGATTTATTTGTCTGATTACAAATATAAAATTTCTTGTTCTACAAGGTAGGTTAATACATATTTAACTAATATTTGTTAAGAGGGTTTACGCATTACGGTTTTCCATACAAACTTCCAAGTCGAAATTTTTAACTGTTAAAGTAAAACACAGAGATCTAAATAGTTCGTTGAAAACATTTTTAAAAAACGTTTATTTAACTGAGTTATTGCGATTTTAAACTTTCTATGGTGGGCTTTAAATCACAATAACTCAGCTAAATAAACGTTTTTTAAAAATGTTTTCAACAAACTATTAAGATCCCTGTGTTTTACTTTAACATGCTAAGTTTCATCAAAATTGGCTTATAGGTTTTTATAAATTTCAATTTGGAAGTTTGTATGGGAAACCGAAATGCGTAATGTGGCAGACGCTACCACAAAAGAAATTGACCCGCGTAATAGTCGCGCACGAACTTGTCGGGCTGTAGTCTCTGACTAACTCTTGAGGGGTAATAGTCGCGAATGTATAAATGTATATATGTTTGCTATAAAGGTCAAAACAGTCATAATGTGATAAATGACACTCGCAGATGTGGGAAAAATCTGCCTCTGTGATATTTTAAATTATAAGTTTCTCCATTGGGTCACACCATGTCAGGGCTAACCTTACCTCACACACGACAAAAGGAATAAATTACGTTGCGTCGCCTGCGCCTCACTGCGACCCGTTGCACATCTTATATAATTAACCAATAATTAAACACAAGAAAAAGCGGCACTGTCTCTATTACCCAATGCCTGCCATTGCCACGAGCGTCTTGTGACGCGGCAAGCGAATTTTTAGTTCATTACGCGTTGTACTATGGTAGTCGTAAATCAACGTTTATAAAAGAATTCAATGAAAAGAGAAATCGAGAATGGCACCGCTATAGTTGTCGTCGCCGTGGTAAAAGCCGACGCAGACTTTTCGCGCTTGTAATGCTGGCAAGCTTGAAACTGGCCGTATTGGTTTTATTTTCTTCTTTTATTTTATTTTATTTATTTTATTTTAAAAAGCAAAAAGTATAAAGAAAGTCCCAAAACCTTTACGACTCAGCTAAATGCAAATGCTAGCCTTACGGCCAGCGCTGATCTTCCGTCAGAACCGGTTTGGTTCGGCATTTTAAACAATGTCAAGTACGGGGTTTTGTCTAAGCTAAAAGAAAATGTGACAATATGTGATAATATGAATAAGTATTTAATTCGTCAAGACAAAAAAACAGTAAAGCAAAATTGCAACCATGGAACTTCACTTTCCGGCCTCTTGGCCGGAAAGGACTTCATAGTCCTATTGATACTTTTAGTGGGTTTAAAAGACAGCTGAATAAACCAATAACGTACATAACCTACTTTAATCTTGTTTATGTACCATGAATTTACATAAGCACCAGCGAGTAAATGGCCTGTGGCTGGACGTGGCTGTACAATTTGCAATCGTACTGAAGAATACTTATTGCCGGCAAGAATGTCGTAAGTAAAGTCGTATAGGCCATATAGGTACGTAACATTTAAAAAATTATTAATAATAATAATAATAATCATTTAATTCAGGCAACAAAATGTACAGATGGTAAATTACATAATATACATAATGTGCATATCTATAAAAATAAAAATGTATTTCTGTTCGTTGGTAAGATCAGCATCACTTGAGAACGGCTGGATCGTTTTGTTGAATTTTTATTGTTTTAAAATGTTTGTTATAATCCAAATTAGTTAAGTACCTTATACTTACGGAAAGGAAATAAAACCCGCAATATTTTCGAATTCATTTTAACTTCATTACTCTTTTTACGCATTCTACGACATTCCTTATCTTATTTTATAACAATAACTTCTATATATTTATATACATTTACCTGAGCTGAGAATCAAACTAAGTAAGAATGCAAACATTACATTGTTTCCTATTGTTTCTATTTTACTGTGCCTAACGATCGGGCAAACGATAAGGTTAAAATTACCTCCATAACTCTTTAGTTTTGGAGGTAAAGACCTTGGACGTCAGTCGGGTCGGGTCAGCTAGTTATTAAGCTAGAAGCTAGAAATATATATATAACCCATCTGTGACAAACACACAGTAGGTCAGTGAAACATACGATAAAACGGTATATGATTCGGTTTCAGATGGTTTACAATCAAACATAAAATGTCACATGCGTGGGAAAGAACATTTGCAATAATTTATACGGATCTTCTATGTACTGCTTTTCTTATACGTTATTTTATCGTTACGTTGGTAATCGCAAACCCTAAAGAGTTTAAAACGTCATAATGAAACTTATACTAATAAAAATAAATTTGTACGTGCATCACTTCCGAACTTGTTTTTCCATAACTTATAAACTTCCATAACGGCTGCACCATTTGGGTAATAATTTTTTTGTTGTATCCGTAATAGTCAGGACTAGGTTTGTGTGAAATATTTTTTTTGGAAATTCTTCACGGTATGCGGTATACAGGGTGTTCACGCAGACGAAGTCGCGGGCGGACCGCTAGTTACCTATAAAATGTTTAAAAAAAAGTTAATGTTCGGTGTCAAAAATCATCAGCCTACGAACGTCCTACTGCTGGGCACAGGCCTTCTCACGTGGACAAATTCACATGTGGAGGTGGGCCATAACCCCCCACGCTGGCCCAATGCGGGTTGGTGGGTTTTAACGACTGCCATCTTTCGACGACAACCACCAACCAACCAACCAACCAACATACCAACCAACGGCTTCACGTGCCTTCCGAAGAGGATGTTCTATCTGTTTTGCATGAATTTCAGAGCGTCAACCTTGAAAGTCATAGGTCATTAATCAAACGATCACTCAAGTGATTCCGTTCCGAAATCATGTTAGAGTGACTCGTACAACAAAAGCAACGGACGCGATGCCAGCACTCAGTACTCACGTAAGCGGGTGTCATAAGAATGTCGCAACGGTTGCGCTTGCGTCGCGAGACGAGACGTGAAGCGAGGAAAACCCATAAGTACTGGGCGGTCGGTACTGCTAAGCTACGCTAAAACGTGTTCAAACGTATGTCACTGTTTTTCAATTTAGGCTACAATAATTGAGCACTTACGATGTCGCTATGCCATCGGTTCGTAAGTCCCAACTATGGGGAGGGAGCCTTGTACTGAAAAGAACCGGCAAGAAACTCAGCGAGGGCATTTCTTTTCTCCCTTTCCTTTACAGCGTCAATACAAATTGGAAAATGCCCTCCCTATTATAGAAGGACATTTTCCATAACAACATAAAAAAACATTTAACACGATTACAATACAACACAACACATACAAAAGAATATCCAATTAAAAACTATTATTACTAAGTATTGCTCTACCTCTCTACAGGTAGAGCCACGCTGCGTTACAGCACGCATTGGGCCGGCTCGCCCGGGGTAATACCACCCTCTCACGAATATCCGGCGTGAAATAATGGCACTTGGTGCTGTTGTGTTTCGTCCGGCCAGTGAGAGTTCCGGAGGTCCTCCCCCCCCACCTCACAATTCCTAGTCCTTCCTTACTTAACCCTATTCCTTTCTTAAAGGTCGGCAACGCATCTGCGACACCTCTGGTTTTGCGGGTGTCCATGGGCGGCGGTGATTGCTCTCCATCAGGTAACCTGCCTGCTCCTTTGCCTCCTTCTAATATATAAAAAAAAAAAATTTTGTGAAGGAGTAGGAAATGAACAAGCGGGACGGGAGAAAGATGGGTATCCGGTACTTTCTCTCACCGGACGAAACACAACAGCAACGAGGGCCATTGTTTCACGCCGATATTCCGTGGCGTAATACCGTGAGGGTGGTATTACGCCGGGCGAGCCGGCCCAATTCGTGTTGCAACGCAGCGTGTTTCTGGCACTCGAACAGTGCCACTCATTTAGCACCACCGTTACGTGTAGGGTTTTCAAGGGTAAACCTACGGACGGTGAGTCCCACTGCTGGGCCTTACCACATGAATAACAGAACATAGGGAGATTGGGTCATTTAAGCCACCAATGCCTGTTGGTGGGTTATAATTCATTTGTGGTGAGAGTACCGACCGTCCATTTATCGGCCTTTATAAAAGAGGAGTTTTGGCCGAAGGGTGTCCTGTTCCGGCGGTTCCGTGGTCGGCTACCGGACACCGCGCTGCGTCACACGTCGCCGTGTTTACGTGTAAAATAGTGAAATAGTGATAAGGTTTTATATTGTATGTATGTTGGTCTGTAAGGTATTTATCTATGGGCCTGCGTTGCCTGAATACAAATAAATAAATAAATATAACGACTGTCATATTACCACAACAACCGTTATTCAACATAATAAAATAAATATTTAAGAGGGCTCCCATACAACAAACGTGATTTTTTGCTTGTTTTTGCTCGATATTGATAACGGCAACAGGTGACGCTTGAAATATTCACAGAATATTTAGTTATTTATTCACTTTAAAAATAAATAATTAAATAAAATAAAACAAATATTTAAGGGTAGCATACACTAACGTGATTTTTATAGATAATGGTACGGAACCCTTCGCGCCCGAGTCCGACTCGCACTTGGCCGGTTATTTTTGTTTCCGTTCTGTATGACCTTTGCCGTACAGTGGGTCAGTATACAGGCTGTTCTTTTTTAACTTTACTTTACATGAACAATAGCACAATAGGAAAAGTTCCACGGTAGCTCAACTGGAAAGAGCACCTAGCCCGAATTACCAGAAGGGTTCAAATCCTGCTCGTCGAAATTTTTTCGACTCTGTCTTTTTCAATTTGTAAAAGCACATATCTAGCTGAAGACTGGACTACACTCATCTGTAGCCTAGTGCGTGTTGTTGGATTTTAGCGACTTACCTTTCGAAAACATAGAGCTTCATAATGTTTATAAGGCATTCATATAACTATAGGATCGTATTGCATACGGAATTTGTATTATCAAAGCCTTGTGAACTACAGCGCAATCTAGGCAGTGTCTGTGATGATTTCGTCACTTACGTTTTCGGAGAACCCTTTGCGCAATAGCATTTAGAATAATGACAGAACCTATCATACTACAGTGTCATATTATTTGGTCATCGTCTCCTTTACCACGGAGGGGGGGGGGGGGGGGAGGGAAGCAATAAAAACGCTACTTTTCCGTATTTAAAAATCCCAAAAATGTTAGATTCTTATACAGTACGAGGCATTAAAGCAGGACCATTAAATTTTTTTATGGTTTTTAAGATTTTTTATACTGGGCTATTTTGGCCATATCGCCAGACGTAGCGACAGTAGCTTGGAAAAGCTCATTGTAGTGGGAAACGTGGAAGGAAAACGTTCACGAGGCCGGGCCCCGACCAGATGGTCTGACCAACTGAAGGAAACACTAACGTCCCGCTTCTACGCCGCGGTGAGGATGGCCATAGACCGGAACTGACGGAGACAGTTCGTCCAATCCAAAGTGCTGCCGTGATGATCACGATCCTCAGTCATGAGGGAACGACCGAAGAGAGAAGATTTTTTAGGAAAACTTAGGCTGATGAAAATAATGAAAAATCTGTATTCGAACACCAATCAATATTACTTTAAAGCAATGTGCGGATAGTTATATAACAGCGAGTTTACATAACGAACCTTATTCGATTCATCTTGACCCTGTGACCCCGTTGCTAAGTGACGTCACGAGAACACTGCAAGTGAATGAACTTTGACGACACTGGATGCAGTGAAAGTTTCGTGCAACACTGTCGGTGTTGTGCATTGGGATGCCTGAAGCGGGTTTTTTTTGTTTCTTATACAACCTGTCAATTACACGGCTCAAAACCTCAGACACACCAAATTGTTTTTCTTATAAAAGATTATTATGGTAGGTAGGTATCTACTTAAATTATTAATAATTTTTTTGCGAATTATTAAGAAGATTATTTTTTGTTTTATTAAATTTCTTGCAAATTAGTAAATCTATGATAATTATGCGCGACCACGCCTGCCGTGATTTCATGAGTGCAAAACGTTGCTAAGAAAACAATTGAATTATGTGAATTCCGCATCTAGAATCCCACGACCTCCTCAGCGACTCGACTGCCAATATGGCTTTCGGCGGGGCCGTTCCACGGGGGACCTTCTGGTGTACCTTATACACACATTGCTGGGGCAAGGCAATCGAGGAGCATGGCGAAGCGCTTGCCGTATCGCTTGAGCTTTCTGAGCAAGCTTCCAGCCTATGGCATCTCTGCTGATTTTTGTGTCTAAATTTTAGACTTCCTGAGTGAACGGTCTATCAGAGTAGTCATTGATGGATGTTCCTCTGACCTCATTTCTAACGATGCCGGGGTTCCTCACGGTTCCGTTCTCTCTGCTACCCTTTTCTTGTACATATTAACGATCTGCTCAAGCCGGAATGGTTGGGTATGCAGACGGCAGCCCGGTCACAGAGAGGTATCTGTCTAGCGTAAGGGTCGGCGGAGAGGAAGTTCGTTTCTTAAGAGAGGCCATGGTTGAGCGGTCAAACTTGACTTTTAGTCTTGTATCCCAATGGGGTGACAACAATTTGGTCAGTTTTAACGCCACCAGATATTATAATATCATACACAATTTGTTTTAGTAAAGTTGTAAGACTGGACGTTAAATTACCAATTTAAAGTCATTATACTAAGTAATACTAACATATTGAGTCCCGGTAACTTGAATAAATGAATATTCTATTCTGTTCTATACAATGGGTTCCTGAAGATGGACGACGACGCCGAAGTCGGCCTAGAAAAAGCTGGCTTGACAATCAGGGTCCTTACTATTTTGCATTTTGTGACTATCTCATATCTCGTACTAATTTTGTATTAGGTGACAGTAGAGTCCCTGGGTGGACACCAGACTGACGGGCATAAGGTGGCTCAGCGTAGAGATGGATGGAAGAACTTGGGGAAGGCCTTTGCCCAGCAGTGGAACAGTTTAGGGTAGATTAAAAGAAGGTCGCAAAATGTTATATCGTTGACTTGTCACTTCCATACATTTATCATTATATTTTACAATCAATTCCATACATTTATCATTATTCTAGGAGCATCCGTGCCACTTGTGTAGCCCTCTGAGCAGTGGATGCGTCGTATTGTTTCAAATGAACTGTGCGAATAAGGTTGCGCCTTCCACTTTTTGCCAAGTCAAGCCACGCCAAGCGTTCCCATCCCATAGCGTAATCTAGTTCTTTTTCAAATATGAGAACTATCAATACAATAATCATGAATGCAGTTGTACGCTATGATCTATGATCTTTTTTAATTTTGAGAATTTTCGGCTTGACCTACTTACATTTTTCTTTTTCGGAAATTAAGTAGGTAAGGATACATCTTTTTTTTAAATTATGCATCTTTTATGAAAAGATATATTATTTCCAAAGAAAAAATTATTTAACTTCGTCAAGTCGAAAATTCTCAAAATTAAAAAAAAAAACATTGTTTGAAATCTACATAAAATCGCGAAACATACATGGGGTATTTCCGGGTACACCTGGATGTCAGGAAACCAAAAAATAAATAAATTTAGTGTCACCGTTAAGGCGATGGGGAATAAGTTAAATTGATAGAATTATTATGAACTGTTTACGAATATAGGTACTTGAGTTACTCCACGTCAGGGGAATAAACAAATAATATTTTATATTTCTATATTCTTGATCGAAGTATGTAGGTCAATAAAATTCCATAAGCGTATTAGGCAAATATATTGAAACAAAACAAAAGTAACAATAAAAACAATTAAATTATGATATTATCGTATTGTTTTGTGTGTCACTAAATGTATATATATCTCTCTCTCTCTCTCTCTCTCTCTCTCTTTTATTTAAATCGTGTACAATTTTGTAAATTGTGTTTACATTACATTCTTGATAGAATTATTATGCATACCTTAGTGAATGTTAAATTCCGCAAACGATCGATGACTGTGCCAAATCGTTCAAGGTCTATGTTAGCTAACTTGTATTGACTTAGGTTATGTTACGTCACGACTTACGACAAGATTTATGCAGACGACAGTACTACAACCTTTTCTATGACCGACTGAAAATGTCATCTACCACATCATTTTTCATCAAAAAAAACAACAAAATATGTGAATTGAGTAAGCCCGTGAACATGACCGGTGCAATTCGGTCAAAACGTCTCGGGTATAAAAAGGTATGCGTAGGATGCCGTTAGCGTTAATCCACGTCTAAGGGTGGATTCGACCAAACTGGAATAAGACTTACTCCGAGATTAGTCTATACAAATTCGGCGTTTAATCTAGGTATAAGACTTTATTCCAGTTTGGTCGAATCCACCCTAAATGTTTGTTTAAAATATGTAACCGAGACTACGAAATCTAGTGCGGTTTGTCTTGAGCCTAGTCAGAGACTAGTGTGCATGTTTAGTATGTCTGATTGTATAGGTAGACGGACATATAAAATCACGGTCAAGTTGAGTTTTAAATACGTCTTCAGTAAATGATAGGCGTTCGCAAATTTTTAATTGTTTATTAATTGTTTATTAATTTGTTGATTGTACAATAACCGTGTCGCGTAACGGTGAAAGACTACTACCGCCCCCTTCTCTTTCCTTGGGTGTCGTAAAAGGCGACTAACGGACTAAAGAATGCACAAACATCCAACAGCTTAGAGCGGCGATGGGCTCACTACCTGTCACGCTGAGCACATGTGTAGTCGCTATTTGGTGAAAAGTGTTCTATGGCAGAGGACTGTTTTTGCGGTTCTCATTGCCTAGTCTCTGACTAAACCCTTTGGGGAGAATAGTCGTGATTGTACGAGTACCTATGTATTTATGTATGTATGCATGTACAATAACAAGTACCTACTGGCAGACCTCGTTTTAATAGGAGATATCACGGTCAACCAGATTTAGCTCAAACTGTATTAGAATAACGAAAGCCCAAGGGTAAATATACTACCTATTGCTATTACAGAGAGAGATGCAAAATGACATAAGTACACGCAATTATATAATGATTGGATCGCATTTTTTGGAGTACGATATTTTTTTCATTTTTTTTCATAATGGGTACCATGTCTCAGTACCAAAGTGCATACAGCTAATTTTGATGCTGACTGTACATATAATATGTAAGCGTGGATTTTCTTTTTAGTATGAAAATGTTTAATGTTTTGTTAATTATTACAATAAATAAATTACAAATTAATCTATTTTAAATGCATCATATTCATTTTCAAACCCATTGAAATGTATCATTGTGCGTGTTTATAATTATGTGTGTGTGTCATTATGCGTGTGTGACATATTGCGTGTGTGTCATTATGCATGTGTGTCATATTGCGTGTGTCATTGTGCGTGTGTGTCATATTGCGTGTGTGTCATTGTGCGTATAGGTAAAGTTGTGTACACTTGTCATTATGCGTGTAACCCGTTTATAATCATATTGAATTAATAGGTGATAGTAAGAACGCCCTAGTAAATAAGGAGAAGCTCGATGGCGCAGCGGCTAGCGTGTTCGGCTTGCGGTCATGCCCGCTAAGCCACTTTCGCAATGCCGGTTCGCTGGATGGGTGACCAAACTAAAAACATCTCGAGCTCCGAGTCAGTCGTTAAAAACCACCAACACCAGCGTGGTGGGTTATGGCCCAATATCCCCCACGTGCTGTGGGAGGTCTGTGCCCAGCATTGGGACGGTTATAGGCTGATGATGATGAGGAAGTAATGTACCCATGCTATGTATGTACATAGATTTCTTGACTATCATCCCCAAAGGGTTTGTCAGAGACTAGGAATTGAGGACCGAAGAAACAGTTCTCTGCCATAGTCCACGTTTCACGTTACAACTGCACATGTGCTCAGCGTGACAGGTGGTGAGCCCATAGCCGCTCTATGCTGTTGGATGTATGTGCAGTATTTATTCCGTTAATCGCCTTTTAAAGGGTTTACGCATTTCGGTTTCCCATACAAACTTACAAGTCGAAAGTTTTTTAAAGTCAATAAGCCGATTTTGATGAAACTTTGCATTCTAAAGGAAAATACAGAGATCTAAATAGCTTGTTGAAAACATTTTTTAAAAACGTTTATTTAGCTGAATTATTGCGATTTAAATAAAGTTCACTATAGAATGTTTAAAATGGCGATAACTCAGTTAAATATACATATTTTTAAATGTTTTCAACAAGCTATTTAGATCCCAGTATTGTACTTAAGCATGCAAAGTTTCATTCAAATTGACTTATTGGTTTTTAAAAATTTTGACTTGAAAGTTTGTATGGGAAACCGAAAAGGGAAGAGAGGGGTTGATAGTAGGTATTCTTTTAGTAAGCCGCGGTTCCACCACAATTCATTGTAATTGGGCTTTATCACTACGCTTAAGGGTTGGTGATCATTATCTGACTGTACAAAGCAGCTATTTTTATTGGTGTCCGAATCGTCAGTAAAAAAAATAATAAAATTAAAAGGTGTAAAATCGGACACTGTGTCCGAGTCGCAAAGACATAGTGAGCCTCTCGGTTGAGCGAACAATAGAAATAGCTTCTGTGGAGTTGGAGCAGTTTGTTGTGATAAGTGTATACAGACCTCCTTCAGCATTGTATGATCTTTTTGAAAAAGTTATGGATGAGACATTGCGTAAGGTCCGCAATGTAGGTAAAACAATAATTGTTTGCGGTGATTTTAATATAAATTTGCTAGAAAACTCCACATTGTCAACTAAAATTAAAAACTTATTTCTATCATACAATTTGAATAATTTATTTTTGGAGCCGACAAGAATAACTGCCACTTCGGCCACCTGTATTGATAACATATATACAAATGTAAAACCACTGGCTAAGCAAATTATTAATAACCTGGACTCTGATCATTGTGGCCAAATGGTCAGCTTTCCACACCAGCGTAAGCAAGTGATGAAAAAGAATATCACTGTTGTGCCAAAAACTGCAGGTCGGCTGGAACGCTTTAAAAGCAATCTAGATACAAAATTAAATTATTTAGAATACAATGACAACCCTGACGTCTTTTATAACGATTTTTTTAACATATATTGTTCAGAATTTAATAAATCTTTTGTTCCAAAAAAGATCTCGGTTAGTGGTACTGCATCTTTTAATGAATGGGCTACAATTGGTATTCACAAAAGTAGGAAACGCCTTTATGAACTTTATGGTGAACGCAACTATAACACCAGCGACGACTTCAAATTATATGTTAAAAATTATTCAAAGTTATTTAAAAGAGTATGCCGATTAGCCAAGGCAAACTATCTGAGTTCTAAGATTAAGAATAGTAATGACAAAATAAAAATGACATGGAATATTATAAATAGTGAAACAGGAAAGGTCAGAAGTCGTAATAATGAGTACACTTTAAATTGTGATAATAAAACCTTGACTTCTGATGCTGATGTTGCTGCAGCATTTGAGAGGTTTTTTACTGACATTCCAGTTTCAACTACAAAAGCCTTGATTTCCTCCCCCACTGTAGCTGAATCTGTTTTGAAGGAGAATGTTAAAGATTGTGAAAGTAATTTCAGTTTTCAAAAAATTTGTGTTATAGATATATTAAAAACATTTAACACTCTCAATAAAAAAAAAACTGCTGATCTGTGGGGTAATTCCGTGGATGTCGCTAAATCAGTAATTATGACAATAGCTCCAGTTTTAGCTTGCATATTTAACGAATGCATTGACTGTGGTGTTTTTCCTGACCTAATGAAACATAGCAAATTAATTCCGTTGTTTAAATCAGGTAGCACTTCTGACCCCTCTAATTTTAGACCTATTTCTGTGCTACCCACATTTAGTAAAATTTTTGAAAAGTTGATGCTAGACCAAATTCAAATTCATTTTCATAGAAATAAACTTTTACATTGTAAACAGTATGGTTTTACTAGGGGTCGCTCAACAACTAACGCCGGTGTTGAGCTTTTAATCCAAATATTTGATACCTGGGAGGACTCACAGGATGCCCTAGGGGTATTTTGTGATTTATCCAAGGCTTTCGATTGTGTTTTACATGAAACTTTGGTCAGGAAGCTTAACCACTATGGAATTAGGGATGCTTCTTTGAGCCTTCTAATCTCATACTTGAGTAACAGGATTCAGAAGGTCGACATTAACGGTAAAAGATCTCCGGGATCAGTGGTTACAATGGGAGTTCCGCAGGGTTCAATACTAGGTCCATTCTTGTTTTTGGTTTATATTAATGACTTACCTTATTTTGTAAAAGACAGTCATGAGATAGTATTGTTTGCTGATGATACTTCACTTTTATTCAAAGTGAAACGACGACACCCAAATTATGACAATGTGAATAATGCGATCTCAAAGATTGTTCACTGGTTTAGTATAAATAACTTGCTATTAAACGAGGGAAAAACCAAATGTGTTAGATTTGTTTTGCCTAATGTTAAGCAAGTAACAACTAGTGTACAAATTAAAGATAAGAATGTGAATCCTGTGGACACCACCACTGTGTTTCTAGGCATCACGTTAGATGCCAAGCTTCAGTGGGGCCCACATATAGCTAAATTGTCGAATAGACTTAGCTCTGCGGCTTATGCAGTAATGAAGATCCGTCAGTTAACTGACGTTGATACATCCAGATTAGTTTATTTCAGTTACTTTCATAGTGTAATGTCGTACGGCATTTTACTGTGGGGAAATGCTGCCGACATTCAAACTATCTTTGTGCTTCAGAAGAGGGCTATTCGAGCAATCTATAACCTAAAGGCTGGCGACTCTCTCAGAGAGAGATTTAAAAATATAAATATAATGACAGTTGCATCACAATACATTTATGAAAATTTGATTTATGTTCATAAAAATACTGGAATGTTTTCAAAAAACAGTGATATTCACAATGTAAACACTAGAAGTAAGAACAAATTAGCAGTACCTTATACTAGGCTCCATAAAATAAATAATTCTTTTAGGGGTCTGTGTGTAAGATTTTACAACAAAGTACCAAATGATATTCAGAAATTAGATCTTAATAAATTTAAAATCAAAATCAAAGAAAAGCTTTATAAAAAAGCTTATTATAAAGTGTCAGATTACACAGAAGACAAAACAGCTTGGATCTGAAATGCTCCAAGCACTCCAACAGCTATTTCTAATTGTCTTCATTTAATTGATACTACATTGTATTGTAATTTTGTATTGCATCATTTTTTTTTATTTTTAAATTCATATTTTGTATTGACCTGGTAACGACATACTCTTTTTTTTGTTTGTAAATGTCGTTGCTTTTGTGCGCTGTGGTTTCTTGCGCCCATTCTTTGCCACAGTTAAAAAATTATGTCCTGAATGGGTGGTAGGTTAAAAAAGATTTGGACGATTCAAAGTGCTTATTAATTGAGTTTATTGAATAAATATATTTTGACTTGACTTGACTTGAATATAATGTGTCCGAAACGTCAGTTAGTCGATCAAAACATAAACCCGGGTTATGCATAGAAAAATCCGAATCAAACTGCTGGACCGGGGAATTGAACTTCCGGTTGTCGGGCCGTGCGCCGCCGAGCGTCGTGGCCATTCGGACAGCGAGGTGAGATATAACAAGTGTCAGAATAATAGCAAATTGAATGCTGTGGTTCTTGCCTATCTCTTCGGAGAGTCGTAGATTCACTAAAAGGTATTCCTTCCCCTCAGTCTTGGAAATTTTTTGACACAAAAATTGGCGCAACTGTCAACGTCAAATTTGACAGAATCAAACATAGACTATGCGATATTTTGCGATCACGATGCATAAGATGTACCACAGAACCGAAATAATCAAACGTGTTCATACTAAAGTAGTCTGTAAGTCTATGAAAACACGGTACAAAGTCAAGTGTGTTTTTGTAGGTGCGGTCGCATGAGACCGCATACAAGGAGTTACTTAAAATCTCACACAGAAAAGAGGCGTTCAGTTTTGACTGAATTCATACATATCCTCCGAAAAGAATGCTACGTTTTCTTTCCTTTAGAACCTAGGTACTTCGAACTTATTTAATTTTTATTATTTTAAGTATTGATTTTTATTGTTGACTATTAACAACATTTTAAAAAAAAATAGCCGAAACGGACTGGCTCTTTCCAATTTCTCAAGTTTATCAACGAACAGCACTGTACCTCAGGTAAAACGCATCCACCAGCTTGCGCAATTCGCGCGAATGAATTGGGTAAGATTATCCGTCAACTCAAATTTGACATTTGAACTAAGTACGGGGAGAGCTTTATAATTAAGGCACTAAGATACGATTGCAGAAGTTTTGAAACGGCACAACCGGCGCTTAGGTACTTACCTAGTATTTTTCAACCGGTTCTACATACATGGTACACGACTACTATACCCTGTTTACTCAGAGACTAGGCAACTAGGACCGCAGAATTAGTCCTCTGCCAAAGTACATAAGGATATACTCGTATAATGACGACTATTATCCCCAAAGGGTTAGTC
The DNA here is from genome assembly GCA_963921215.1 of Scoparia ambigualis. Taxonomy (NCBI): domain Eukaryota; kingdom Metazoa; phylum Arthropoda; class Insecta; order Lepidoptera; family Crambidae; genus Scoparia; species Scoparia ambigualis. Next base: position 14,019,198 of record OY992519.1, read on the forward strand.
AGAGACTAGGCAATGAGGACCGCAAAAGCAGTCCTCTGCCATAGTCCACGTTTCACCAAATAGCGACTGCACATGTGCTCAGCCCAGCGTGAAAGGTCGTGAGCCCAACGCCGCCTTATGCTGTTTGGATGTATGTGCAGTCTTTAGTCCGTTAGTCGCTTTTTTTACGACACCCAAGGAAAGAGAAGAAGTGGTAGTATTCTTTCACCGCTACGCGACGCAGTTAACAACACGGTTACAAATTTTAGTTTTATCGAAAAACTATAAGGGATGGTTAATGTTTTATATTTTAGCGTTTTATTAACGCTTAAATATACTTAAGACTAAAAACATAAGCATCAAGCACTGACAAATTTCGACGGTTGAAAGCCAGACTATATTAAAAACATAACAAACAATTTGGAATCCTCGATTTCCTTTATCACTGGTAAGTACAAACTGTCTTTCATCAAAAATTCAAAAACTTCAAACCCTTTTTAATTTCCGATTCCAGAAAATCCATTTCAAGTAGCTAAGTACACACTAGATATTCAAACCTACCCTTCGAATGACAGCTAAAGCACTCCACTATCACTGTTATCAACTTTTCATCACACTGCGCTCGAAGGACCGTGGCGTAGGGCGCAATCTGCGCGCGCGCACTCTGCACTCGGATGCCGTGCACTGCGCCACACTGCGCCTGCGCCGCGCTGCGCCACAGTGCGGCAACTTTGCCGAAAGCTTGCACAACCCGGTGAGCGGTCAATGTTATAAGGCCCTACACGGCTATTCGGGTCGCAGGTTCCTGATACAGATATATAGCTAGTTGTCAGTAACAACTCTTTGTAATAGATACATAGGATCCGTGACCTTCGATTTAAACAGGCAGTGACTGACGTCCGAAGTTAATGAACTATCATCTATCTATTGTTTTGCCTACTAAAGTAGGTAAATTTTTTGTCATGAGCTCCATACAGATTATGTCAAATTGATCACTGTTTAAGCAAAATTAGGCGATTAATTAGGCGATTAATTGCGGTTAGTACGCACGAAGATATTTTAACCAGCTCATTCAAATGAGCTGGTTGAAATGTCTTCGTGCGGATCTATTGGTGAGCATTTTACATTTTGTTTTATCCCGATAGTTTGCCGGGTCCATGGTTACAGGAAGACTAAGTTGTTGGACGTTGATAGTCTCATACTGTAAGTTCATTTTGTGTAAAACGTTTATCAGGCACGTCTTGCCTGATAAAAAAAACAGTTGACGGTAGCAGTTCGAAATGTCAGGACTATAGCCGCCGTGACTTTCGAAGTCTGCAAGATAGATAGATAGATAGATAGATAATACTTTTATTGTAACATAATAACACAAACATTTACAGTGCATTTACATAAAAAAGAAAAGAAAAGAAAAACAATGTTACAATTTGGCGGTCTTATCGCTTAAAGCGATTTCTGCCAGACAACCAGTCGGATGGAGAGAACTAATATACTCTAAGATCGGAGGTGCAAACATTGAAAACATACTTAGTTACACAATTAAAAGCAAAAAATAAGAATATTAACATTTTAAAATAAATAAATAATCGGGTTTAATAAATATATATACACACACATATATTAAATATACCTACATAAATATATAATACATAATTATACATACTTAAACATAATAGTCTCAGGTAGGAAGTAGCGGACAACGACAGCTATGGAGCAGGAAAGGGTTAACGGGAAAGGTAGAAATTTTTCACGAGCTCCTTAAATGCATGTATGGATTTCGCACGTCTGATCGCCACTGGAAGCGAGTTCCAGAGACGAACAGCTTCAACGGTGAAGGAACAATCGTAAAAGGTGGTGTTGTGAGAAGGGAATTTAAGGGTTAGATTTTCTGATGACCGTAACGAGCGCGAGGATGAACAATAAAGGAAACTGAAACGTTCCTTTAGATAGGTAGGATAGGTGGGATTAAACAATGTGTTATATAGAAGGGAGAGGATGTGAGTATTCCGGCGAAGACGAATAGGAAGCCACTTGAGTTTAGAGCGGTACTCAGAAACATGATCATACTTGCGCAAGCCAAATATGAATCGAATACAAAGGTTTTGAAGGCGCTCAAGTTTATTTAGCTGGTCCTCCGTGAGATCAAGATAGCAGGCGTCAGCATAGTCTAAAACAGGAAGCAGCAGAGATTGTGCTAGCGCAATTTTAGTGGCAGTGGGTAAAAAGTTACGTAATCTTCTTAAAGTTGCCGATGACGCGTAAAGCTTGCGGCTGACAGCTTGCAGCTGTGGACCCCAACTCAAGCATCCGTCAATAACAATACCCAGATTTGTAACAGATTGGCTGAAGGGGATGGCCACTCCATCAAAGTCAATCAAAGATACAGAGATATTCAATTCGGTCACCCATACGGTAACCCGCCATTGGTAAAGTTGCTTAACTTGCTACCTAATTAAGACACTATCGTTCGCATTTTAGGCATAGTTCACAAACCACAGGCGGGACGGCCGTTAATTCCTAGTATTAACATGACAAAACTGTCGTTTCGACACGACTCCGAAGTGTGGCAATAGCCAGCACCATCCTTTAGTTTGACATGTCAAAAACATAAGTCAAACAGCGACCGCTTATTGGTCGCGGGTTGTGTAAACAGACGTTAGTGGTTTTGTGATTTAACGTTAAGGTAAAGCCTTGTAAGAGAACCCACTAGTTCCGACGTTTAAGACGAGCGGACACACATTGATTATAATAATTAATAAGGTCCGGACGACTTTTTTTAGGACCTATTGTCGGGGTCCTAAAAACCACCTTTTCGATCGACTCAACGGTCATACCCCGTTGAATGTTAAATTTTTGCCCATCAATCAGTTCGGACGAGAATAGAACACCGTTTATTATAGGACCGTCTTTTCGTGGGACGCATGTATTGCGAAACTCACGATCCTTTCTCTTCGACGAATAAGTGCAAACTCACTATGTGTACCAACGCACTACACTACCATAGAATCCGTATAAGATTGGCGGAATTATACAGTAAAGTAGGCCTCTAAAGTTATCATCATTGACCACGCACTTATTATGTCGCGGCAACTGACAGGCAAGTGTTGCTAGCCGGTATAATCAACCAAATTAAAATTTTAAACACTGGAAAAAAACGACAACCTCAGGCGGGAATCGAACCACGCACCTTCCGCATTCCGGGCTGCCTTCGTAAGCGTCACTATAAATAATCCAGCCTTAGCCACTGCGTCGCGTCGCCAAACCCCGCACTCAGCATTCCATACGCCATTAGACAAATGATACATACAGAAAATCTATACTAAACTACTACGCCAAGTAGTTACTTGGCCACCCAGGTCTGGTTTTCACCCGTCGAAATTTGTCAGTGCTTGATGCTTATGTTTTTAGTCAACATTGCTTCATCAAATCTAAGAAGTTTTCACCTCTTGAGATCCGAAAGAAATATTTTTACATAATAATATAATTTATTTTAATAATTTTATTTCTCCAACAAAGCATAGTCTTATTGCTAGTTACATTTTGTAAAAATAAATTAATGTTAGGGTTAATACTTTGTAGGAGACTGGTGCCTAAGCTAGTTAGAAAAATGCCTGTACATCCATTTGTTATGTGATATATAATATTTGTTATATTTGCATATATTTGAACATTCGGTTAAGATGAAGCTGCGTTTATAGATTAATGTTTTTTATATATTTAAGCGTTTTATTAACGCTTAAATATATAAAAAAAACATTAATCAACCAAATTAATTTATAAATCGTTCTAAATAAAACTTTGTTCAATTCATTTTCATTACATCTCATCTCATTTTCATATCATTTTATTTTCATTTTATTTCATTTGTATTTAATTTAAATCAATTAGTAGTTATCGTCCTTGGTAGTAGGTACTCTTAGCACTTCGTATTCTTTGGTAAGTAGTGCATGTTCTTCGGTGGGTTTGTCAAAACTTAATAAGAACGACCAGTAAAACGACCGTACTTCCTCGCCATAAAACTCATTTTCACACAACTCGCAATCAACTATGCCACCTACTGTGGCATGCGGCATATAACTGCATGTCGTTTTTAATTTTGCATTCACAATGATATTGCAAACATCCAAATAAAAAAGACAAACTAAACATTATTTAAATTCTAGGCGAAATGGAATTAACTACATGTATATAAAAATGGAATTAACTATAGAAACTATTGCAATGGTTATTTTGAAAAAAAAACATCCAAATACATGTTTTTCTCATATCCTTAAAGAAGAACTAAAGTGCAAACGTGTGCATGTTCTTTGGTGGGTTTACCCTTATTAATTTAGGTTACTGACCTATTCATTATAATCAGCTGATTGGCGCGTTAAACGCTGATGATGGTTTACTCACAAATATTTTATCAAGATAATTTTATCTTATCTTATCTTATCAGATCCTTGCCATCAGCATGTAAACGTCCCACTGCTGCGCTTAAACCTTTCCCTCTTTAATAATTGGACTTATAGCTTATTGTGCCATCAGAAGTAAAGAGGTAAGCGCGTTATTATTAATTTGGTCACCCATCCGACGATCCGGCATTGCTTAAGCGGACTAAAACGTTTTAACCGTTTCACATACATAAAATCACGATTATCCGCGAAGGTTTAGTCAGAGACTAGACAATAAGGACAGCAAAAGCAGTCCTCTACCTTAGTCCACTTTTCACCAAATAGCGACTGCGCACATGTACTTAGCGTGACAATTGGTAAGCCCATCGCCGCTCTATGCTGTTGAATGTACATGTGCAGTCATTAGTCCGTAAGTCGCCTTTTACGACACCCAAGGGAAGAGAGGGGATGGTAGTATTCTTTCACTGCTACGCGACAGCGGTAATCAATGAGTGAACATTTGCATACAAAAGTTAAGTTTGTTTTTTATTTCTTCACGCAAAGCCGCGTGGTGACCCTAGTCTAGGGTTAAATATGTAATTCTATATTTATTTTATGTAATTGCTTCCTTTGGCTATGACTATGACTTTGTAAATATTTTGTACGATTTGACCCACTTGCCGTTTTTGTCTAGTCATGATTCCGTGGATTGTAAGTATTGGGAAAGAAACTGATTTTATATAAATATTCATTGGAAATTAAAATCGACACCTATATAAAATTTTTATATGACGACCTCTGTGGTCGAGTGTTTAGCACGCTGGTTCTGGCGTCGCGCCTCTGAAGGTTCAATTCCCGGTCACATACATACATATAATCACGACTATCATCCCCGTAGGGTTAGTCAGAGACTAGGCCATGAGGACCGCAAAAGTAGTCCTCTGCACTCTGCCATAGTCCACTTTTCACTAAATAGCGACTACGCAGCCATGTGCTCAGCGTGACAGGTGGTAAACCCATCGCCGCTCTATGCTGTTTGATGTATATGCAGTCTTTAGTCCGTTAGTCGCATATTACGACACCCAAGGGAAGAGAGGTGGTGGTAGTATTTTTTCACAGCTACGCGACCGGTTTACCCGGTCACATCAATTAAGGAAATAAATGTTTTTCTATATTAAATTTCGGGTCTGGGTGTTTTCTATGTATAAAGTATGTTTGTCCGATTACAAGTTTTAAAACAAGCTTAACTTTAGCCAGATATATATTTAGCGTTTGATGTCGTAAGGTATGGCTGGCTATCGTTAAAACTTCTTATCTATTCCGTGGTTGAAACCCACCAACCTGCATTGGGCCAGTGTGGTGGGTTGTGGTCCAGGTGGAAAGGCCTGTGTCCAACTGCTTTTTTTTTTTTTGACTCGTCATAGTGACGCTATCTTGCCTGATGGTAAGCAGCCGATGCAGTCCAAAATAACGAGATCGCTCCTCACCGTGGAACAAGCACGGTGACAAGCGCACCCATTGATGACGGCCTGTATTCGTACCTGTCGTGTGACGTTTGCAGACTGAGAACTGAGTGGGGTCTCATTATAAAAAGAATACTACTAAGCCATATCTTCTCTTGAGTGTCTATTATGTACTATAAAATGAAATAAAAAAAATAAAACATTCCTACACTCACACCCCAAGTAACAAATTATTGTTGCATAATAGTTGAGAAAACGTTTTACATTTCCTTTTGGTTCTATAAAGTGGGTCATATAAACGTGTCGTAGACGTTTATACAACGCGAAATAGGCCCATATTAAACGACATTATTGTTATTTAAAAGTTAAATAAACGTCAGTCAAGAACTTTTAAATGTTACATAAAAGTTTTTGACCGACTGTTATCGAACCACTGAAGTCCTATAACAATTGCATAGACATTAGAAGATGACTGTAATATCGGTTAAGTGTTTAACATCGACTTTTATTGTACACAATGGAATGAACTGAAGTTCCTTCCATTCATTCGTTCGTGTGATGTTTGCTGGAAAAGTACTAGTTATCAAATACAAAATTTAAACGGTTTATAAGTTATAGTTTACTTATTTATTTTTACATTTACTTTAACAATATTATACACGAACAGAGTGTGTCCAGTGCACCTAGTTCTTATGGGACGTTTAGTTTTGTGGTGAAATATAGGTGTGTTGTTGTGAATTTTTTTACGCCCCCTTCGAATTTCCTGAAATTAAATTATTGTAGACTATTGCTTAAAATTTGTTTACATATTTAAAATAGCAGCCATCTTGTCTAAGTTAAGAAACGACTTCTATACATCATTTATAGAATGAAAAGGTCGCATAATGCGGTTTTTTGCGACCAAGATGGTCGGCCATGATAAATTATTTTAGAGTTCCGTGAGATAATAAACATGAACAGATAACCTTTAATATAAATAAAACCTTTATACATGGTGTCATATTTTTTTTATTTATCCGACCTTACAACCTGGCTTCATAATACGACGATATAATAAAGCAGTCGTAAAAACGTTCACGTAACCTATACTCTAATACCACTATTCGACGTTGTATGAATCAGTCTTAAAAACGTCTACCTAACCTATACACAGGCACCACTATACGACGTTGTAGGAATCAGTCGTAAAAACGTCTACCTAATCTATACACAGGTACCACTATTCGACGTTGTATGAATCAGTCGTAAAAACGTCTACTTAACCTATACACAGGCACCACTATACGACGTTGTATAAATCAGTCGTAAAAACGTCTACCTAACCTATACACAGGCACCACTATACGACGCTGTATGAATCAGTCGTAAAAACGTCTACCTAACTTATACACAGGCACCACTATACAACGTTGTATAAATCAGTCGTATAAACGTCTACCTAACCTATACACAGGCACCACTATACAACGTTGTATAATACAGTCGTAAAAACGTTTACTAAACCTATATTTTTGTACCATTATACGACGTTGTATAAAGAAGTCGTAGAAACGTTTACTCAACTTATTTAGTGGACCATTTACTTACGGGACTAAATCGTTGTAGGAATAACGGTTACACAACGTTGTAGTTATCTAATAACATCAATTCAACAGTTATATAACCGAAAGTCGCATAGCACAGTTTTTATATGACCAATTTGCTAGTTGGGACGTTACTCACACCAATTATCTAGCCCAAGAGAAGCTTCGAAGAAACTCGTTAAATGGTTACTAGACAACGGATAAACATACTTAAAATACTTAAATACATACTTATTATACATAGCAAACACCCAGACCCGAGACAATTTAGAAAAATAATAATTTCTAAATTGACCAGACCGGGGATCGAACCCGGGACCTCAGAGATGGCGACACCTTGAAAACCGGTGTACAAACCACTCGACCAAGGAGGTCGTCGAATTTTTTACTGTTGTTAGAGTGTAAAAATACATACATACTTACATATAATCACTATTATCCCCGAAGGGTTAGTCAGAGACTAGGCAATGAGGACAGCAAAAGTAGTCCTCTACAGGGACTGAAAGCGGTTACGGTATAAGGTTACGTTACCGGTAAAAAATAAGTGTACCTTAATAAAATAAAGGTAAGGCTTTACCGTTATTTAACCTTTATGCGATATCGGTACCGAAAAACGTTGCATTGACATTTGCGGGGCGCAGGGTGCGGGGTGAGACTTGCTTTTGCTTGCGAGGCGACGAGTAAAAACCCGTTTTTGTTGCGTGTCGCGCGCAAAAATGTGTAAAAAATGTGCGCGTGTAAACATCATTTTACACTAGTGCGGAAATTCGTATTTACAAACTCATGTCAATAGTAAGCTTTACATTAGTCTACTCGTCTGTGAAAACCAACTTACTGCACTAGTATAATAAGTCCATCATTACGTGTTGCCATTTGCCAGGCATACCGATTTATTGCGTATGACACCATGGACCGTCATTGATATCTTTTACGTGTGGCGTTTGACGCCAAATGGCGTCATAAATAATTTCTCTGAAATTCTATAGAATGACTATTTAGAGAGTTCTAATTAACAGAACTTACATTATTTGACACGTAGATTATGCCTGTATTGATCGTTTTAAGAGATAGTGCCAGTTAAAAAACTTCAGTGGTTGCAAACCTTTTGTTCCCTAATTTTACTTCTTTTGTGTATGGCGTATGACGCCACATAGCGTCATAATGAAAATTCCACTGAAACTTTGTAGAATTACTTTTTAGAGAGTTCTAATTAGCAGAACTTTCATTATATTTCGGATTTGCTTGATGTTATAAATAATTCGCTACGCGATTTTCTATGCCGGACGATAAACGCGATTATGCGGCATAAGTTTTTGACGCGTTAAGACTTATTATAGAACAACGATGTAAAGGTTTAAACTGGCTCGCCATCTTTCCTTTATTAATATTTTCTAATTATAAATTGAATTAGTGACGATAGGGCTTGGAACCGGTTTAAAATCCCGATTATTGATTAAGGTTTTTACAAAAACCGCTTCCAATGTATATGAGAGGGGTTCAAAAACCTAAATAAACCGATTTAATCCAAAGCTGCGAAATGTATTTACTGCTGGCGAGGCGATTAGGCTAATGGCGAGCTTCCGTGTGTAGACATAAGCTCGCTAGTCGATTTAAAACTCGCGCGCTCGCTTTGGGAGAGCGGTATTTCAGGCAAATAGAATTCATGTCTACGTATGGAAGGTCGCTATTCGCTTTGCCACTCGCGCGCTCGCGTTGTCCCGTTGTGTTTAGGTACTTATAAAAAGAAAAAAACATCTATAAACCGTTTAAATGATTCAAAACCCATTTTGTTTTTTTAGAAACAGGTTTGTTTAAGGTTTGGGTAGGCCCACGGGCCGATGTAATCTGTTATGCAGATGATACTCTGATCACGGCCCGGGGCGAAAATTGCGCAGAGGCAGGGAGACTGGCCACCGTCATAACATCTCTGGTGGTGGACAGAATCCGTATGTTGGGGCTCGAGATAGCGATCGGTAAAACTGAGGCTCTTCTTTTCCATGGGCCTCGACGAGGACCGCCGCCTGGAACCCACCTAGAAATAGACGAGCATGGGATCCGGGTTGGGGTACGGATGAAGTATCTGGGTCTCATTCTGGACGGGCGTTGGCGCTTCGAAGTGCAATTTCACGAACTCTTCCCTCTTCTCGTCAGTGCGGCATCCGCTTTGGGATGCAACATGCCGAATGTTGGTGGGCCGAACGCTTTGACTCGCCGGCTTTATGCTAGAGTAGTGGGCTCGATGGCCCTTTATGGAGCCCCTATATGGGCGACTGCCCCCAACGCTACCAACAAACAACATCTTCGTGCCGCACAGAGGATAATAGCGTTGAGGGCAATCAGAGAGTACAGGACAGTGTCTCATGCTGCAGCTTGTGCGGTGGCTGGCATCCCGCCATGGGACTTGGAGGCAGTGAAGCTGGCGGAACTGTACCGACAGCGGGCAGAGGCTAAAGAACAGGGTAGAAAACATACTCAGGAAGAGCTTAAACGGGCTCGAGATTTGGCTGACCAAGAGCTGCTGGCCAAATGGGCCGATGATTTGCGTTCGTCGACTTACGGCTCCCGGTTGTGCCGAGCCACCGAACCTGAATTGGGGAGATGGCTACAGCGGCGACATGGGACTCTATCTTTCCACTTGGTGCAGATGCTGTCTGGGCATGGATGCTTTGGACACTACCTGCACCGAGTGGCAAGAAGGGAGCCGACGTCAGAATGCCACAGCTGTGGAGCTGCGCAGGACACAGAAACGCACACCCTTGAGGAGTGCGGGTCGTGGGCTGCGCAGCGCCACAGTCTGATGTCGGTCGTTGGGGGAGACCTCTCGCTGCCTAGCGTGGTAAAAGCCTCGCTAGACAGCGACAGATCATGGAGGGCCATGGTCTTGTTCAGTGAAGCGGTTGTTTCACAGAAGGAGGCCGCGGAGAGGGTCCACGAGGAGCAACTCCATACGGACCCGATCCGACGCAGGCGAGTAAGTAGGAGGAGGCGGCATTTTGCCCACCTCCTTCCATCGCAGTGAGGCTTGCGTGACTGTGGGGTGGGAGACCCCATAGCCGCATTGCACGAGCCTCATGGGAGTCTGGAGGGCGCCCAAACTATCCTGGGCGTCCTCCCCACTGGCGGGCCATCGTAGAGTGGGATTCGGAGTCTGCTGTCCGTGGTCCCGAACCACCCTGACGAGTCCCTGTCTAGGCCTTCGGACCTGGACAGGGAAGCGGGCGTTGGGGGGAGTGTCGCCACATAACCAGCGGGCTTCCCCAGGCCCGTTGTGTATCCGAAAATAGGATTTTTCCTTTTTTTTAAAAAAAAGAGCCAAACCTTAATAAAACGGTTCCTATGTACTGGCTGCTGACAAGGTTTGAAAATTAACCGATAAACCCTTCCGGGCTGTTTGGAACTAATCTCGAAATACCTGTTACTTAATACGGCCTAAGATATAAAAGACCTTTTCTCATAAGGAATGAAACCCGAATGGACTTACTACCAAAAAGAGCGGTTCTCAATATATACAATTTATACAATATGTCAATAAGACTCAATTTCAACCGAGTCCCATTGAAACTTATTCCCAAAACGTCTCATTCCCAAAATACACTAAATTCTAGTATCAAAGTACTCGATTATCATAAAAACTAATTCTCGAAACGTCCTAGTCCCTAAACACACTAAATTCCGTCATTTATTATACTCTCTAGACAAAATTATCAGTCAAATTTCAACACTATCATAAAGATAATAAAGGTTAAGTTTTAGGTAGCAAAAAAAACTTATAAAATGAGGTTTGCCTCTCAATAGACCTAGTGACGTGCGTTTTGGCGAAAAAAGCAGATATTTTTTTTCAAAACTTGGAAGTTCTGGATTACACACGAAATGAAGAAATCTACTAATTTTAGGTAAATTCCTAACTTGATCCGATTCGCCCTGCGATCCGGTTCACCTTGGTCTTCAATAATCAAACCAATTTGCCTTTCTTAACCCCTTGAGGATCGTAAAACCAGACACAATAATAATTGAAAATCGATTGTTTCGCTACCGCCGGCGGTCTTATAATCCTTGACCTATTAATCCATAATCCGACACTTTTAGGCGCAAATCATACAGAGAAGGCGTAAGGCGAAGGCGCGGCGCAGGCACAGAACAACAAAGCGGGTGTGCCTGCGCCGCCGCTTCAGTGTAATTCACAACACGACGCCTTCATACATTTCATATGAAAACGTTTTGAAGCGGCGAGATGCCTGCGCCGCGCCTTCGCCTCTGTATAATTCGCGCCTTAGAGAACTAATCTGGTGCTTACAGCAATTTTTGCACTCAAACCTGCTGAATCAAACATTTAGTGTATTTTGGGACTAAGACGTTTTGAAAATTAGTCATTATGGGAATCGTGTGTTTTGATATTTCCATGTGTATATATTTTAGTGTATTTTGGGAATGAGACGTTTTGGGATTAAGTTTCAATGAGACTCAGTTCATTTGAAATTGAGTCTTATTGGCAATAGTATATATTGAGAACCGCTCTTTTTGGTAGTAAGTTCATTCGGATTTCATTCCATATGAGAAAAGGTCTTTTAAAAGGTCTTTTCATTCCAAACTCTGTGGTTCCCATTGGCGGCAAGTCCCAACCATGGTTTGGTCGTTGCTGCAAAATGGCGTCTCGCCAAAAGCGACAGCATTACCAAGCCTGGGCTAATGCGGTGTCATCAAAGGATCCAAACACCAGTGCGCTCAGAAAGAAGTACAACTTTGCCGCCAGATCCTTTAAGAAGGACATTGCCAAGGCGAAGTCATCATTCATAGGTAGAATTGGCGAGAGGCTAGTGCGTCTTCCTTCGGGGACGCGTGCGTTCTGGTCTCTCGCCAAAGCTATCTTAGGGAATTTTTGTCAGCCGTCCCTACCACCATTGCACAAGACCGATGACTGCCTGGCCTATACTGCAAAGGAGAAAGCCGATCTCTTGGGCTCTCTTTTCGCATCAAACTCGACCTTGGACGATGGGGAAAACTCTCCACCAACCATACCGCATTGCGCTTGTACAATGCCAAACGTTCAGTTCCTGCAAAGGTCAGTTCATAAGGCTCTTTTTTCCCTTGATATCCATAAGGCGAGTGGGCCTGATGCAGTTCCACCCATTGTGCTTCGGACGTGTGCTCCTGAATTGGCACCAGTTCTAACGCGCCTTTTCCAGCTCTCTTACACCACTGGCGTCGTCCCGAGCTCTTGAAAGACAGCCCTTGTCCACCCGATTCCAAAAAAAGGCGATCGCTCAGATCCGTCTAACTACAGGCCAATAGCTATTACCTCTTTACTCTCCAAAGTAATGGAGTCCATTATAAACCGCCAGCTCTTAGGGTACCTAGAAGAGAACCAGCTACTAAGTGATCGCCAGTATGGTTTTCGTCGCGGTCGATCGGCTGGTGATCTTTTAGTGTACCTTACTCACCGATGGGCGGAGGCAGTCGAGAGTAAGGGGGAGGCACTGGCAGTTAGCTTGGACGTAGCGAAAGCTTTTGACAGGGTTTGGCACAGGGCTCTTTTCTCTAAACTTCCATCATACGGGCTTCCTGAGAAATTGTGTTCATGGGTTGCCAGCTTTCTTACTGGGCGTAGCATCAGAGTCGCAGTCGACGGTTCGTGCTCCGACATGAAGCCCGTGAATGCTGGAGTCCCGCAGGGGTGTGTGTTGTCCCCTACTTTGTTTCTTCTGCATATCAATGACATGCTGCATAACAACAGCATTCATTGCTATGCGGATGACAGTACTGGGGATACGCTCTACACCGGGCGAGCTAATATTTCTCTGGAAAGCGTCATCGAGAGCCGGAATAAACTTGTGACTGACACCGAGAACATGTTAAGTCATGTCTCGGATTGGGGCCGACATAACCTAGTCCGCTTTAACCCCTCCAAAACACAAGTTTGCGCATTTACCGCGAAAAACATCCCTTCGTCGTACTTACCTCTGAACTTTGAGGGAGCTCCCCTTGATACCAATCCGATTATTGGAATCCTTGGCGTCGATATTTCGAGTGACGTTCAGTTTCGTGGTCATTTGGAAGGTAAAGCTAAATTAGCTTCGAAAAAGCTGGGTGTGCTTAATAGAGCGGGTCAGTATTTCACGCCGGCCCACCGTTTACAACTGTATAAAGCACAGGTCAGGCCGCATATGGAATACTGCTCCCATCTCTGGGCAGGAGCACCCCAATACCAACTCCTTCCATTTGACCGCATTCAACGCAGAGCTGCTCGAGTTGTCGGCGACGTGGTTATTTCAGGTCGGCTTGATCCACTGGCTCTTCGGAGAGACGTTGCGTCTCTCTGTATATTGTACCGTATATATCATGGGGAGTGTTCTGAGGAATTGTTCGGCTTGATCCCTGCCGCTAATTTCCTTCACCGCACTACACGCAATCGACTGTCATTCCATCCACATCACCTTGATGGATGGCGGTCTACTACGGTGCGATTTTCAAGAAATTTCTTGCCTCGAACTACAGTGTTGTGGAACCAGCTCTCGGCGGCGGTATTTCCGGACCGTTACGACTTAGGGATCTTCAAGAAACGAGCCTATTCCTTCCTTAAAGGCCGGCAACGCGCCCGCGATTCCTCTGGTTTTGCGGGTGTCCATGGGCGGCGGTGATTACTTTCCATCAGGTGACCCGCTTGCTCGTTTGCCTCCTTCTGCTATAAAAAAAAAAAAAAAGATCTTAGGTCGTATTGAGTAATGGGGTATTTCGAGATTAGTTCCAAACGCCCGGAAGGGAATAAACAAGCCCTGAGTGGCCGTACATTATTTATTTTAAATATTGTATTGGATTATTTTATTTTTTCGCAATCGAATTAAGCTCGGGAGTTAAAATACCTCGTTTTAATATATCATTTTAGCAACTTGTGTATAAATCTACTATTAAAAATGGCTAGATTGAAAACTGCTTTTATAAGTAAGTTCGATTATTCGCAAATTCAAGCGATTATTCAATATGAAGTTGAACCACCCCGACCCATTTTCCATTTCATTGGACTACATTGCTCATTAACAATGAGAACAAGAGTTCCGACACCTACTCATGCGTATTTGTTAATTTTTTTTTATATTTTGACTCGTTATAGTGACTGCATCGCAACACTACGGTATAGAACCTAAATAAAGATACTCCTTTCACACTCTTTTGTAAACTTCTACTAAAAATACACAAAAGGTTTACAACCACTGATCCAAATAAATCACTTAGCAGCCATTCCAGCAAAATCGCGTAGAAAAGTCACTTTACAATACACTAAACGAATTAGCAAACCCTTCACGGTTGACATCCGATGCCGACTGAATGTAATCACGTGTAAACAAGCCAAAATCATAACAAAAAACAAAATATGTTCACTCATGGCTGAAGACGCGCAAGCGCGTCACTTTAATGGGTGGCGGCTGACGCACGGAGGCGTCACAGAATATTTGTTAGCCGCAATGCACAAAAGTCATTAAAAGTGGGATAGTCCGCTTATTAGCAGACACTAGCTTGAGTTGGCGTTAATATACCTACCTGCAAGCTTACTTTTAAAAGTCCGTGTGCACGGCAGTTGCATTGTTCTACAATATTATTCTGTGGTTCTACTTAAATAAATATAATTACGTAACTGTTCTATTGTGCTGGATGGTTGCAATAGCCAGAAACAAATGGAAAACATATCACATAATTTTAATGAAAAATAACGAAAATATTACACTATTTGTTGTGTTTATTACAGTAAGTAAGTATCTAGTTAAAGGAATTTAATTAAGTATCTACTTACCTGTTGCTGATATTATATCTTTTCGTGTGTTTTTGACATTGTTATCCACAAGAAAAAAATTACTTAGACACCTATGCGCGGCGCACGTGTTTTGACAACGAGAACAATCCAAACTAAAGCTTTATAAGCAAACCAGTAGTCGCATATGCTTGAAACGGTTGTTAGCCGTCTCTTTCATACCGAAATAAACCTTTATTATTTAAAAACTCAAAATTACGGTACCGATATAAATTTGGATATCGGAATATTCCGGTAACCGCTATTTTTCGGTATGACGCCATACCGCTTTATAAAGGTACCTTAATTTTTGGGTTATTCAGTCCCTGGTCCTCTACCATAGTCCACTTTTCACCGAATAACGACTGCACATGTGCTCAGCGTGACAGGTGGCGAGCCCATCGCCGCTCTATTCTGTTTGATGTATACATGTGCAGTCTTTAGTCTGTTAGTCGCCTTTTACGCAGGGACCGGAAAACCCCTGTTTTTGGTTAAGCCGATTGTTAGGGAAACCCCATCAAAAGGTTACCGAACGATAGGGTTTCCCTATTGATAGGGTTAGTCTTTCGTAGCGGTAGCTTTTCTGAATAAAGTTAACTGCTTCGAATGCACTTACCAAATCAAATAGGGTATTTGTAACGGTAATTTTAAGCGCTTATCAACTAATAAGGTTACCCTATTGTCTCCTATCTCGTTTTCGCGTACGCGCCGCCACTAGATAAATCCGGTTTACGCTCGCTCGGCCAGTGGACGAACGGAGGGCCTGCACTGCACAAAACATGTCATTTGTTTTGTGCTCCTGTATATTTCTTATGAAATTGTTTTAAGTAGAATAAACTGTAAATAGTTATAAAAGTGTAAATAATTGGTTCTGGACTTGTAAAATGGTGGTTAACTATGACCGTTTGTATGAATAATACTTATTTGTCTATGATATTACTATACAAGCTTTTTATTTAACTTGCAATGCATGTTTGTTCAAGTGAAATCTTGCAACTTAATTTTGATCTACTTTCCGGTTACCGATTGAGTTGAAATTTTGCATACATGTGTAAATCGCGTGACAATGCAATATTATGATGACATGGCGCTATGGAAGCTGGAAGGTGGTAATAGGAACTTTGCAATGAAACAACACAATCTTATCGAGTTTGGGCTCGTTTGAATCGTCTTAACGAGTAGTTTGTCTTTCAATGGTAACCAGGGTTTGATGATAGAGCTGGAAGGTGGTCATAGAAACTCTGTAATGAAACAACGCAACCCCATCGAGTTTCGGCTCGGTTCATTCGTCTTAACGAGTACTTTGTTTTTAGATGGTTGGTAACCATCTAAAAACAAAGTACCGTTTGTATGAATAATACTTATTTGTCTATGATATTACTATACTAGCTTTTTATTTAACTTGCAATGTATGTTTGTTCGGGTGAAATCTTGCAACTTAATTTTGATCCACTTTCCGGTTACCGCTTGAGTTGAAATTTTGCATACATTTGTAAATAGCGTGACAATGCAATATTATGATGACATGGCGCTATGGAAGCTGGAAGCTGGAAGGTGGTAATAGAAACTTTGCAATGAAACAACACAATCTCATCGAGTTTAGGCTCGTTTGAGTCGTACTGACGAGTAGTTTGTCTTTCAATGGTAACCAGGGTCTAATGATGGAGCTGGAATGTGGTCCTAGGAACTCAGTAAAGAAACGACGCAACCCCATCGAGTCTCGGCTCGTTTGATTCGTCTTGACGAGTACTTTGGTGCTAGATGGTAACCAGGGTCTGATGATGGAGCTGCAAGATGGCCATGAAACTCAGTAAAGAAACAACATAACCCCATCGAGTATAGGCTCGTTTAATTCATCTTGACGAGTACTTTAATGCTATATGGTAACCAGGGTCTGATGATGGAGCTGGAAGGTGGCTATAGGAACGAACCATTAAGACGAACAAACGAAAAGTTTGATTCGTCTTAATGGGTGGACCGTTTTGATGGGTGGTGAGTGGTGGTGGTTTGATGGATGTGAACAAATATTGGATACACATTCAGTGAGATCAACTAAAAGTAAAAAATAAATTAAAAGTAAAAAACCTTTTATTTTAATGCGCTAAAAAGAAAAAAAAAACTTTTACTAATAAAAATCTCATAAAAGTTTGTTTATTTTATGTTATTCTCTTTTGAAACCCTACTAAAATAAGTAAGAATTTTCGTATGCTCCCTAGAAGCTTTGTCTCTGTTCCGTTTCTTTTCTCATGTGCTGTTGTTTTATGATTTTTTTATTTTTTTTTATTGACTCGTCATAGTGACTGCATCATGCCTGATGGTAAGCAGCCAATGCAGTCCAAAATAATGAGAGCGCTCCCCACCTTGAAATAAGCACGGTATCAAGCGCACCTATTGTATTTCTTGGTACGAGTACTGATAGTCTGCACAGTATGATTGTGGTTCCTAAGACCAGCACGTGTAGTCCGGGAGAGATACTCTCTGTAGTAATCTCGGTAGAAGACACTGAGATGAGCAATGTCTCTACGCAGCTGGAGATCCTCAAGAGACGCTGTTACCTCAGCATCTCCAATAATGCGTATCGCTCGCTTTTGCAGTTTATCAAGTGCATCGAGGAGGTATTTAGCGGAGCCGTCCCATAATAGGTGGGAACAATACTCCATATTTGATCGCACCTGAGTCTTGTACAGCGATCGATACGTGTACGATCGAGAGCCAGGTTCAGTTTGGCAACCACTTCTTGCCTTTTCACAACGATATCGGCATGCTTTGCCGCAGGATGTACCAAGTATCGCTCATGCACCGTACCGTCATCCGCATAACAATGAATATTGCCCAAGGACAACATGTTATTAATATGCAGAAGAAATAGAGTAGATGAGAGCACAGAAATCTGCGGCACTCATGCATTAACCTTGTAAAACGAGGAGGAACTACCCTCACAAAGGACACGAATCCTCCGCTAGAAAGTCTGCAACCCAGGCACACAAACGGGACAGCACACCGAAGGCCGGCAACTTAAAAAGAAGGGAACGATATGCCACACTCTATCGAAAGCTTTGGCGATATCAAAGCCAGGGATTTGCCATGCTTGTCCGTCGCTTCACCCCACGCGTGAGTAACGTACGCTAGAAGATCACTCGTTGATCGCTTGCATATTCTAAAATCCAGACAAACTAAAGAGCCGGACAGAGTCCAGACTAGAGTCTTAAAAGTCCTTCCATTTCCGGTATAATCCGGACGGATGGTAACCGTAGTCGGGGAAGGCCGGACGTGACGTCAAACGGCCCTGCATGGCTGATACAAGCAAAGTAATCAAGTTCGCTACTCTTATGTTGTAAGGCTTGGAAGAACGGTCAAGTTGCCTTGGCTTAATGTCCGGACTTTTTGTGGGGACTTATTAAGTTTCCAATTAATAACGTGGTTTTTTATTTGTCTTAGACCCCGGTGGGTTGTCCAGACCACAAAACTGAACAACTTTTTCCAAGAAATAGGCCAAAACACGAGATATTATTTTTACTTTTCCATACAAACCTTGCTCGGTCAATAGAGACTTTGAAAGAATAAAAAACCACATAGTATATAGGTAGGTGCCTTAATAATGTACAATTGTATGATCTCACCAACCCACATTGGGCCAGCGTGGCGGGTTATGGCCCAATATCCCCACGTTCTATTGTCCACGTGGGAGGCCTGTGCCCAGCAGTGGGACGTTAGTAAGCTGATGATGCTGTTGTTAGAGTTGCCATACGTCCATGTACATAGGGTTACCATCCATTATTCATTTATCATACGCCATGGATTTATCCGGAGAAAAAACAACAAAAATTATTAGGAAAAAATACTTTTTAAAAACAAGCTTTTATTATGTTCTTGTTGTTAAAAGATCTAAAAATTTAAAAATAATAATTTAATCCTGATAAGAAAAATATCATTATAATAGGTATACCTACATTGCAACCTTTAACGGTAATTAACCATATTCGTCTACGTCACAATAATCAAATATCGTAGGTAGGTACATACCTATTAGACATTTTTATTAAACCGTAAAACTTTACACATTGTATTAAACCTTTGCGTTTTTATCACATACCCAATTTTTTATAAATAAAAGCGTAAGAATTACATTGTGATGGAACATCAAAGAACTTTTAGCATTATTACACCGTCATAATTATTTTTGCAATCACAATGTAACTAATGTAACCTACTTACGATATTTGGTTATTGTGACGTAGACGAATATGGTTAATTACCGTTAAAGGTTGCAATGTAGGTATACCTATTATAATGATATTTTTCTTATCAGGATTAAATTATTATTTTTAAATTTTTAGTTCTTTTTATCATCAAGAACATAAAAAGCTTGTTTTTTTAAAGTATTTTATTCTTTTAATTTTAACTTTTAAGTATTATTTTTTATTTTAATACCTTTACATATCAATAAAAAATGGTCCACCCATTAAGACGAATCAAACTCGATGCGGTTGTGTCGCCTAATTACTGAGTTCCTATGGCCACCTTCCAGCTCCATCATCAGACCCTGGTTACCATCTAGCACCAAAGTACTCGTCAAGACGAATCAAACGAGCCCTTGCTCGATGCGGTTATGTCGTTTAATTACTGAGTTCCTATGGCCATCTTCCAGCTCCATCATCCGACCCTGGTTACCATCTAGCACCAAAGTACTTGCCAAGACGAATCAAACGAGCCGAGACTCGATGGGGTTTCGTCGTTTCTTAACTGAGTTCCTATGACCACCTTCCAGCTCCATCATTAGACCCTGGTTACCATTGAAAGACAATCTACTCGTCAAGACGATTCAAACGAGCCCAAACTCGATGAGGTTGTGTCGTTTTATTGCGAAGTTTCTATGGCCACCTTCCAGCTCCATCATCAGATCAGCACCATGGCATCATAATATTGCATTGTCACGCGATTTACACATGCATGCAAAATTTCAGCTCAATCAGTAACCGGGAAGTGGATAACATTTAATTTGCTAGATTTGATGACAAACGGACAGGTGAAACTAAATAAAATCTTGTAAAAATCTAACAAGCTGCATTGCAAGCACCACGCGTCAGGTCTTAACGTGAACTGATTGACAGTCACACGAAAATTAACTTTAGTGCGAATAACTTATTTACGAGTAAGCGATATTTTGCAGCACGCTCGCCGCGAGGGGGCCTCTGTTGAAAGCTACACACGTAAACAGTTATGCAATAATAAGTCTGATGCATTGCACGTAGAAGCTTGAATCGCTTGTGCGCGTTGAAACCCTTTTTATAGGGTTAGCTTCAACAGGATTTTTGGATGCGGTTAGTGCTTACCCTAATTAACTGTATCAATTTGGTTATCCTTTCGATGCGGTAAGTCGACGATATGCTAACCGTATTGATAGGGTTAGTGAAAACAAGTCTATGAATTACCCAATCAAAAACCCCATATTTGGTAAGCGGTTCCGGTCCTTGCTTTTACGACACCCAATGTAAGAGTGGGGTGGTAGTATACTTTTACCGCATCACTATTGTAAATATAATGTAACAATCTGATTTCGCAAATACTGATCAAATTATATAGTTTCGATAACCTTCTGAGTAGGGAAAGCCAATGTTTTGTAGCTTCCTGTAATGTTGTTGGTGTTGTTGCTTTACCTGAAGCTACTAATTGCTTACATTGTAATAATGAGGCTAATTCAATAACCATTTATTAAAATATTAATAAAGATACTTACCTTAATCACTAAAAAAAGATACTGTAGGGATCACAAAACAGAAGGTTCTGTGATAGGAACGGACAGAAGGCGTTGTTGGTATCACAGACTTACATAATATGGTGGAAACTAGATAGGCGGACTAAAACTAGTCTTATTACCAATCATTATCACCAACCACACCGAGTATCCTACAATGATATGAACCTCTGCTGGAAATCGAATTCGGAACCTCTTGGTATGACTATTACTATAGATATAGTTTTGCGCTTATAGCCATTAATTTTTGGCGATTCATTTTTATGACAAGCGCACTTCACCCGGAACCCAAACTTCAACCATCCCCCTTTACCCGTAATGGTGATGGTGATGAAACCAGCGTGAGACAAGTATACGTGCGAATATTGACGTATTATAACTGGAGACGAAAACCGCGAAGCAAGTTTTGGAGCCCATTGTTGCGGCACAAACGCCTCAGTGATTGTGAGTGATCCAAGCAATTGTGGACTTTGCGGTCGCAAAGAGGGTTTCCAGGTCCTAAAATAAAAAAGCCGGACTCAGCGCTGCATTAGGCCGGACATTTTGCCCTAAAAGCCGGACATTGTGTTTATGGAACCCCAAGACACTATTTTAAAGCCGGACTTACGCTTTTCAAGCCGGACAACAGTTTTACAATAAAACACTCAGATGAGGAGTAAAGTTTTTAATAATTATTTTTTATGAATTACATATTCACAATCAGTTTTGGCATTTGCACTTACTAGAAACTTGGATAAGAAAATTTTTCAAAAAAAAAAACACCTGGAACTTACTTAAAATTAAAAATCAACCTTCTATTTGGTGTCCTAGCAATCACCTTCATTATAATTAAAATTATTGATATACAAAAACAAAATCAAATTCTTGAAAATTTCAAAATCAACACGTCTATAACTTAAGGCGAGGTTTTCCGAGCGCTTCTCTCTCGCTCTCTCGACGGTGCGACGACGGTAAGGGACGGGTATAACAGCGAAGCGGCGCGAGTAGGCGCGTTTTATAAGTTTTTGCCTATAAAGGAAAAAATAAGTGAAATAAAAAATGTGTCTTATGCATTCACTAGATAATAAAAAGTTTCTTCTATTGGTAAAAAAATTAAGTCATTTATTAATGTATTATTTGACTTACAGCTCTTTTAAATGTTGAACAGATCTTTGAATTTTTTTTCTATTAAGTGAAGTATTACTGTCTGTTGTGTTTGTTTCTGTCTTTAAGAGTCACTAGATAATATGTTCAACTATATTATATATGAATTTTAGAACTGTATGTTTTATATTGGTGGCGGTACAATCAATCGAAATTGTTAAAAATGGGAACATAGCGCCAAAGTTATATGTATTTAGCATTTGCACTTACTTTATCGAGAACATAGTTCTCCTTAGAGATCATTTCATAAAATTATTTGCATGTTAATTTAACATTGCAAAATAAAAATATAATCTTTGCAATTGTTTGTGTCTGTAGTTTGTTGCGTTCCTTTGTCGACTGGTCGTTTATTAAAGAGAAAACTCTTTCGACGATGGCGTTGTGGCCTAGAATCGCAAAATAATATTTAAGTAAGTAATTCGGAATGAAATTTTTCTTAAAACCACGATGGGACAAAAAAAGCCTAAGAAAAGCCGGACAGGCCGGACACGTTAATATTTGGCCGGACACGACCGTAAAGACAAACATGTCCGGCTAAAGACGGACACCTGGCAAGTGGCAACCCTCAAATCATAGGCCCACTCGAGACTTCGTCTGCCTGTTATTTGTCGTACACGGCTGTGTGTGCACATACTGCGTCAGTGATAAAAGCGTGCTTGCATTGTAGACGAGTTACGATTTCGAGCCAACGAAGTTTCGGATGCGCTTAGGGCTAAGAGAGTTAGGCCATAGGCCTGCTTAAGAGGCCTATTACATCTAGACTGTGATTTTTGCGTAAAATGACCAATTTTGGCGTTATGGATCTCAGAAAAAAAAATACATTAACAATTATGACTTAAGGAATAGTGTAGAATAGCTATTGGCATAGTGCGTAGCGGACTCGCTTTGTAAATTTTGCTTAACTTTTTAATTAAACCTAAAATTGCAGAGAAAGATTTTCATAAAGTGCGCGAAGGCACTTTTTTGAGCTCATCGATTGAACTACTGTTACTGGTACTAAACAAGTGAAATAAAAAAAATTATAATGTTATCTCTTATATAGTCGAATAGTGCGTAGCGGCCTCGGAATTTTTAGATATCATTGACTTTATATAGGAAAAAAATCTTATTCTAAACCAAAAAGTTCGAAAATTGCTATTAGTTAACTGTATTTCTCTCATCTACGATAATATTATTGAGCAAAATTTATACCAGAGTAATTGTTACTTCATGAGGAATAAAGATTTTATAATGAATTTATTATCCTATTTCGGTAAAAACGATAAATACAACTGCAAAATTACTACAAAATGCGAAAATGGGCATTTTACGCAAAAATCACATTCGAGATGTAATAGGCCTCTTAAAGAAAAAGCTGTTTCGCGGTAACGTCTCCAGTTATAATAGCTCAATACGTGCGCCTGCGCATGCGCGCAATCGTCTTCGGCTTTGCGAAATGATTAGTTACGAAATATATTAGTAATCCGAGTTCAAGGCGCTAGTTGTGATGCGATTGATTCTATAATAATGACTTCGCCTTCTGTCGCTACACCGTCGAGTGCTTACGACAGATTATGTCGTACTTTAATTAAAAAAGGTGGATAAGTCAACAGGCCCCTTATTCACTAGGCGACTAATATCCAACTCGGTGTTTGCCGTTCGTGGTCCCGAGGCATCTCCATGGCATAGAAGGCAGTATTGGACTCGATCGAAAACCGTGCTAGGAGGCTCATCGGAGACTCGAAATTAGCTACGACTGAACTTCAGAACCTCAGTCATCGGCGCAAAGTTACTAATTTATCGGCGTTTTACAGAATATACTTGAGAGTGTGCGAAGGACAACGATCTTGTTTCTCCAGCCCCATTCCACCATCGGTACACTAGACTCAGGCTTGCCTACCACCCCTACATAGTTGACATTCCACTTGTCCGTACCAAGCGTTTTGCTAGTTCGTTTCTTATGCGAACCGCCAAAGAATGGAACGCACTGCCTGTTCATGTGTTTACCGATCACTACAACCTTGGTCTTTTCAAGGCAAGAGTGAATAGGCATCTCCTGGGAAAGCAGGTTGGTGGTTAAATGCTTGCCAGATTATTTTAAAAAAAAGAAGGGGTGGTACCACAATTGGGTGGTACTAGGTTTTTTAGTGGGTAGGCCTCCCCTGTCCCCGTCAAGATCTTCTCTGGGCAAGAGAGGGGGTATGCGTAAGACTGCATTAGACTTACCAAAAAGATGGCGGCTAAAATAAATGTCCAACAAATGAGCTGAGTGTGGACGGCTCATTAATAAAATAATATTACCATACATCATACATACACACCTACATACATGCATAATACATATTATAATATAATCACGACAATTATCCCCGAAAGGTTAATCAGAGCCTAGGCAATGAGGACAGCAAAAGTAATCCTCTGCCATAGTTCACTTTACCAAATAGCGACTGCACATGTGCTCAGCGTAACAGGTGGGGAGCCCATCGCCGCTATAAGCTGTTGGATGTATGTGCAGTCTTTAGTCCGTTAGTCGACTTTTACGACAACCATGGGAAGAGTGGAAAAAAAACCACCAGAAAATGTGGCAACAAAGTACCACGGTAATAACTTAAAGAGTGGACTGTATACTTAGGTGTTGGAATCAAGCTATTAAATCACACAATGCTTTCGGTATTGTAATCTGCCTTGGCAACTACCCATAATATGGCAAAAAAAACTTACCTCGACCAGCTTTCTGAGGAGACGCGATCTGAGGCTCGTTCTGCAGTTCTCGGTTCGGTTTTGTGTAGAAAAGTTTTCTATACTTTTGCGGTGAACGTCACACGCACGATATTTTAAGCAGCCGATTTAGACAGTTTTTTATCAGTGGTACTATTCTTCTACGCGACACGGTTAAACCAGCCCATCCCTTACTTTGGGTGTCATAACAGGCTACTAACTGGGAACTGCTTTTGCGGTCCATTGCCTAGCCTCTGCTTCGAACAAGAATCTCTGAAAACCCTTTCGTGAGCGTATTTATGTTGACAAATGTCCCACGACACTTGTCGCCAGAGAGGTCGAGTGAAGTCGGGAGGAGTGCTGCATTTCAATATGTTGTGCCCGTGTAGACGTAGACTTTAGAAAACAGTTTAATGGGTGACACAGTCACAGTCTCCCTGTGACCACGGACCCTGTAAAGGGTGCAAATGTCAGAAAAATAAAAACTATGTAATGTAGTAAACTGAACGCGAGTTTTGATCCGTAAAAAGTGTTTCATTACAATGTGTAGTGCTCGCTTACTTAAACTGGTTTAAAGCATACTGCATGCAGGATTAATTAACAAATTCGTTTCACGACTAAGCCCCTCATTGACGAACGGCGTAATGACTATTCAAGAAATGGACGAATTGCGTAACGACGATTCATGAAATGGACGAACTGCATAAAGACGAATCTCGCAATGGACGTAGAATGCGGAGGAACTACCCTCACAAAGGACACGAATCCTCCGCACTTCTAGAAAGTCTGCTGTCTTAAAATCACGATGGGACAAAAAAGCCTAACAAAAGCCGGACAGGCCGGACACGTAAATATTTAGCCGGACACGACCGTAAAAAGCCAAACATGTCCGGCTAAAGCCGGACACCTGGCAACCCTAGGCAGCGTTGCCAGACGTGCGATAATTATCGTAGATCCACGATAATTTGGAGGGGCATGCGATAAAAAATAATAAGTAAGTATCGCACGATAATTTGTATAATTCGTCGACTTTCCACGATATTTTTTGTCAGATCTACGATAATTTTGTGACAAACCTGGTTTAGCATCAGTGGTTCAGTCACAGTTTGGAAATAACGAAATTTAAGGTACCACAGTCAGTCAGTCCAGTATTTGGAGTGCCCAGTCGTATGATGAGCTTTTTTTTTTTTTTTTTTTTAGCTCGTGACGTTGGATGTTACCATACTTGGAGTGCCCAATCTAGGATAGTTTTGACCTACGGATCTGGCAACACTGACCCTAGGTGTGGGTGTGATATGACACGTCCGGGAATAGAATAGATAATAGTACTACTAGTACTAGTATTGGCTCTATTACGCCGGCCAAATGCAATAAAGAATGTTAGTCTAATCTATCTTTGTGCAAATACTTAGTTTCACTCGGAATTTTACTGTTTTTTGTAAGAAAGACACCGTTGTTAGCTGTTTTCTCGTGAGTCTCTATCAAGAAAAAAGTGATTATCCGAGTGAAACTAGATAATAATTATCTAGTGTCACTGTTTACACAAATCATTTGCACACAGACATGTCAATAACATACATCAATACATATAATTATAATCACGTCTATTATCCCCGAAAGGTTTGTCATTACTCAGAGACTAGGCAATTAGAACCGCAAAGGTAGTCCTCTGCCATAGTCCACTTAGCGAGTGCACATGAGCTCAGCGTGACAGGTGGTAAGCCCATCGCCGTTCTATGCGTTAGATTTATGTACGGTCTTTAGTCCGTTAGTCGCCTTTTACGACACCCAAGGGAAGAGAGGGGGTGGTAGTATTCCTTCACCGCTACGCGACACGGTTTTTTGTCTTCTAGTGTAAACGAAACTTTTTTGTCTTCTAGTGTAAACGAAACTTTTTTGTCTTCTAGTGTAAACGAAACTTTTTTGTCTTCTAGTGTAAACGAAACTTTAGTAATGTCGCCACTATGCTTGCTCATAACATCATTCCTTCGATAACTACTTCAAACCACTTAGGAAGGCTTACTTACACGCATATGAACGGGCAATTACGGTGATTCTCTAATAATACGAGTTACTATATAACTTTAATGAGATTTTGATTGATAAATACCCACATACGTTGATGAAAAACATGTTAACAAATCAATGTTTCTTAGAAGATGGCGACATATTTAGTTAAGCTAGCGAATTAATAAGTATTTAACATTCGTGTTAATAAAAATGGCCGATAGGGCCTGCTATGAAAAGTAGGTAAACGTGTATAATTGTGTCACATCACACCACCTATGAATTTTGCGTAACACAATTTTGGGTTTCATATTTCAAAAGTTATTGTACAGTCACCATCAAACTGATCATGGCATTCTAAATGGTCACAAAGATCTTCACTTTGATTTCAGTCATTTTCTTGAATTAGTAATGTTTTTGAAAACTTACGTTAAGTAGCATCTGTAAATTGTTTAGAAAGTCTTGTATAATTCATAAATGTCAAATAGGCTAAATAGTAATTTTCCCTATTTCTCGATAGAAATATGGAAAATTACTAGCTGCGGCACCGTTAGCTCTGTCAACTCCTCCTTGGGTGTTCATCACTTTAACCACAGTAAATATATAAGCTAAAGCAGTACCTAAACTAGGCCTTTTTGTTGAGTTATATGATATACCTACGCGCCAATTGAGCGGTAGGGTTGTCCTCTTATTTTTGCTGCTCACTACGACATGTTCGAAAATCTTTATTATTAAATATAGTGTAAATATTCTCATTCTAATGAATAGCTTTTAGAATAGCTTTTTGAAATAGCTTTTTTTAAAAAAATTATCGGAAAACATGGACACGGCACTATAAAATTGATTTTGTCTGCTTCTTTGTAAATAAATACAGCTAATTTACAATTAATGTGTACTCTTTGAATACAACAGCGAAAACTTTCGTCCATTTTCTCGACATATTGAACAAAATCATCCGGTGGTACATTACAACTAGTTCGTCTCGACGCGGTACTCGCGGCTGACAGCACTGCGATGTCCGCTTAGGGGCCTTGAGCGCTCCTGTACACGACGCCGCCGCCGCGCCTCTACACTGTGTATACGTCACCGCCACCGCGCCCCCACCGCGCCGCCGCCGCGCCGCCGCCGCGCCGCCGCCGCGCCGCCGCCGCGCTGCCGATACATGAGCGCTCCTGTACACGACGCCGCCACCGCGCCGCCGCCGCGCCGCCGCCGCGCCTCTACACTGTGTATACGTCACCGCCACCGCGCCCCCACCGCGCCGCCGCCGCGCCGCCGCCGCGCCGCCGCCGCGCCGCCGCCGCGCCGCCGCCGCGCTGCCGATACATGAGCGCTCCTGTACACGACGCCGCCACCGCGCCGCCGCCGCGCCGCCGCCGCGCCTCTACACTGTGTATACGTCACCGCCACCGCGCCCCCACCGCGCCCCCAACGCGCCGCCGCCGCGCCGCCGATACATGATGCGGGCACGCGGGCGGCGGCGGCGCGGTGGCGGCGCGGCAGCGGCGCGGTGGCGGCGTCGTGTATAGGAGCGCTGACTCTTCTTTAATCTGTGGCCTTGTTTAGACGTGCGTCTGTGGGAGTGCGTCGTTTCGAACGTTTGTACGTAGCTTCTTTACTGCTTTAGCTTAAACATATACTGTGCTATAACTGTCAGTCGAGTTAGGGAATAGGCCTGCTGGTGAAGTTCGCGGTTAGCAACAAGACCGGTCGTGGTGGAGATCCTTGTAAGGCCTTTGACCAGCACTGTGCGTCATCCGACATGACAATTCAATTTAAGGTTACAATTATTATCCTGGTTTTCCTAAGTTGTAGTTGCTTAAGTATTGAATCGCCCAAGCATTATTTTGCCTACTACTCGTAGCTACCCATTCAGGACTATTCATGCATGACTATTCAGGACATTCAGGTATATTTGCTGTAAAGAGAAATGGACGCAAGAAACTCCACATATAGAAGAAACGGCTTAAAATAACTTTACTACTTAAATCATTTATAAAAACAATGATTTTTCCTACTACCACTACTTATTAAACTTAAATGTAGAATCCATCATTGCGTTCTTTCACACCATGTTTCGTGCGAATATAACTATTGTTGTTATTTTATTCAAACAAACTATTAAGTTAAGACATGTTTAGCTATGTCTGCTGTTTTATGGACACGAGCGAAGGGCCTTTGTGTCAAGTGTCACCAACTATTGTGTCATAGAAACTGTGGCAAGGCCGATGGAGTAACTTGAGCTAGACACGAGACATTGATGTGCAGGTATGGGCCGAGACCACTGTAGTCAGCTATAGTATAGGTCATTGTTTTCTAAGGTTTTCGCGAACACTACACATTGAGAAGAAACACTTTATACGAATTAACTCGCGTTTATTAAGTATATTTTAGAGTGTCATATTAGTCCTGAGACGTTTCGAATTCTTTACAGGGTCCGTGGTCACAGGGAAAAAGTAAAACTCTAAAAAGTAGTTAATAGACGCTAGTTCATCCGTAAAAAAAAATGTATTTATTAGTTAATTTCAATGTATATATATATTCATCAAGGACACTTATAGGCGGGAACTTACTTCTTTTACTAGTGGGTAACAAGAACTGGATTTGTATTATCCTTCATTGAATTTTGCGTACTTTCTGCTACAAAATATATCATATGCTTAGACTGCTCCTTTTCATAACTTGAGCTTTCTTAGATAGGATTGGGGCATATTCTTGATATGATAACATACAATTTTTTTATTATTGAAATTTTGCATTCATAATGCTATATAGATAACGGATAAAATGTTTACTAGAAAAATATCAACCAGTCTCAGGAAGCTCGAGTGGGATTCGAACCCACGACCTTTGGATTGCCGGTCCACTGCTCTAACCGCTGAGCTACCGAGACCCCAGAAGACTCGCTGAATTTTTCCTAGTAGTTTGATTACGCTGCAAGCCAGCGGTATTACGTCACTGTGAAGTCTACCCTCACATTCGAAAGAAATACTATTGCAAGTATTTAACAATCGATAAAGACGTAATTGCTTATAAATATCTTTATTATTGCAATTTTGCATTCATAATGGATAGAGATAGATAGACAATACTTTTATTGTAACTTAACACCACAAACATTTACATAACACATAACAATGAGCACAAATACAAAGTTACAATTTGGCGGTCTTATCGCTTTAAAGCGATCTCTGCCAGACAACCATTCGGATGGAGAGAACTTATACACTCAAAGATCGGAGGTGCATACCACAGTAAAACAATTAAAAACAAAAGCAAATTAATAAGAACCAAAACATAATACATAACATTATAAAATAAATAAATAATAGGGTGTAACAATTATATATACATACATATAAATACTTAAATATAATAGTCTCAGGTAGGATGTAGCGGACAATGACAGCTATGCAGCAGGATAGGGTTAAAGGGAAAGGTAGAAATTCTTCACGTGCACCTTAAATGCGTGAATTGTTTTAGCACGCCTGATCGCAACTGGAAGCGAGTTCCAGAGACGAACAGCTTCAACGGTGAATGAACAATCGTAAAAGGTAGTGTTGTGAAGAGGGGTTTTAAGGGATAGATTTTCTGATGACCGTAAGGAGCGCGAGGATGAACAATAAAGGAAACTGAAGCGTTCCTTTAGATAGGAAGGATAGGTGGGATTAAACAATATGTTATATAGAAGGGAGAGGATGTGAGTATTCCGGCGAAGACGAATAGGAAGCCACTTGAGTTTAGCGCGGTATTCAGAAACATGATCATACTTGCGTAAGCCAAATATGAATCGAATACAAAGATTTTGAAGGCGCTCAAGTTTATTTAGCTGGTCCTCCGAGAGATCAAGATAGCAGGCGTCGGCATAGTCTAAAACGGGAAGAAGCAGCGAATGTGCTAGCGCAATTTTAGTGGCAGTGGGTAAAAAGTTGCGCAGTCTTCTTAAAGAAGCCGAAGATGCGTAGAGCTTGCGACTGACAGCTTGTAGTTGCGGCCCCCAACTCAAGCAGCTATCAATAATAACGCCCAAGTCAGCAACTGATTTACTAAAAGGGATGTCCACTCCATCAAATGTAACCTTAGAGAGGGTTTCCCAGTTTACCTTGGAAAGCAACCTGGAGCTGCCGACCACAATAGCCTGCGTTTTGCTGGGATTGACTTTAAGTCCGTAGGCTCGGCTCCAATCTACAATATGTTTCAAATTTACGTATATAAACATTTTATCCGTTATCTATAATGCTATATAGATAACGGATAAAATGTTTATATACGGATAAAATACAATTTTTGTTAACTGTAGTTACTGTTGTTATTAATTTTTAACATATAAGGTAATCCAGTGTAACTTATGGATGTGACTTGTGATACTATCTAAGATAAATGTTTCTTTTCACACAATTATTTATTATTTATTTTATAAACAATAACTAACAAAGATATCGAAACTATAATAAAAAAAACTGTAAAATCATTAATAATATTTACAATTCATCTTTAGATAAATGTTTCTTCTTAATAATGTCAAATGCTTTCTCAGCTATGACGAGTGTCGGTGCCATTGTATTCCCACCAGGGATCGTCGGCATCACACTAGCATCTACCACTCTTAAGTTTCTGGTACCATGGACTAACAAATCAGAATCAACTACAGCAGTTTCATCTTCTTTCATTCCCATTTTAGCAGTTCCAACAGGATGATAAACAGTAGTCGCCATATGACGTATGTAGCATTCCCAATACTCATCCGTAGTAGCAGAAAATTCCATACAACCAGAAAAGATTATTGGTGTTAAATCTAATTCAAATGATTTGAAACTTTTCGTCTTCTCTAGTTTACGTACAAATTCTATCGCTCGCATCATTATTTTAATATCATCCTGGTCTTGGAAGTAATTTGTGACTATATTAGGCATTGATGTTGGACTAGAATCTTGTAACAGAATTTCTCCTCTGGATTTAGGATGCAGCAGTGTGGGATAAAGACCTAACAAGTCACTCTGATCATTTAGCTGCTCCACACTTCTAATAATTTCGTCTTTATATCCGTAACCTTCAAGGTACGTTCGCAACATGAATTTATCATTTTTGGTAAAATACAAATGATGATACTGAATATCAGGATATTCTGTCACATTTTTCGTGTCAATAAATGTCATAAAGTCTGTTAAGCCGATGTTAGATAAAGGTCCACTTTTAGTGAGCATGTATTGTAACCAGGATAATAAAATCATATCTGTAGAGATTTGAGTTTCTTGATTTGTTTTAAAGAGCAATGGAAATATGATGTGGTCTTGTAGGTTTCTTCCCACTGGTAGATTGACTATACACTCTATTCCTTTGTCATTGAGATGAGTTTTGGGACCGATTCCTGATAACATTAAAATCTGTGGCGTAGCGATCGAACCTGCCGATAGAATGACCTCTTTGTTAGCTGTTATTTGCATCGCCACTCCGTTTTTGTGTTGTATCTCTACACCGACAGCTGTTTTAGTTTTATGATCGAGAATAACCCTTTTAACCATCGTATTTTTCATCACAAACAAATTGTTACGTTCTCTTAAATGAATTTTAGCTGTGTTTAAACGTTTTCCGTTACGTGTTAACAATTTTGTGATTCTTGTTCCAATCAGACCTTCGTTCTTGTCAACTTTATTAAAATTTACTCCACACTCTTTGTATGAGTTTTCGAGAATATAGTACCATGCATTCTCGTTGTATATGTATGAGGACAAATTCATAGCTTTTTCAATTCTTTCGAAATACGGCAATAAGTCTTCGTAGCCCCAACCAATATTTCCTAAGTCCTTCCACTGTTGGTAATCTCTTGGGTGGCCTCGAATGTACAACATGGCATTTATGGAACTCGATCCTCCCAAGGCTTTACCCTTATTCCATGTGCATTTCTCATTGTTGAAACCTAAGCAAGCTCCTTTGGAAACAGTTTCATATTTCCAATCTATATCTTGGTTAGATATAAGAAACGCTGGCACCTGGAATGAAATGATTTATCTTTACATAACAAACACTAGAAATATAGCTTTAATGTTATCATCGTCATCATCATCATCTCAGGCTATGAACATGCTACTGTTGGGCCCACGCTTTGAGTTTTAGGGCCTGCCATCTTTAGACAAAAACGGCTCAACAACTTATAACTTGCCTTCTTCTGAAGCAAGAAGGTTTTTGTATTTTGAATATGGTCAGTGGTCACCCATCCTTTTTTATATTAGTTTTTGTACATTACATATTATTATGTAATGTACAAAATGTATATAAATAAATAAATACAATACTTATTTTGCAAGATCGCACAAACGGGCGAGCCGCTGCCATCGACCTACATTATTTTAAATTAAGTGACATTAGTTTAGTATAATATTACAGTTTCATGTTTTGTTTTCAGGTAAAGTAAAAGACGTCGTCTACACACATGTCTATGGCGGCGGTGATGTGAGTAGAACAGTATATATTATGTTTCGGAGTACATTTAGATCATTTTATGCGGACAAACCCATAAAAAATGGATTTTATACTTATAGTCATATTTTTATTGTGAATTATAATTTTTACTGCCTGTGATTTGTGTTGGTATTTTTTATTCCCTACTCTACGAAGACCCTTCAAATGGTTTAGAACTTCCAATTTTTCAAAAATTTCAGTCGAATGACTGGAATAATAAGTATAATAACGTATAAAAGGTTTTAAGTGACACTTCAAACGAAAATTTGAATTAAATGCATGCAGGCATGCTGTACACCAAGTTCCATATAGTCTCCCTTTTTCAAATTTGATTTTTTTATGGCATAACTTTACAATAACTAAGAAGTTTAATACCTTTATTTAAGGAATATTTAATTGTCTTTAAACACAATTTATATAATTTAGCTAGCATTTATAGTTTCCGAGTTTAGGTTTCTTTAATAGGTTTGTTTAAGTGATCCGGATTCATTGCTCTCGAGTGTATTATGTCAGGTTAAGCTTTTTAAAAAGTTTATAATTGAAAGCCAATATTACCTCACTATTAAGCGTAGGGTCATCACCAGCTTCAATGACAAGTACGGACAATGCAGAGTCGAAGTCCGACAAATGTCCGGCCAGCGCAGACCCTGCTGTACCCGCCCCGACTACGATAAAGTCAAATGATCTTGCCCCTGAAAGTAAACATATTAATTTTATTTTTATTTACTTTATTTTGGACAACAAACAATTAGTAGTAAAATACTATAATCGAATCTAGACCTTGAGTGCCAACAAAGACTATAAAGTTAATGTAAATGGGGTCGAAATAGGTATTAACAATTTTTTACTTAAGTTATGACATTTTAGAAAAATACGTAGTTTACAATGTTCTAGTGCGAAAACACATGTGAATGGGATCAAAATGAGTGAATAACAAATTACATAAATTTTTAAAATTGTCATTTAGAAAATATAAGAAACAATAATCAGATTAAGTGCTATCAAAAAGGGAAGGTATTCAATATTTAATGTACTTACTACATAGGGTCTAAACAGGTAAGTATTCAACAATATTGTTAACGATTAAGTTATACTTACATTTAGGAAAGTTAAAATATATTAAGATATATACATTGATTTACTTTTATCGCCAAAGGTTAAGTCAGAGACTAGGCAATGAGGACCGCAGAAGCAGTCCTCTGCCCTAGTCTACGTTTCTCCAAATGACAACTGCACATGTGCATAGCGTGATAGGTGGTAAGCCATTCGCCGCTCTATGCTCTATAAATGTGTGTGCAGTATTTAAGAGGGTTTACGCATTTCAGTTTCCCATACAAACTTTCAAGTCGAAAATTTTAAAAACCAATAAGCCAATTTTAATGACACTTTGCATGCTTAAGTAAAATACTTGGATCTAAATAGTTTGTTAAAAACATTTTTAAAAAACGTTTATTTAACTGAGTTATTGCGATTTTAAACTTTCTATAGTGAACTTTAAATCGCAATAACTCAGCTAAATAATCGTATTTAAAAAATTTTTTCAACAAACTGTTTAGATCTCTGTAATTTACTTTAGCATGCAAAGTTTCATCAAAATCGACTTATTGGTTTTCAAAAATTTCGACTTGAAAGTTTGTATGGGAAACCAAACGACACTCAAGGGAAGTAAGGAGTTGGTAGTATGCTTTTAGTGAGCCGCTATATCACACGGCTGACACCTATACTATTGAATTTAAAAAAAATATATTTAAAGATATAGTTAACTGAAAACAAAGCTCACCTGTGTTTAGTATCTCTTGGGCATTATCCCTCGGCCACTTGTAATCGTCGAAAATCGCACAATGCGCAGCGACCACTGTTGCTACTGTTCTAGCGAATAGTTGCCCTGTTGCACCCGCAAACGGCAATGGACAAGTGCCCGTTATATTAGCCACTAGAGGTTCCATCACTCACTTACTTATTTGTTTAAACAATTTTTTAAGCGTCAATTACGAATTTAATACAACTTGTTTATTTTTATGTAACTTCGATGCACTTCAAATGCGTACTATTTAACTTTTCCAAAGTCGCCGGGATTTCTTGTGATCCAGGCGACCTTCCACTCTCGTCTCACCTTTGTCTCACCTTTGTTTGTGTGCCAGTGTCTTGTATGCCCTTTGTTTGTATAACAATAAGGTATAAATACTTTGTATAAATACATAAAATGCATACTACAAAAAGAAACAGTCGTAAGAAATCTTTATTACATCTACTATATACATTTTTATGAATTAGAGTTCACTATGCTGTTTCAACCAAGTCTTTTTAATTAGATCAGCTCCTTTTTCACCTATCATAATGACTGGTGCATTTGTGTTTCCTCTGACAATTACTGGCATAATACTAGCGTCAATAACTCGAAGTTTTTCGATATTTTTAACTCTTAACTCGTGGTCCACTACAGTAGTATCATCTTTGATCGGCCCCATTTTTGCTGTGCTTGTAGGATGATATAAAGAGAAGGTCATTTCTCTACAGTAACACTCCAAAAAGTCGTCTGTTCCTTTTTCGTATTTTTTACACGCATCTAAATCCAACCACTCTAAATTAAAACCAGAATCTTTAAATGATTTTGTGTCTCCGAGCTTTAAAATATGCTGTTTATACCCTTCTATAACTGTCTTCAAATCCAGCGGATCATTGAAATAGTTTGGATAAATTAAAGGGTGCGTATTAGGGTTTATACTCTTTAGCTCAATCCGACCTTTCGATCTTGGATGTAATAAGACTGAGTAAATCAACATAACAAACTTGTTACTGTTCATCTCACGATACTTTTCTTGTATTTCATCTTTCAAACCGTGCAGCTTTAGTAAATCTACTAAATTATATAAACCTGGTTGAAATACAAGATAGTGATATTGAATGTCGGGGCTTACTGATTTATCATTAGTGGTATTAAAAAAAGTGATGACTCTGTGTGGGGTGGTAGTAGATAATGGACCAACATTTGTCATAATGTAACGCATAAATTCCTTTCCAATTATTTCTAAAGAACTCAGTTGATTGTCACCGGGTAGAGTGTAGAAAAACGGGACAAATACATGATCTTGTAAGTTTTCCCCAACCGGTATATCGGATTTGACGTTGATATTTTTACTTTTAAGATGTTTTGCAGGTCCTATACCCGATAAAAGGAGCAGCTGCGGTGTATTTATAGCACCAGCCGAAACTATGACCTCTTTTCTAGCATTTACGATTATTTCCTTATTGTTTTTACTTAAAAGTACTCCGTTAACAATATTAGAATTTGATTTAAAGAGAATTTTAGTAGCATACGTGTTTTTAAGAACGTGCAAATTTTTTCTGTCTTTAATTGGACTTAAAAATGCTCGCGCAGTACTATGTCTTATACCACTTTTAGTGGTTGACCAAGCTATCGATACACCCATTTGCGAGTCAGTATTAACATCTTCTAATGTATTAATTCCCAACTCATTGACTGCATGTAGTATTAGTTTTTCGAAATCATGACTAGGTGCACTGTTTTCAACATTTAAATAGCCGCCGATATCATGATACATCTTAGACTTTGCGTTTAACACTCCCGTATAGTTTTCGCTTTTCTTGAAGTACGGCAGAATCTCTTCGTAGCTCCAACCTTGGTTGCCTTTAGCTTCCCATTCGTCATAGTCCAGCTTGTTCCCTCTTACGTAGAACATGCCGTTGACGCTGCTGCAGCCTCCTAAAGTCTTCCCTCTTGGCCAGGCACATCCCTTGGTCTTGTAACCTCTACAGGCTCCCTCTTGCGGTTCAGTTTTGTAACCCCAGTCTTCGGAGGTGTCCATGTTGTTGTAAAACAGCTGTGGCGTCTGAAAATTTATATGAAGATTCTTGTAACATACAACAACTGACATTTTATTCTGACGAAAAAGGAATCTGACGAATGTGTCCTAGATCCAAAATCCACTTACGTGCCAAAATTGTCTTCGAAAGCAAACCCACTTGACCTTGAAACTGTATATTTCGGAGCTAGTTTTGAACTAGTATCTTTAAGGAAATGTATTTGGTATGAAATGTTTTAGAACTAAGAGTAATGGTCCTAATCCTAATTCAATGTTACGGAAATCAGAATCAACTATGTTGCGGCATTTACACCTGTGGTTTGCTGTAAAGCTTCCAGTATTTAATGTAACGCAGAAATGTCAGTATGGCGTTATGTTGTAACCAAGCTCAACAACTCAACTCTGGGGGTTAAAGTTACTCGCGTAGGTTTACCCTTGAGACCCTACACGTGACCCCTGGGTGATGCTAAATGAGTGACACTGACTGAGTGGTAGAGCCACAGCACGCATGCGTAATACCACCCTCTCACGAATATCCGGCGTGAAATAATGGCACTTGGTGCTGTTGTGTTTCGTCCGGCCAGTGAGGGTTCCGGAGGCCCATCCTCCCCCCCCCCCTCCCTCTCACAATTCCTATTCCTTCCTTTAAGGACGCGCCTGCGATTCCTCTGGTTTTGGGGGTGTCCATGGGCGGCGGTAATTACTCTCCATCAGGTGACCCGACTGCTCGTTTGCCTCCTTCTTTTATAAAAAAAAACTATGAATGTCAGTTCAGTAGGCTTAAAAAGGTCGCACTGTGAGCAATTTTACTACAAAATTTTTTTTAATTTTATTTTACTAACGCCTCGGTGGCTATTTTTGTTTTTCGGATGACTTGACATCAATAATGGGCCTTTGCCCTGCAGTGTACTGGTGTACCTCAGTGCTCAACGTAGGGTTCCCTCCAGCCTCGACAAGGAGAACTTTCCATTCTGGTACTTCACTCAGTCGGTTCGCGACTACTGCGCCGGCCGACCCTGCGCCCACCACAATGAAGTCGTAATTTGGATCTGTAATGTTAGACAAGTATGTGTTTAGACTCATCCGATATGAAACAGACAAACTCTTTTCAGTTAGCTATAGAAAAAAAATTCTTCTTAAAATTAAAGAGTTCCCGAAAAAGTTGCACAACATCTTTTATGTTAGAATAAATAACGCACATTTTTTTTAAATAATTATAATACTTATTAAGATAATATTTACATTTGACCAAGACAGTAAGGTACGAAAATGGTAAAGAAATTAAATTCGTCACGTTCGTAGCGTATAGAACTTTTTCTTCATAGTTTGTACAAAATTAAACTATAATTTTTCGATTCCTTTATATTACATTTATTTATTTAAACAATACAGTAACATTACAGTAATACGCCATGTCTACTTTAGTAAGCAAATTGCCTCGTTAGCAACATAGCTAAAATTATATTGCAAGGCACTTATCGTACTAATTGAAATGCGCAACACTAACTTGTCATTATTAAATGTAATGATGAATACCCAGTGATAATAAAAATGCATAATGAATAAATCTCAAAGTACATACCTACATCAACTCAAAACTACACGAAGATTCTACGTTCTACAAGAAAACAAGTTAAGTGTTCGTTAAATGTATAGCGGTTACTGCTGTTTTCCAAGTCCAAAATTTTGGACAGGGGTTTGGTAGAAGGTACCCACTAATAAATCAAGTACCTTTTTATCTCTGGAACCGCCGGTTAGGCAATCCCCGGTATTTACCCCGGGCCCTCCAAAGGGAACACTGCCTCTGTGGTCTAGTTACTAAACGACCGGTCTCGGGTTCAATTCCCAGCGTGCCCTACCTACTTTGTTTGGTTAATGGTAGGGCTTGTTAAGTCCACCTAGCTAACTACCACCATCTTGTTTAAAGTCTGGCGATATAAACACAATTTATTAGCGTAGCTTCCACCTTCCGCCTTATCGTAACTTAGCATCAGGTGAGATGAAAGCCAAGAGCTTAAGAGGGTTTACGCCATTCGGTTTCCCATACAAACTTCCAAGTCGAAATTTTTATAAACCAATAAGCCAATTTTGATGAAACTTTGCATGCTGAAGTAAAACACAGGGACCTAAATAGTTTGTTGAAAACATTTAAAAATAATGTTTATTTAACTGAGTTATTGCGATTTTTAACTTTCTATAGTGGACTTTAAATCGCAATAACTCAGCTACAAAAACGTTTTTAAAAAATGTTTTCAACAAATTATTTAGATCCCTGTGTTTTACTTGAGCATGCAAAGTTTCATCAAAATTGACTTATTGGTTTTTAAAAATTACGACTTGGAAGTTTGTATGGAAAGCCGAAATGCGTAAACCATCATGAAAACACGCTTGAGAATGTACGGGCACGCGTGGGCGTGTTCCATATCGATGTGGTCGGAGGTTTCAGACGTCGTATGCTTACCCTGTAAGACAGCTTCTGTGGCGTCAGCAGGCCACAGATGGTCGCCGGCCAATGCGCACTGGGCAGCGAAGAAGCTCTGCAGGGCTTGCGTGAACAGCGGCCCGGCTGCCTGGTAGCTGGTCACTATGGTAGCAGTCAGCGCGGGGTCGCACGCCCACATTGTGATGGGATGCTGAAAATTTTTACATAATACATTCTTAATTTTTATTCGTTTTAATAAAATTAAGGTAAGTTCCACCTATGAAACTGAACAACTTTCCCCAAGAAACCTGTGCAAAAATGACAAAAAAATGTCGACGATTCGAATACTGTTGTCAGCTGATCGGACAGTTTTGTATGGGAGGTCGAAATCTTTTTGTCATTTTTGCACACATAGGTTTCTTGGGGAAAGTTGTTCAGTTTTATGGGTGGAACTCACCCTTAATTTCATTAAAACTTATAAAAATTAAAGGGTGTATAGGTACGGTCGGGGTCACCGTCGCTTCAGCGGTTTTCGTATGAAGCGCACCGACCGTCCGGGTACGTGCTTGTACCAAATAGAGGACGCGGTGTGCAAGGGATTTTGACCTTTAGACTGGTAAAGCGACGGAGTCCGCCATTGTACATACATATCATATTCACGACTAATATCCCCGAAGGGTTAGTCAGGGACACGTCATAGTCCACGTGTCTCCAAACAAAAACTGCACATGTGCTCAGCGTGACAGGTGGTGAGCCCATCGCCGCTCTATTCTGTTGGATGTATGTGCAGTTCCAATCCGTTAGTCGCCTTTCACGGCACCCAAGAGAAGAGAGGAGGTGGTTCTATAGCCGTTACGTGACACGGCTATTTATTAATAAGCCTGTTATTATTTCCACTGCTAGGCGAAAGCCTTTATCATTGAAATTCATCCTCTTGAAACACCGACAAGTAAATCGCGCAAGTTTGCCCCTATTCTGTTTACTGGCTATCATTAAAGTTGCTCATTTGTAACACGCGAGTTTCGTGCGATGTTGAATTATTGATGCGTTTACTAACCGACGTATTATCTTCCGGTGTTGTCAAAAAAAAAAACAGCAAAAATACACCGAAATACAGTTAGTAAAGTAAAAAGTCTACAAACTGTCCTACGCAAGGCAAAGGCCTCTATTAAAATTAAGTTTTCCAAATTAAGATTTCAAACATATTTTTAAGTGGTTCAGTTGTAACATAGCTGTTCGCTTAGACTCTAAGCCTGAGTATAGATATGGTGATGTGTACTCTAATGCCCGCCTTCCACTAAGAGCGGAGCGGGCTCCGTACGGACTCCGCTTAACTCGCAACGGCAATCTTCATAGAAGTTTCCCAGTTCCCAGTGAAAGCACTTCTATGAAGATTGCCATTGCGAGTTAAACGGAGTCCGTACGGAGCCCGCTCCGCTCTTAATGGAAGGCGGGCATAAGGCTGGTATTCTAAAACCAAACTCATACTCAAATCTGTGCTTGAGAACAGTTAGAAAAGGATGGTGCTATTCATGGCATATATCGCCATCCCTTTCTAACTGTACTCAAGCAAAGATTTGAGTGTGAGTTTGGTTTTAGAATACGAGCCTAGGGCTGTTGGTCTTCCTAGGAATCCTAATCCTGACTAATATTATGAAAGCGAAAGTTAGTTTGTTTTAATTCTTTGTTTGCGTATGTTACGCTTTCACGCTCAAACCGATTTTAACGAATTTTATTTTGGTATTACATTGACCTTGGTATTATGACAGACAACCAGTTTCTCGTAGGTACTCAACAAAACTTCACTCGTCCGTCACTGATTAG
The DNA here is from genome assembly GCA_963921215.1 of Scoparia ambigualis. Taxonomy (NCBI): domain Eukaryota; kingdom Metazoa; phylum Arthropoda; class Insecta; order Lepidoptera; family Crambidae; genus Scoparia; species Scoparia ambigualis. Next base: position 14,060,510 of record OY992519.1, read on the forward strand.
TGTGATTAGCTACTTCGGAATAGTTAGACAATGGCCGAGACGATAATAATGTCGCACAATGTAGGTACGTACACCCACATTTTTGCAAGTAAAAATTATTAAAAAGGTTCAAACTGGGTACGGTGACTTAGGGTGGATTCGACCAAACTGGAATAGGACTTACTCCGAGGTTAGTCTACACAAATTCGGCGTTTAATCTAGGTATAAGACCTTATTCCACTTTGGTCGAATCCACCCTAAGACAAAAAAGTAGTCGTTGTTCCTCAATACTAACTACGTTTCCATTAAATTAGAAGATCGGAAGATAATATATAGGGGGTTTTGAAGACGATTTTGAACAAATTTTACCCGCGAAAATTTTACGCATGTAAAACTGTGGGCAAAAGCTAGTAAAAAAATAAATCCACATAAAATATGAGATAAGATAGATAAGATAATCATTTATTTGCCAAAAACATGGTAATTTACGTGTGCGCACATGTTTAGCCATTGTAAAACAAGCATGCAAATGTCTATTTAGAATGTCGAAGTTAAACATATTATAATAATAATTATTGTGAATGCAAAAATTGAAACATTAAAAAAGAAGTTAAACATGTCAATACGGTTAATTAATTAATTAAAAGTCCAAAATTACACAATAAAAATAAATGTCAAAAATATCATACTAGTCAATTATCAAATTATCTATGAAAATTGATAGAAATCAATCAATACAACAATAATACATTAATATACAATTACTACATATTAATAGTGTGTTACATTATGTCCATTATGAAGTTCAATAAGTCAATTTATAATTTCAATATTCTTTAACTGTGTAGAAACAATGCTTAAACATATTAAACGGCAATTGTTTTATCTCATCGGGCAGCTTATTGAATATTATTATCGCTTGAACATAAGCATTTCGTTTAAACAGCTCGAGCCTAATTTTCGGGAGAAATAATCTATCCTCATGTCTCGTGTGCCGCATTAGCACATCAAAGTGTTTGGGAAAGTAACCGGAAGTAAGTGAAAGAAAACTACCACCCCCTCTCTTCCCTTAGGTGTCGTAAAGGGCGACTAACGGATTAAAGACTGCACATACATCCAACAGCATAGAGCGGCGATGGGCTCATCGTTTGTCACGCTTAGCACATGTGCAGTCGCTATTTGGTGAGAAGTGGATAAGAGGACTGCTTTGCTGTCCTCATTGCCTAGTGTCTGACTAACCCTTCGGGGATAATAGTCGTGATTATATGTATGTATGTAGGGTTGTGATTTCGCCAAACCTAATAGCCGAGCCGGACAGACCAGCCAGTAGCCTAATGCCCGTTTTCACCAACACACACTTAAATTTAGGGGACTCCTAACTGGTCTTTAGGGGGCTCTTAGCAAGAATCCGTTTTCACCAACGTTTAGGTGTCACTTAAAGCCTTAGGTGGTCTCTTAACTTTAGGGGGTCGATATTTCGCCCCCTAACGGGTCCCTAACGGTAAGTGTCTGTTTGCGTGGTATTTTTTAAAAGCAATAGTCATTACTTGGTGTGTGTTTGAAGGATTTATTTTGATTTCAATAATGGAGAGTGATTTAAAGCAGTTTTAGAGAGTTTGGAAACTATTGAAGTTGCGGAATTAGTTTCTAACCCACGATTGAATAGGAGACCTTGTATCCACCGTGACAGAGTCGATAACTTCAAAAGATACGATGATATCAAAGATATTTATAGTTTAATGTCTTTGGATGATATGGATTTTTTCATAAGATTCGTTTTATTTTTAATGGAGAAAAAAGAGTACTTTTTAGAATTTCCAGACGATAAGTAAGTGTACATACATAATGTCGTGGAGCTTAACAAAATAGTGTATTTTTCTTGTACTTATGTTGTTACTTAAGATGTTCCAATCCTATATTTATCATTTTCCTAAATGGGACCTAAATGCAGCGATATGTACGTTACATCAGAGTTGAACTTAATTGACGTCTCTGAGTAAGGCTGTTACATTGAAAATTTTAATCAATCACATCAAATGATTTAATTTACTTTTATATTTACACAAGTAAATCTCGCGACAACCTTTTATATCATATAAATTGTGTAACGACGTTAAGTTAATAGTAAAACTTTATTTTTTTTTGTAGCGCATTTAAATAAAAACTTGTTTTTTATACTTTTTAATTTTTTTTTTTATTTCTAAGTATTGGATTTAGAGTCATCTAGCACTAAAGTGCTCGAAAAGACAAATCCAACGAACCCAAACTCGATGAGTTTCCGCCGTTTCGCGTAGGAGTTCCTATGGCCACCTCCCGACTCCATCATCAGGACCCTGGAAATCATCTAGCACTAAAGTGCTTAAAAAGACAAATCCAACGAACCTAAAGTTGATGCGATTCCGCCGTTTTGTTTAGGAGTTCCTATGGCCACCTCCAGACTCCATCATCAGACCAGGTCAATGGTACCATAACATTACATTGTCATCGAACTTACATAAGTATACCAAATTTCAACTCAATCGGTTGAGGAGAACTGGTCTTAAATTCAGTTGCAAGATTTGTCCCACACATACTAACAAACAGGGGAAGTCAAATAAATGCTTGTAAAAAAAAAGAACTGTCACTTACCTAAGGGACCCCTTACAAGGCAACACTTAGCATGGTGAAAACGAATTTAGGTAAGAGTCACACTTAGGGGGACTCTTAACTTAAGAGTTACTTAGTAAGGAATGTGTTAGGGGCTTGTTGGTGAAAACGGGCATAATTCACATAACAAAACTTCAACTACATGCAAGCGATTTGATCGCTGAATCCACTTTTCGTATTCACGTATCAATCGCACGATTTTGTTTAAGTCGGTTTTGTTTAAGCGTATTCACGTGCATTAATCGAAGTTCGATCGTTGCCTCCGCGGTATTCACCTATTATTTTGACGTTTAGTTTTATCGGATTTCAGCGATTACACGTCAAATTAGACAATTTCCAAGTCGTTGGAAAAAAAAAATCATTTCTGCATGCTTTGTTAACAAAAAGTATTTTAATATATTTGGTAGAACTGTGGCAACATTAAGTTTAAATAGTTGACAAATCGCTGAGTTGCGTTCCTATCGAGTAATCGTTCTAACGAAATGACAGGTGAATACGGATTTGTGACTGTTTTTCAATAGGACGACTTCTAAACGTAAACGACATTTCGACTATTACGAAATACGTGAATCAGGCCACAGTTTGGCCGGAAATGTGCTGTTCGCAAACATCTAAATCTCAGAGAGCACTGCTCTACACTAGCAGATGGATAGTTGTCTCTGTATCGTTCTTCATAAAACAATAAATTGACGTTAACATATTGTGGTGATACGCAACTTTGACCCTTAAATGTATTTTTTGTAACCTAACGTTTGCCGAAGCTCCCTGTTCGCAAGCAGTTAAGTCCTAAAGGGCACTGTTTCGCAGTTCGCACTTACTGTTTGATAGTGTTGTTGAATGGTTGTCAAATACTGACAAGTCTCCATAATAAAAATTAAGTAATTATTTTATTTTATTTGGGATAACGAACAATTATTATGAGTTTAAAAAAAGCCACACTAAAGATTATACACAAATCAGTAAAATTTCCACTAATAAAAATACACAGACATATCAAAACAATTGATATCTACTATTACGATGTTGACTTGTACGTAGCTATTTACGTATTTCTGTAAGTATCTCATACAAACATCCAAGTTTAAAATATTGTTTCAAATATTGGAATAAATATTTTTATTCAGATCTCTTAGGATATAAATTGTAAGAGGTTGGTTAAGACACTGTTGCTAAACAAAAGACAAAAGCGTTAAAAAATTTCGACAGAGCTAACCAATACCTAGAATAAGGACTCCCATCCAATACCTCGGCGGCGAAGACTTGTACCTGTATTCTACCCAACTAACAAAATTGTCATATAATATGAAGCCTAAATAACATTTGGTCATATAGAGGTCATATAGATGTAACTCAAATTCCCATGAATCGTGTTACAATATATAATACGAACGATTAGTCGTATAATATTTTAGTCATTTAATTGAGTCCTGTAAACGTTTACACAACCAAATTACATGACCATCTTATAAAGATCGTAGCTGTGACCTTTAAAATACATTCACTCGTTTATTAGTGTCGTTTACGACCACTTTACGCCTTCTTGATATAGTATAAAAGTAATTAATATGACAATCATAATCTGGTTATAATGACGACCATAACACTGCTTTTTGTCAGTAATAAGATTTCTACATGACAATCATATAAAGTCCATAAATTTAACTCTTATAAAACGTACAGCTGTATACACGTCTCTTATAGGATTTTTTGACTATCTTCACACGACTTTTATATAATGTTTAAAAGCCCAATATTCAGATTTATATAACTTATGGGTTTAAAATGTTTATATAAGTTACTTATATAAACATTTTGATTATATAATGGTTTCGCGTGGTGCTCTTTTACGAACTGAACTTGTATATTTTCCGTTGTTGTGACTTTGACTATTCAAGCTTTTTATATGATAGCTATGATAGTGTCAAAGAATCAAAAGATGGTTCCGTAGTAAGAAATAGTATTTGTGAAAAAGGATGCATATGTACATATACAAAATGAACTTAATATTAAATAGGTAGCTTATCGTAATAATATCTAACACCTGTCAATTATCATAGCTTTTTTTTTTCTTAAAATTTAGTAAGTTCAAGAAGTAATCCTCAAATAATCATCGCAGATTTTCAAAATGATGATGAAAATGATGATTATTCGTTTGAAACCCAAGACGGTGATGAAGAAAACAGTAATGAAAATGAGAATTTTAAAACATCTTCAATTATCACAATATTGTGATTTCAATAAAATGTTTATCTCACGGGTTTTAACTTCTTTACGGTATCCTAAAAATGGCGGACGACAAAAGAATTAAAATCGTAGTATATGACTTATAGTCCTAAGATATCATATAATAGGTATCATCACTACCTAAAGTCGTATAATTGTAAAAGTATTAGAAATCTTAAATAAAATGGGATTAATTATTTTTATTTTGCAATAATTCGAAGGGAGCATTAAAAATTTGTGAAAAATTGTATATACAATCGTCATGAAATTTAATTTCTCTTACAAAAGTAGATATTGTTACCTACTAACACCAACCACAATATAGTTAATAACATTCAGTAATAAATATGGCAGACATAAGATGGTGACACTTTGTAAACAGTTATTTTGTTTTTCGTTTGTTTTTTGTTGTCTCACTCCCACTGAACTGCGCTGTAATAGCAAGCATCCGGGTAAAGGCTATGCTAATGACTACTTCCCAATGTTTATTAAGTTATACGACGTCTATTGGATCACTACACGACAAAATGGTTATAATATTAATCACTTTCACGACTGCTATACGAATATTTATCGTATATTTGATATTAATATGACTATTACCTTTTTAGTAGCCACTAATACGACCTTGACACGATCGCTATACGAATAAAGGATTTATTATTTCCGCCTATTTCGCGTCATATATACGTCAATACGACAGCTATATAACCAAAACAGTCTGACCTTAAGTTGCGACGAAAACGTTGTCCCGAAAACTATACGACCAAATTTTGTTAGTTGGGTATGGTGGCAGAGGACGTGGTTTTAAATTTTTAAATCGCATAAACTCGCCTGAATGGAACTTGACTGATAACTAGATGCCGAAATGCGTAAACGCTTTCAAAAGTTCCTCTGTAACTTACGTGAAGTATCAAAGAGCATCGGTTTGCACTAGCGGAAGCGGGTGGATGCACGGAGAAGTTTGCATGTGACACCGAAATGCATAAACGCTTTTAACAGTTCCTTTGTATCTTACGTTAAGTCTCAAAGGGCACCGATTCGCACTGGCGGGAGCGGGTGGATGCACGGAGAAGTTTGTATGTGACACCGTAATGCGTAAACGCTTTTAAAAGTTCTTTTGTAACTTACGTTAAGTCTCAAAGGGCACCGATTCGCACTGGCTGGAGCAGGTGGATGCACGGAGAAGTTTGTATGTGACACCGAAATGCGTAAACGCTTTTAAAAGTTCTTTTGTAACTTACTTTAAGTGTCAAAGGGCACCGATTCGCACTGGCGGGAGCGGGTGGATGCACGGAGAAGTTTGTATGTGACACCGAAATGCGTAAACGCTTTTAAAAGTTCTTTTGTAACTTACGTTAAGTCTAAAAGGGCACCGATTTGCACTGGCGGGAGCGGGTGGATGCACGGAGAAGTTTGTATGTGACACCGAAATGCGTAAACGCTTTTAAGAGTTCTTTTGTAACATACTTTAAGTGTCAAAGGGCACCGATTCGCACTGGTGCGGGAGCGGGTGGATGCACGGAGAAGTTTGTATGTGACACCGTAATGCGTAAACGCTTTTAAAAGTTCTTTTGTAACTTACTTTAAGTGTCAAAGGGCACCGATTCGCACTGGTGAGGGAGCGGGTGGATGCACGGAGAAGTTTGTATGTGACACCGTAATGCGTAAACGCTTTTAAAAGTTCTTTTGTAACTTACTTTAAGTGTCAAAGGGCACCGATTCGCACTGGTGCGGGAGCGGGTGGATGCACGGAGAAGTTTGTATGTGACACCGAAATGCGTAAACGCTTTTAAGAGTGCTTTTGTAACTTACTTTAAGTGTCAAAGGGCACCGATTCGCACAGGTGCGGAAGCGGGTGGATGCACGGAGAAGTTTGCATGTGACACCGAAATGCGTAAACGCTTTTAAAAATTCCTTTGTAACTTACTTTAAGTGTCAAAGGGCACCGATTCGCACTGGTGCGGGAGCGGGTGGATGCACGGAGAAGTTTGTATGTGACACCGAAATGCGTAAATACTTTTAAGTTCCTTTAAGGCAGCGGTTCGCACTAGCGGGTGGATGCACCGCGGTCGGCGCAGTGACTGGCTTGGCTCTGGCAGCCGGTTCAATGCACACAGATAACTTGTGCGCACACTTTGCGCCGTTGGATCGCTCATTATTAACTACGTAATACTCTGACTTCCCTTTACCTATGGGATTTGAAAAGGAAATTTTTAATTGTTATAATTATCATCAGCGTATAAATGTTTTACGAAGTCCAGGGTTCAATTGCTCGATAACTAACTGTTCGGCTACCGAGGTGTTACATTAGAGGTACACAAATGTATTTTTTGTTGTCTACCTACCACTGAGACAAAACGAAAGAAATTAATAGGTCAAGGATCATAAGACCGCCGGCGGTCGCGAAACAATTGATTTTTAATTGTGTCTGGTTTTACGATCCTCAAGGGGTTATACTTTAAAACTACTTTATGTTTTAAATAAACAAAACTTCCCTTTAAGCTTTGTGCCCAAGTGCCAACATGACCTGGAGTCACCCCCGGAAGCTTAAAAAAACAGAATAAAATAGAATGTGTTTATTCGCAGAAAACACGGTACAATTTTTGTTTTCAATAACATGATAGTGTAAAGTTCATGCATGTTTTACCGCTTTAGCGATATGCAAACATATCAGTCGTCATGCAATATTATAATACCCAACTATTATAAGAAATACATACTTAATATAAAACAGAATAAAAATTTACAATAAATAATACAAATTAAAATTAAAATTGTCCAGTCTTGCATAGAATAACAATGACAAAAAGAAAAACACAACAAAATAATGTCCAAGTATGTAGTTACGTCAAAACAAAATAAGGTAAGTTCAAATAAAATCTAAGAGGTCACTAATTAAAATGTCAAATTATAAAACGTGGAATACTATCATAGAAATTTTATACGAAAACAAAGACAAAAAATTGAGAACTCATTCAGGTCATAAAAGCAGTTCTCAATTAACACTCTAAACATTATCTTTTCAAACGTACGATCAGTAGGAGATTCTGAATATGGCTTGGGAGTAAATTAAATATAATGTAGGTATAAATGAAATGTAATGCAGTGTAGTAAAAAAAATAGTTTTTGTAAAGATTCGTGTTACATATTTTAATTGCAATTGAATGCGATCACTTATCATTACATCATTATTACATCATTACATAATAATGAAAATAAATAAATAAATATTTAGTAAAAAGTAAGGTTGCCTTTTCCCTGTGTCTGCGGCTGTGCTTACTTACTCCTTCTAAGGGTGGATTCGACGTATTATTCGGCGTAACTAGGTATAAGACCTTATTCCAGTTTGGTCGAATCCACCCTAAATCACGTAATGGATTTTTACGCGGTTTTCATTCACTGATAAAAAAATCGGTATAATATTGTTAATATATAGGTTCGGTTTTTAAATATAATTTGTAGATATTTTGTGCAAAATGGCTGAAGTATATATATAACGCTGTTTCTAAGTTAGCGTGTACAAAGGCGCAGGCAGTGATATACAACGTTAGTCGGACATGGAGTACTAAGCCGCGGACAACTGAAAGTGCTACTATCAACTGTTATATTGCAAATATAAACTTTGCGAAAAACATTCATATTTTATGCATATTCATATTTAAAAAATGTACAACCCTGAATAGGGGCGGGGCTAACACCCCGGCAATGAACTCAATGAACTCAAATCTCTCTCTCTCTCTCTCTGAAAACAGCTGACCGCCAGGGCTACCAACAGCGTCATTTCTTATACAATCTTAAAACAGCTGTTAATCTAAAATTATCCATTTTTTAGGAAAAGTTCTTAGACTAAAGTTTATTTTTATTTACTATCATGTATACTTAACCCTCCTTTTGGCTTAGTACCCCCTTTCCGACTGACGTTGTATAAATAATAATAAATAATAAAATAAAATTTGTTTACGGACACACCAATTATCTAGCCCAAGAGATAAGTTTCTATTTAGCCTCGTTAATATGGTCAAACTAGAAAAGTAACGGATAAAAATACACAAACATCGAAAAACACCCAGACCCGAAATCAATTCAGAAAACAGTTTCTCTAATTGACCCGACCGGGAATTGAATGTTATTTGTATGAATGTTAGTCTGTAAGGTATATATTATATGGGCCAATGTAATTTATCATCTGTACATTTGTTGCCTGAATTAAATGATTATTAAATTAAATTTACCTCGACCACGGAGGTCGTCGATATATTTATTTCGACGACCTCCTCCGTGGTCTTATAAACTTATATTATACTTATTATAATACAAGTAAACGCCTCGGTTGGCTCGATATCCGGAGGTCCCGGGCTTAATTCCCAGGACGGGCAAAGTGTGTTTGATATTTTTCGATGCATTGCCCGGCTTTGTGGTCGCCAATCTGCATTTGGTGGTGATTTAACGAATACTCATGATTCATGAATGATATACCGATGACTTGATTTCATTTCTATTTTGTATGTTGAAGAAATAAACAATTTTGAATTTTTGAATTTCTCCTAGTAGTGGGAAACAGGTTGTAATTTTACTATGACTAGTTTTTGCCCGCGGCTTCGCTTTCGTATTTTTTCGCGGGAAAAAACCCCTTGTCTGTCACGAAGACTCCTAGCAGTTGCTTACAATTGAATTACTATTGTGTCTGCTATTACGACAGCTGAGTTCATCACCGTTTTTAGGGTCCCATCTATCTCTATACCAAAATTCATCGTTCGTGGAACCGCAACAAACAACATACATACATATAATCACGACTTTTATCCCCGAAGGGTTAGTCACAGTAACCGCAAAAGCAGCCCTCTACCGTAGTCCACTTTTCACCAAATTACGGCTGCACATGTGCTAAGCGTGACAGGTGGTGAGCCCATCGCCGCTCCACGCTGTTGGATGTATCTGCAGTCTTTAGTCTGTTAGTCGCCTGTTACGACACCCAAGGGAAGATAGGGGATGGTAGTATTCTTTCACCGCTACACGACACAGTTATAAACTACACGGACAAACAATCTCACTTTCGCATGTATAATATTAGGATGATGATAGTGCAATGCAAACCACCTAAATGGAAGAACATGGCGGCTCGCTCAAACATTTGAAAGGCGATTGAGCGCTGAGCCCGTTTTAAAATCATGATTGCATACTCACTAGTACGTACGTACATACCGTGCCGGTATCTATCTACAGTTATGTAAACTCTTTTAAGAGCCTTAGCGGTAAACCGTACAAAATCATCAGAGTAGGTACAATTATAGTGATCAAAACAATAAACCTCAATTTGTATTGTGTGTGTAATAATATGGTATATCCATAACTAGCGGCCGCTCGCGGTTTCACCCGCGTGGTTCCTGTTCCCGTGGGAATATCGGGATAAAAAGTATCCTATGTGTTAATCCAGGTAATAAACTATTAAACTATCTCACAAACTTTCGCGTTTATAATATTAGTAGGATAAAGACGCGCTGCCTCAACCTGGAAACTCATATATTATTCATTATCTTATCGAGAACGTAGTTCATTAACATTCGCTGTGGTTTCCACTAATTATTCTGTATCAGTTAGCTGCCACAATATATGTACAGTGGCGGACTCCGTCGCTTTACCAGTCTAAAGGTCAAAATCCCTTGCACACCGCTCGTCTATTTGGTACGGGCACGTACCCGGGCGGTCGGTGCGCTTCATACGAAAATCGCTGCGAAGTGGTAAAGCGACGGTGACCCCGACCGTACTAGCTATATAGTGCATGTAAACGCGTTGTTATTTATATTCGCTACTAGTTGACCCGAGATACGTTGGCCTGCTCTATTGTGATTAAAGTGAAAGTTTTCAAATTTATAAAACAGGCCAAGTGCGTGTCTGACTCGCGCACGAAGGGTTCCGTACCATTATCTTCACAACATCTTTAAAAAAAGCGGGATAAAAATCACGTTTGTTGTATGGGAGCCCTCCTTATATATTTATTTTATTATCTTTTTAGTATTTGTTGTTATAGCGGCAACAGAAATACATCATGTGTGAAAATTGCAACTGTCTAGCTATCACGGTTCATGAGAAACACCCTGGTGACAGACAGACGGACGAACGGACGGACGGGAACCCCTCTCCTTACATCACTAAGTTATGATTTTGTACTGGCTCCTCGAGACCAACCGTCAGGTTATATAAGAAGTGCCAGACGTCCCTGCGCCAGTAAACCAACTCGGGCAGAAGACCATCTGCGTTAGGTCTTGATGCCAAATCAGAACCATCCGAAGCACGACGCTCTTCATTCGGTACTCATAAGACTAGTGTCTCGAGTCTCGGGATAGTTTCCCCGTGAACACGTGTAGTTGCACTGCCTATTTTCCAGATAGGTAACCGGAGCTGTCAAGCTCGCTCACTTCTCGTTGCACGAAGAGTATAACTCGCAGTTGCCACTGCGGACGGACGGACAGGAGTCTTAGTAACGTTGTCCTAGGTCAGGCAAAGTGTGTCTAGGATATTTCGATGAATGTTATCCCGGGCTTGTTATCACAACTCGCGTTTTGCCACAACCTGCACCGTTGCCCCTATCGCTCTCATTCAGTTCAAGACCAAATAAACAGCCAGCTTAAAATACTTTCAGTCCATCTAGAAGATACCAACTAACTGTACCTAGCTACCTAGCTCAAACTATTTGTAAGCAGCAGTTTTGAAGTGGCAGTAGGTATATATGTCGCAGGGATATGATAAAAACAGAGATTTGGTCAATTCCCTAAACAAATCTAGGGATTTGTACAAATACCAGAAGTGGTTCCGTGAAATGACCAAAAGCATGTGACCTACAGGAGTAGGGCAATTTCTGTTCTAGTGGTGTTCAAATCCCTAGATTTGTTTAGGGAAATGATAAAATCGTGTTGTTATTTTAACATCCTCGTGATTTGATCAAATCACTTAGGCTCGTATTCTAAAACCAAACTCACACTCAAATCTCTGCTTGAGTACAGTTAGAAAGGGATGGCGATATATGCGATGAATAGCATCATCCCTTTCTAACTGTACTCAAGCAGAGATTTGAGTTTGAATTAGGTTTTAGAATACGAGCCTTAGAGAATTGACCAAATCTCTGTTTTTATCATATGAGTGCGACATATACAGTGGAATATTAACCGCGGGACCCACTATCACTGGTAATGGTAAGCGAAATTATGATGATGATAATTGCGATGAACTAACTATAAGAGAGATAAGAATAAAATGCAATTAATAATTAAGTAACATTTATTATCAGCTATTCTCAGCTATCTTTACTTCTAAAGTAGTACAACAAATTAAGTTCATTATTAACATACGGCATGTATAAGATATAATCTAATACAATTAAATGCGTCTGTTTACACTTACTTTACAACTAAACAATACTTAAGATAACAGTTCAAATACACAATTTATTATAATGCCATTAAATAATAAATATTATAATACTACTTCATAATTCATTCCGTCGTAATGCAACCAAACTTTACACTTCTTTTGACCATCTGCACCTACGACATCTTTGGTTTCGTAGTATAGTGATTTATCGTCCCTCTGCGGACCATAATCATATGGGCTGAAAAGGTTGCTATGAGGTATTCCCAAAAATTGGTTGAGCTTACTAGGTTTTGTTAATGGAAAATGATCAAACAAACTGGGGATTTTGAATGGAGGACTTTTCTGTAAGAAGCTGCTCGGTCTGCTTAGCTTGGGCCATTGCTGGTTGTTTCTGTCTTTTGTCGGCCAGTATGGGTAGTGTTCTCCCAAATCGTTTGGTGACCCGTAATTTACCACCTGCGGGTTGATTATATGATAGTAGTTCGTGTATTTGTCGTCCGGTTTGCCTTTGCTTACGTAAGTCTTTTCTACTTTAGGTAAGCCTTGCGAATTGTCGTAGTAGTCACTCTCGCGTGCTCTGGTAGCTGTGTTTGTTTTCATTGGATGTCCAGGCAAATGGTCCATTGGTAAATTAGGGAACAAGGTGCTTGTCTCATTGAACAGGTCTGGAGTAGCCGTCTTTTTAGCAGTATCTTCGTTGTCGTTTTCGGCATTCTTCGTCTCTGGATATTGTTGTGTAAAGCCTGTCTGTGGACACGTAGAGTTTTCATCGGACACTTCGCTCCAGTCTTCTCTGATCATGTCGGCTGCCTTTTCTGCTATCATTATGACTGGCGCGTTAGTGTTTCCACTGACAATCGTTGGCATTATGCTGGCATCGATCACGCGAAGGCCTTTGACACCGTACACCTATAACAAACGTGTCAATGCTTTATTGTTTTTCTTAAAATCTATATTCTAGAAGTTCTTTACACATAATTATATAGTGTGTGACGTCTGTCGTAGCACATAGGATGGGGACATAATCGAACAGGCACAATGCGGGTTAGTAAGTTAAAAGAATGCCATCTAACGACAATTCTGCTGGGCCTTACTTGCTTTATAAAGCACGGAAGAGCTCAATTTTTATAAATTTTTTTAGGTCATCCATCCATGACGCATGGCGTAGTGACTTTCATAGGAGCTTGATTTTTCAAAACTTATTTGTGTCTCTACTTTCTATTTGCGACATGTCGTTGTCACATCACCTAGATGTTGCAGTTAGTGTAGTTAATTTTAAGAGGGTTTACGCATTTCGGTTTCCCATACAAATTTCAAGTCGAATTTTTTAAAAACCAGTAGACCAATTTTGATGAAACTCGGCATGTTGAGGTAAAATATAGAGATCTAAATAGTTTGTTAAAAACAATTCCAAAAAAGGTTTATTTGGCTGAGTTATTGCGATTTAAAGTCCACCATTTTTGGAATTGTTTTTAACAAACTATTTAGATCTCTATATTTTACCTCAACATGCCGAGTTTCATCAAAATTGGTCTACTGATTTTTAAAAATGTCGACTTGAAAAATTGTATGGGAAACCGAAATGCGTATACCCTCTTAAGTAAGTACTTACCATCACACACATACGTAGATTCACGACTATACAGAGTGCTCATTTTGATTTAGAAAAATTTTAAACGATTCCTTACCTTAAAATAAAGGTTTTGACTTAAAAAAAGTTTTCTGTTAATCGCATTATGCACGAGATATTAATATTTCTAAGGTAAATTTGACACTTTGTGTTCTCAGTGTGTCCATTTACTACGTTGCGTAGTAGTTTATTTTCATTAAAAATACGCCTCTAGTTGTAGTAAACAACAGGCAGGCACAGGCACAGGACAAGACAAGACGTGTTTCACTCAACTAGGGATGTGACCGTGTCCGTTTTGTGGGCGGGCACGATATTCACGAGGTAGTTTCTTAAAGTCAGTCCGAGTCACACCGAGTGCATTGCAATAATTTAATTATTTTGTATGAAAACGGAAAAAACGAAAACGCAAGAATCGGAATAATATTTTTCTTATGTCATTATTTAGGCGGTCTAACTTACTACCTCAATTTTCCCTAAATCAAAAAGAGCACGTTGTTTATATATTATTATTATCCCATAGGGTTGGACAGAGACTATAGTTAGGCAATGAGGACCGCAAAAGCAGATAACTGCCACGTCCACGTTTCACTAAATTACAAGTACACATGTGTTCATCGGGATAGGTGGTGAGCCGTTCTGTGCTGTTGGATGTATGTGCAGTCTTCTGTCCGTTAGGCTCGGACTACATGCATACGGAATCAGTCCGGCCCGGGAAAAAACCAAATTCGGCAAGTAATCGACTACACGCGCTCCGTTTTGAATCCGGAGAGAAATTTACTCAGTCGGTCTCTAGCACTTGCGCTGGATAGTCGTCCAGTCGACAATGGAAAGTTTAACTTTAGTTGAAATTGTATGCTTAGCTGTAGCCGTTAAGAGGCCTATTACTTACATCTCGACTGTGATTTTTGCGTAAAATGCCCATTTTCGCATTTTTTTATAATTTAGCAGGTGTATTTATCGTTATTATCGAAATAGGATAATAAATTCATGCTTAATATTACAAATGTCCTTTTGCGAGGATAAGCTGAGTTCGGACGGCCGGCGCGTCGCATTTTGAACTAATTTTACAGTTGTATTTCTCGTTTTTATCGAAATAGGATAATTAATTAATTATAAAATATTTATTCATTATGAAGTAAGTAACGATTTTTCTGGTATAAATTTTGCTCAATAATATTATCGTAGATAGAAGAAACTCACGGTTACCTTAAAGCAATTTTCGAAGTTTTTTGGTTTCGAATAAGATTTTTTTTTCTATATAAAATCAATGATATCTAAAAATTCCGAGACCGCTACGCACTTTAAAACTATATAAGTGATAACATTCTATTTTTTTTATTTCATTTGTTTAGAACAGTACTTAGTTCAATCTAGGAGCTCAAAAAACTGCCTTCCCGCATTTTATGAAAATCTTTCTCTGCAATTTTGGGTTTAATTAAAAATCTTTATTATTGAAATTTTGCATTCACAATGCTATATAGTTGTAGAATAAAATGTTTACTAGAAAAAAAACAACCAGTCTCTGGAAAGCTCGAACGGGATTCGAACCCGTGACCTTTGGATTGCCGGTCCACTGCTCTAACCGCTAAGCTACCTCTCGGAAACCCCAGAAGACTCTTGATTTTTTTTTTTATCGGGTAAGCGCTTGGTCTTCATCTCACCTTACGGTAAGTGACGATAAGGCCGAAGGTGGAAGCGCGCTTCACCTGGAATCCTCACTGAGGAACTGGCTATCTTATCTCAAACTGCCGAAACACAACAATGCTATAAACATCGTTGTTATGGCGACAGACTTAGATAAGATGGTGGTAGCTAGCCAGGCGGACTTAACAGCCCTACCACCAACCAAACCGAGCACACAAAGATGTACCCCCCGCTGGGAATCGAACCCGGGACCTCTAGGTCTGAAACAGGTTGCTTAGCCACTAGACCACACAGGCGGTTAAATTTTATGATTTTTTCTAGTAGTGCTGCAAGCCAGCGGTATTACGTCACTGTGAAGTGTGTGTGCGTGTGTTTTTTTCTAGTAAACATTTTAATTAAAAAGGACAAATTATTACAAAAAGATAAGGAAATAATATTATGGCCGGAACATGGGTCTAAAACAGACTCAGCTACAATCAACAGTCTGGTTGGCATTTGTTAAATCACCCGGACCCTAGTATTTGTCCGGTGCGTCTTATACAATTATTAATACAGGCTTCTCAAAGGAGAAGATCAGAAGTAAACATAGACCAACTGTTTATTTCAGTAACAGGAATAGTTAAGACTGCCACCAGGACTATGTTGTCTGGATGGATAAGATCCATTTTTAAAGTTGCAAATATAGAAGCACCTCCGGGCAGTATACGTTAAGCAAAATTTACAAAATGCGAGGCCGCTACGCATTATTCCAAAAGCTATTCTACATTATTCAATAAGTCAAAATTGTTAATGTATTTTGGTTTCCGAGATCCGCAACGCCAAAATTGGCCATTTTACGCAAAAATCGCAGTCGAAATGTAATTGGAATAAAAATGGAAACAGAAGAAAGTGAAAAGATATTGGGTTAATCCTTTTCACATAGACCGCATAACGGAATATGAATTCTACAAGTCTTATACAAAAATAAGGTTCTTTTCTGATAAATTCTACGAACACTACTACTACTAGTGTACTAGTAGTATAGGGTACTATTATTTATTCTGTGCTACTACTACTATCACCATAATGAGGCGCTCGGAATCAACTACTATTTTGCAGTTTTGCTTGCGCACGCGACGCGACCGACCGCTTCGAGCGTCTGTCATCGACTGGCGCGTGATTCCTCCGGACCGGACCGGAACGGACGTTTCTCGAGTTCTCGTGTGGTCAGCTCCATACAACTTCATACGATATTGATAGGCCCCGCCCCCCGTGCCGAAAAATAACGGACCGGCTACTCGGAGACGTCCGGAGCATGTTTCGGTTGCATCCGGGTGAAAATCGGGATCGGAAGGCCTCTGATCACATGTAGTCGATGCAGTAAAAACTCATATATTTGTTTGAGCTACGGAATGAATCCGGGGCCGTGTTTTTTCGGGTCCGTGTGATTCCGGATGCATGTAGTCCGAGCCTTAGTCGCCTTTTACGACATCCAAGGAAAGAGATATTTTAATCGCCTCTGTGGTCTAGTGGCTAAGCCACCGGTTTCAGGCCCAGAGGTCCCGGGTTCGATTCCCAGCGGGGGGCACATTTTTGTGTGCTCGGTTTGGTTGGTGGTAGGGTTGTTAAGTCCGCCTGGCTAGCTACCACCATCTTATCTAAGTCTGTCGCCATAACAACGATGTTTATAGCATTGTCGTGTTCCGACAGTTTAAGATAATATAGCCAGTTCCTCAGTGGTTGAGGATTCCGGGTGAAGCGCGCTTCCACCTTCGGCCTTATCGTCACTTACCATCAGGTAAGATGAAGGCCAAGCGCTTACCCGTTGTATAATAATTTAAATAAAAGATGGGTCGCCACACAGCTCCCTGTAGTTAATGTAATAAATTTATAGAACTTACCATCAACCTAGGATCAACAACAGCTTCGGTGTTGCTCGCAGGCCCCATGGCACAGGTCCCCACAGGGTGATAGATTGTCAGGCTGTGGTGGCGCGCCTGGCACTCCAGATGCTCGTGTGACATCAGCTCGTGGTGGCTGCAGCCAGGGTTGCGGTTCGGGTTGGGCCGCGCGTTCAGCTCTCGAAGAGCTGGCTGCTTAATGAGCTCTTGGACTACCCGTGCTCCTTCCACCTGGAAATGCGAGTATTTAATTAAAATGTCCACTGGTCTTGTTTATATAGCATATTTATATAGCATTGTGAATGCAAAATTTCAATAATTAAGATATTTAATTTAAGTAACTCCAAATCGAAATTAGGTCATTCTTGATATATCATCAGATGATATATTGATTGGCGACATTCTTATGAGATTCTCATAAAAATGTCGACAATCAATTTAAAATATTTGTTCATCATCATCAGTTTATAAACGTCACACTGCTGGACAGCTTTTAGATTGGGCCATAACCCACCGGGCTGGCCCAATGCGGGTTGGTGGGTTTTAACGACTGTCACCTTACGACAACAACCGGAACCAACGGCTTAAATTCTTTCGGAAGCACAGAGAAGCTTGAGATGTTTTTAATTTTGTCACCCATCCAGTGACCCGGCATTTTGA
Organism: Scoparia ambigualis; assembly: GCA_963921215.1. Lineage (NCBI taxonomy): Eukaryota > Metazoa > Arthropoda > Insecta > Lepidoptera > Crambidae > Scoparia > Scoparia ambigualis. Next base: position 14,078,543 of record OY992519.1, read on the forward strand.
AACTTGCCTAACTGGCAAGGTCTCAAATCGAGCGCCTATAAGCCGCTGCGCTATCGAGCTTTTCAATACTTTTTAGTATAATTTATTTTTATATACATCATAAATAATAATAATAATAGTAATGTAATTTGTCTTTCCTTCATGGCTTACCGGAGCAAAGGATTGGCATGATTATCGCCGAGAGATAATAGAGAAACAAAGGCATAGATAAAACAGTTACAGATACAATCTATATTAATATCTTAATGCTTACACTTTGTAACATAAAACGGTCCGGTCAATCTAATCTTTTCAATTAATTAGCATAATGAAAGTAAAGTGAATGCATAATCTTTAAAGTACCTATACAAGGACAATGAAAGTTTCATGTTGTATAATTTTGAATTAACTTTTTAAATGTTTTCTAATAACTTACTAGATTTGTGTATTTTAATCATTGATAGTTTAATTTAAATCATCATACATTTAATCGAAGAAAATTTCATTAGATTTGTCTTATTTGGAAATCATAATATTGATTGTTAATATGGATCAAAATCATAATTTTTATGCTTCATGTTGCACGTAAAATGTCTTAAGTCTAGTTTAGTTAGCTCAGTAACATGAGCTCTGTAAAGGGCAAAATAAGCAAGACTTACCATAACATTGACGTCTTGAGGGTCCGCATAATAGTTCGGATATATTCGAGGTGGAGAGTATGGGTTGCCGTCGCGAAGCTTCAAGTAACCCCGACTCCTGGGCCTCAGCAGTAAAGGCACCACAGAAAAGGAAGGCTCGAAAAGTATATCTTCATACAGTTCAGCATAAGCCTCATCCGAAAGGCCATTGGATCGTTTCCCAAAAAAGCCACCATCCATATTGTCCGCCGTCGGTGCTATAAACAATTGAATATCAGGGTAATCTTCACCAGGATCTTGGTACTTGGTGTTTATGAAGGCCATCGCTTCAGCCTCCATCATACTGTACAAATAACCCTTCTTGTACAAAGAGAAATCGAGCAGAGATTCAATAGTCAACGCTGAAAATATGTTAAAGCCGTATTCAGTACCATTCTTGAATGGGTTGTCGAAGAGGAACGAATGTCCACCCATGGCAACGTGGTCTTGCAAATTTTTTCCGACTCCGGGAAGATTGACTATTGGGTCAATTCCGATATCTTTCAGATGGGCAGCTTCACCTATTCCTGATAGCATGAGCAGTTGGGGAGATTGAATTGCTCCAGCTGACAGTATGACTTCCTTAATGGCTTTCACTACACGTTCTTGACCGTTTTTCACAAATTGCACACCGTACGCTCGGAGATGCTCGTCTATAAGCACCTTTTTCACTATAGAATGAACACTGACGTGAAGGTTCGGCCTGTTAGAGGCTGGTCTCAGGTATGCTTTAGCGGCACTGCACCGTAGACCATCCCTGACTGTGGCATGAGAACGCGTGAAACCCGTTTGATATGGACCATTGACGTCCCGAATATTATACCCCAGTTGTTCACCAGCCTCTAAAATCTTTCGTGTGATTGGTTGTTCGAATTTGAAGTATTCAACTGTCAACGGACCACCAGTCGCATGGTAAGGGTCATGTTGGTACTGAGGTATTCTTATGTCTTCGGCTTTCAGGAAATACGGGAGCACCTCTTTGTAAGACCAACCTGTGTTGCCCATTCTAGCCCAGTTGTCGTAGTCACGCTTGTTACCACGTATGTACAGCATAGCGTTGAGCACACTAGACCCGCCTAACACTTTACCCCGTGGCCACTTACACCGTTTGTCTACCATGCTGAGGCAGTAGGCGTCACTTGGTTCTGTTGCGAACTGCCAGTCTATAGACGACATTTGTAGGACTGGGAACAGAACTGGTATTTCGGATAAAACGTTTTCATCTTGCCCAGCTTCCAGCAGCAACACGTTCCATTCAGGGTTTTCTGATAATCTGCTGGCGAGGACGGAGCCAGCGGAGCCACCGCCTACTATGATGAAGTCGTAGCAGTCGTAGAGTTGCTCAAAAGGGTGGTCCCTCACCCTGTGTTCTGCATCTTCGATGTCAGGCCTGTAGAGGTGGATGGCCATGCGAAGAACTATCAAAGTGCCCAGTCCGGGCAAAAGTCCAAAGAGGATTCTTGTACTCGAATAAATTGGTTTGAGCGAAGCGGGATTGTAAGACGACATTGTACGGCCGTCTCGAATCGGAACTAAAGTAAAGTTTTGGATGACACTTTAGTCGGCATAAAGTTTTAATACAACGGGCATTGTTGGTTATTTATACTGTACAGAGTAATGAATAAAACCTTAATTTTTATTTCTTTTATCGGATTTGGTTCAAATAATGTGAATGCGCTGGTACTAAACTCAAACTCAAACTCAAAATTTCTCTATTCAATAAACTTAAAATAAATATTTTGAATCGTCTAAATTTATTTGGATGGATGGGCACCCGCCCACCCACCTCACCCATTCAAGAAGTCTTTTAGCTGTGGAGAAAAACGAGCACAAGAAACTCCACAGCTTTAAAATAATATAGAAGTAACGACATTTACAAAACAACATGTCGTTACCAAAGAACAACAAAATTATTATTTTAACAATAATATTACAAAAATTGTTATATGCTGACTGTTAAAAGATACGATTCCAGAGTAGTTAAGGTGAAGTGTGGTTCATCAAGGTGAGATGAAATCACTTCCCTGTAGTGAAATAAAAATTACAAAAATTCATCCTTAAATAAGTTTTTGACAACTATGCACAAAGCAAGATATTATAAATAATACGCATGAGTCGAGAGTCCAGTACCTAAATTGCAATAATAATTACCGATCCCTGTATCAAAATGACCTTTTGCTCGTAGGGAGAGAATGATAGGAAAATATTCGTTTGCATTATTAGCATTTAGCATTCTAAGCATTTAGCATACGCTGCTGCAGCGTTTTCTCCATAATTGTTGTGACTTGAATACAAATAGAATTTATGTTGACTTCCGGTATGTTAATATGGCAAAGTAATCCATATTTATTATAAAAAAAGGTATGTTTCAATATACTGACTTATCGTTTGTTAATTACTCTGTGCGCATTGTGTATTATTCCTTTTTGTCGACGCGGCGTTTTTGCTGTAGTCCATTATTACGACACGCACCGGTGCGGTGATATGACCCCGATCATTATCTACCATATTAGATTATAATATATATGTAATTGATTCAAGTAATACATACATACATACATATATATAATCACGACTATTATCTCCGAAGGGTTAATAGTCAGAGAGTGAAAGCGAGGACCGCAAAAGCAGTCCTCTGCCATTGTCTACTTTTCACCAAATAGCGACTGCTCATGTGCTCAGCGTGACAAGTGCTGAGCCCATCGCCGCTCTATGCTGTTGGATGTATGTGCAGTCTTTAGTCCGTGGGTCGCCTTTTACGACACCCAAGGGAAGAGAGGGGGTGGTAGTATTCTTTCACCGCTACGCGACACGGTAGTAATGCTACACTTCATCATCATCATCAGCCTATAAACATCCTACTGCTGGCCACAGGCCTTACCACATGGACTGTGTGTTATTGTCCTTGTTTTGTTTTTTTTTGGGTGTGCGTGCTTGCTATCGGTCGCAGATGACCTTTACACCCTAACCGGGCTTGTTTAGGTGCGGCGAGAAACTTACAGGTTCCTCAAGCCGTGAGACCGAAATTCCCCAGACGGTTTCTGGCGGGGGATAGCATCTCGCAAGCGACTCGTGTCGGTTCGAGAGTGGAATACCCGATGGCGCCTCTAATGCTGCATCCAGACTCTTGCGAGGCTCTTAGCACGAGTCTTGGCGAGTGGAAGCTACAGGTCTCCCATTCACACTCTCGATTTATTCAGCTGCCCGCTAAGTCTACTACAAGATGGATGTCATTGAATTGACTGCGTTAGTTGCTTTATGTGCCTATTTTTTCTCAAGTGCCCTCTAAACGTTGCCATTAATGATTTTTTTTTAGTTTTTAAGTCATGTATAGGTATATCTAATTCTTTGCTTATCCGATCCCACACGTCGTTCACTTTACTTTTATCCTTGTGATATGGATTTTTGGGTTAGCGCGAGAGTGTGGTTGATTCCCCTCGCCTCGCCCCCTCGTGTCCTTTGACTTGCATCCGAAAAATCGACACAAAGCGGAGCTACAGCGAGGCGAGAAGAGGAAAGACGAGGGGACACGAGGAGGGGACACGTGGAGAGTCTGGATGGGGCATAAGAGGCACGATACCTCGGCTCGGGTTAAACGTGTCGTGGGTTTTGTCCTTGTGCTGTTGCACATATGGAAAGATTGTGTCATAAGCCATCACGCTGGCCCAATGCGGGTTGGTAAGGTTTAACGATTGGCATGTAACGACACGACGGCGATTGGCTCACCACCTGTACGCTGAACATATGTGCAGTCGCTATTTGGTGAAAAGTAGCAGGGTACAGCTTTTGCGGTCCTCATTGCCTAGTCTCTGATTAACCCCTTCGGGGATAATAGTCGTGATTATATGTTTGTATGCATGTAAGGAGAACAAGCTGGATTAACGGATTTACGTGCCATCCAAACACAAACCATGTGGTCTGTACCTCCAATCCGAAGCACGCAGGAGCTCGAGCTGTTTTTAATTGAGTCACCCATCCATTGGTCGGTGGTACATCCGTGTTCTGAAAGATGCTTGGCGATGTCGGAAAGAATTGAGCTAATGAACATTAATGAGAAAGAGTATTGTTTATTTTTTACTATGTTCAGAGATAACTGAAATTCTTATTTACTTATTGTGTTTTCTTGTTTTTTATTATTATAAATTTATTTTAAAATTTTGACATTTTGCGACTAAGACGACTTGTAATTAGATAATCAGACGAATTGCGATTTAGGGAATCCGCGCCCGACCCCACGGTTGTTTAATAACAAAAGCAAAAAAAAAAGATTTTGTAAAATGTAATGTTTATTACATACTTTGTTAAACTGCAGCATAGCTAGACATATGACGCTGCAGTGCAGGTGTCTCAGAGAATCTACTGCGCAATACAGGCGATTAACTAGTAGATTGCTATCCACTTATACAGCTAAAATAAATATTATAACTACAAGTATATGTACACAAAACAATGATATCAATAAAAGCCAATTACTGTTAAAAGTAAAATACTTCAAACGTAAAGATAACTTTTTTTTAATTGACAATGATTTAATTAGGAATATGCAATATATTATGAAATACATTTTCTATATAAATGAAAAGGTAACTATAACTCTTAATAAAGTACATAGAATAATGGAGTTGGAACAATTTCTTATATTTCTTACACCAAATTGAATCTTCAATCTAATCTGGGACCTTTGTGGTCTTATCCCTAGACCTACCAATTTCTTGTAAATATACAATAAATAAGTGCTTATAACATAAATCAGTGATATGATTGGTTGCACTATCTAACTTTAGCAATATTTAAATGATAACAACATTTGGAAAGTTATTGTCAAAGTTAAATGGGACTGCTCAAGTATAAGACCCTTAAGTTAAGAGTTTGTCTCTACCTAATTTGCAACTTCCAGTTGCTTCATAAGGTAAATAAGTATTTAATACTGATATGTAAGCCACATTTTGTACGTCAACTTCAGAAGTAGTAGTATCGCGACATTCTACGCTTAAACCAAAACTCTTTGATCATATTGCTGCCTTTCTCCGCAATCATAATAATGGGCGCATTCGTATTGCCGCTCACTATATTTGGCATGATACTACCATCGATTACTCTAAGGCCTTTGACTCCATAGACTTTCAGTTCGTTATCCACTACAGCATCTTGGTCCCAATAAGGACCCATTTTCGCTGTGCCAACCGGATGGTATATCGTACTAGTGTACTGCCTTATCATGCATTCCCAATACGCATCTGTATACCGTGTTATGTCAGCGCAAGCAGGAAAAATGTACTTGTTCAAAACCGAACCGTACCGTTGGAATGCCTTTGTCCTAGAAACTGCTACGGCAATTTTAACGCCCTCAACTAACGTCTTGACGTCCAATTCGTCATCCAAGTAATTAGGGTAGATGTAAGGGTAATCGTATGGATTTGCGCTGCGTAATTGGATGAACCCCTTACTCTTGGGGCGAAGAAGCATCGGCATGATACTCCATACGTCCATATTATCGATTGGTCGGAACACAGCGTCGTAAAAATTTTCAGTTAATCCATTTGCTTTACGTATTTGTTGCCCGCCGTCAGAATTGGTTGATCCAGATATAAAATGAAACTCTATGTCTGGGAAGTCATCAGATGCGTTCGCGTATTTAGTATTAACAAACGCAAGCCCTTCAACACCTCCCATTATTGTTAACGGACCTTTGCCTAAAATAGCGTATTCCATCAAAGTGCTCACTGTTTGAAGTCTATGCTCAACAATTGATACTTTTTGGTTAATCATAAACGTTAAGCCACCCAGCGCGATATGATCCTGAAGATTTTTTCCTACTTTTAGATTCTGTATAACTGGTATTCGATGTTTTGTCAACTCTTCCGCAGGCCCTATACCAGACAGCATCAATAACTGTGCTGAATTTATTGTGCCAGCTGAAAGAATCACTTCTTTCCGAGCTCGTATACGGTATATCAGTTTATTTTTGACAAATTCTACACCAAACGCAATTTTTGTCCTTGGGTCTATGAGGATTTTAGTGACATGGGAATGCATAGATATATGCAGATTTTTACGATCCTTAGCTGGCCGTAGAAATGCTTTCGCTGTTGAGCAGCGGCTGCCGCGTCTTAAAGCTCCTTGAGCAACCATAAAGCCTGTTTGATTTTCGCCGTTGATGTCTCTGTTCATGTAGCCCATTTCCAAACCAGCATCAATGAAGCTGGACACAAGCGGTGTGTGAAAAGGAGCTTCAGATATAGTGAGATATCCTCCCTTGCTGTGATATGGCGTCTGTGCCAAGTAAGGGTTCTGGTTATCTTCTGATTTCTTGAAGAAGTAGAGAACGTCGTCGAAACCCCAGCCTTTATTTCCCAACGACTCCCATGTGTCGTAGTCCTTTTTGTTTCCTCGCAGATAAAGCATGTAGTTCAGAACAGAACTACCGCCAAGGACTTTGCCACGAGGCCAGTTACATCGACCTCCTTCCATAGCTGGAAACAAGATAATTAAGAGATTAAAAACACGCACATATTTACCATCATCATGTGTGGCTGACTTTTTGAACCCTTTGCAATTTTCCTGGTCACATAATAGTAGATTATGCACCAAGGGTAAAAAGTAGTGTCTTATGTAGCGGGCGCCCCGTATTGAATCCCGAGCAAAACGAAGGATTCTAGCCGTAACTCCAGAGCGCAGCGAGGGAGATTAAAGTTAACTTTCCGAGCAAAGCGAGGAAGTTAAGACAAGAATTCCGAGGAGAATACTCTACTTTTTACACCATCTACGAGACTATAAAAAGCAATAGTTTCGCGCCTGTTTTAAATTCTATTTTTCTTTTATTTTTAATCTACTCGTGGTGGCCAGTTCGATTTTCGAACAATTTATTTTTTAGTGCAGATGTTAATGGTGAATGCATGGAATTGTAATTCAAATCACATTAATGACCAGCGGGTCATAATGAAATTCAGTACAATATTAATGCCCTGCTAGACCTCAGGTCTTAAGGGCCCCACAGACGATCAGGTCGCCGGCAGGTATCGGCATGTCAGTTACTAGTACAACGCATGGGCAGCGGCGGCGGCGGGCGGCTAGTACTAACTGACAGGCTGATACCTGCCGGCGGGCGCCACACACGTGACACGACACGATCTGTTCGCCGGTACACCGGCAGGTATAAGCCTGTCAGTTGGCTGATACCTGCCGGCGGGCCCCACACACGATCAGTTCGCCTGCAGGTATCAGCCTGTCAGTGCCGCCGCCGTTGTACTACTAACTGACAGGCCTATACCTGCAGGCGACCTGATCGTCTGTGGGGCCCTTAAAATGACTTACTTTAGGTTAGGTTTGCATGACATATAATTTGACATTGTCGAGCAGGTGGTGTGAAAAATATTAAATTTTAATGCGACCTTCTTTTTAAACTTACCAAGACAACTAGTTCCTTGTGGCTCTGTCTTATATTTCCAATCCAACTTGCTTAGCTGCAAATATCCTGCTAGAAGAGGCACATCAGATATTTCTGTCTCATCGCCACCAGCTTCTAGAAGAAGCACTTTCCAGTTGTTAATTTCAGACAATCGATTAGCCACCACCGCACCTGAAATATAAATAATTATACATTTATTGGTTATGCGTAATAAATAGTATAAATTTTGTATTCAAATCATTTATGATAAAAACCGCGGCCGGTCCAACGCCTATAATATTGTTTGCAATACAATTTGCTGTCATTTTTGTTCAAGGCGCTTAGAACCTAATTCAACAAATAATGTCCCTAAATTCTTTACATAGAGTATATAGAGTATGTCATCATCATCACCTTATGCTGTCACAATTCATTCCCTGTCTGTACTTTTAGGAAGTATGTGATGGACGGCAATGTTATTTAAAAAAATTCCCAAAGTTCAAGCATTTGTCAAAGGCGATTGACCATTTTTGTATGGACGTTGTACCAAGAGTGCTGCCCAACATTCAATCATAGTGCACAATGTTCCTTAGACTAATACTAGTATGTTTTTTTTTTAAATTTATTTAGGAATGTTACCCAAAGCGCTTCAGAATCTATCCGAGGAGTAATGAGAAAAAAATCTTTTGTATAGGTTTTACACTAACGAAAAATAATAACAATCGTCTTATTATTAAAATAAAAGACGGTAAGTATGTATTTTAATCAATGGATTTTATTAATAGAACAACACTTAGTTAAGGATAGTCATTCAATCAATCAATCGTAGAAAATCATAAGATATAATAAAACACTTGTTTGGTGTACAATAAAGTATATTAAATACGAGTATACTAAGATAAATTTTATCATATGTTATCTTATAAGATAAGTTTTTAGGTACAATATAACTTCGTGGATTTTTTAAATATTTTTTTTTAATATCTGTTTATGTAAGTAAGGAAAGAAATAACAGTACTTATTCCCATGCTTGGGAAGCATTTGGTCCAAATTGGTCAATCTCCTTTGCGTTACTACAAACTACAAACCAAATTGGTCTATCTCCTTTGCGTTACACAAAAAAATACTACATCCCCTCTCTTCCCTTGGATGTCGTAAAAGGCGACTAACGGACTCAAGACGGCGAAGGGGTCACCACCTATCACGCTGAGCACATGTGCAGTTGTGATTTGGTGAAACGTGGAGAATGGCAGAAGACTGCTTCTGCGGGCCTCACTGCCTAGTCTCTGACTAACCTTTCGGAGATAATAGCAGGGGGACTCACTCCGCAGTTTATGTACGTTCGTTTAGCGCGCCTCCCAGGCAGGCCGCAGGCGTATGGCAGTAAAGGTTGCGACGAACGAACACCGTAATCCCTGCGCGCGCGCGTAAACCCTACGCTCTGTGACGTCATGACGTCAAATCGATATCGAGTCAGCGTTGCTTAACGAAATATGAACGCTCGGGTCACACGGTAAGTTTCAATTTCGCGTGAAAGTCGTTAGAGAGTGAACCTTCTGTACGTAGTACTATTAGTTATTCTGTGATAATAGTCGTGAATATAATATGATTGTATGTATGTAAATACTCACTGACCGGCAGAGCCTGCTCCCACCACGATGAAATCGTACTCCTGGTGCATGGCTTTGTCTGTGACGTCAGCTGGTCGGCCCTCAGGGTCCGTCTGGTCGAACTGGTAGTACGCTACGGCGGCTACCAACATCGGTATGAACCATGACACCTGAAAAATAGAGGGTAAGAGTATTTAATGCATATTGTCAACGAATTTGTTAATACAGGTGCCTTTATTGACATTATTAAGAGGAAACACTACGTCGACGTGGCATGCAAAATTCTCATACAAATCACAGAAAAACGACGTTTCGTAGTCCCCTGTTTCCTCCTTCAGAACTCAACCAATGTTTATTACTTTTTCAGCATCGGTTAAAGAAAGAGATTTTCTATGTCTGTATGTTTGTTTTTTTTTGCATTATGTCATGTTTTTAATAACTAGGAGCCTTCAAAATTTAGCAAAATCACTCTGTTTTAAGGCGTCTTTAGAAACATTAACTGGCTGGTTTAACAAAAAAAAACAATCATACAGACATAGAAAATCTCTTTCTTTAACCGATTCTGAAAATGTAATAAAAATTGGTCTAGTTCTGAAGGAGGAAACAGGGGACTACGAAACGTCATTTTTCTGTGTTTTGTATGAGAATTTTGCATGCCACTTCGACGTAGTGTTTCCTCTTAAAATCTATTTTGGGATTTTGCGTGCACATAATATATATTATGATTAAGAAAGAGATAAAGATTCCAATAAGTCATAGTGCTGCTCTATAGGAGGATAATTGTATTAAATGATAATCTAAAGTACTGCATAGGTTCTTGACGATGAGTATTTTACGCCTTGGGCCCAAGCACCTAGGTTAGTCCTGCTAAGGCTACGATTTCGATAAGGCAGTTCTGTAACCATATATTTAACTTGATCATCATTAAGGTTGGAGCTACGGTCGACAGAGTTTGATGACTCTGAATTTCTAGACCACAGAACAGGTAATGACTTGAGTTACACAACTCGGCATTTCTTTTCATGGCACGTTGCGTGGATGTCACGGCGGTTAAGTGAGGTATCTCTGCGAACGCCGTTCCTAAGGGCCTACCTACTATTAACATTTGAATGATTCGGAATTATAAACATTAAACATAGAGTAGTTAGGAATTGTGATTGGAAGTAAATGTTAAAAAAAAGCATTTTCGGAGTTTCGATTATCGGAGTTGAAAATTTAGGTAATCTTTGGCGCACCCGTCTTCGTGACATATACAAAGGCCTGGAGAGAATTATAGTTTTATACTGTCCTAAATTTTTACCTCCACTATTTAAATCAAGTCATCACTACTACAGTATACTGTTATCACCACCTACCACCACTAATGATCACTAAACCATAAATGCGATAATTTATGTTTAAGTTAGGGCAGTAAATCAGGTATGCTTATTCGGTGTGTGCTGTCCGCGGTCCTGACAAGATATGGGGATAATACTTACGATAAGGAGTTTTAGTACAAAGCAAACTGTACAGGCCGTTGCTTTGTACTAAAACTCCTTATCGTAAGTATTATCCCCATATCTTGAAGAGAGTCGCCATATAATAACCGGCGGACTTTGTTGGTCAGAGACTAGGCATTGAGGACCGCAGAAGCAGTCCCCTGCCCATAGTCCACGTTTCAAAAATTACAAATGCTGTTGGATATAACATAACATACACCCTCAATTTTTATTCGTTTTAGGGTAGATTCGATTAAACTGGAATAAGACTTACTCCGAGATTAGTCTATACAAATTCGGCGTTTAATCTAGGTATAAGACCTTATTCCAGTTTGGTCGAATCCACCCTTAATGAAATTAAGAGTGAATTCCACCCATGAAACTGAACAACTTTCCCAAAGAAACCTATGTGCAAAAATTACAAAAAAATTTCAACCTCCCATACAAAACTGTCCGATCAAGCTGACGACAATATTAAAGGAGGTCGAAATTTTTTTTGTCATTTTTGCACATAGGTCATTTGGGGAAAGTTGTTCAGTTTCATGGGTGGAACTCGCCCTTAATTTCATTAAAACAAATAAAAATTGAGGGGTACGTAATAGCCTTTAGACCGTTAGTCGCCTTTTACGAAACCCAAATGAAGAGAGGGGTTGGTAGTACTATATTTTTAGTGAGCCGCTATACCACATCATCATCATCAGCCTATAAACGTCCCACTGCTGGGCACAGGCCTCCCACGTGGACAATAGCACGTGGGCATATTGGGCCATAACTCATCACGCTGGCCCAATGCGCGTTGGTGGATTACTATACCATACCACAGCTCTATGTATATGTATAATAAAAATGGTACCTGAGTGCTCGCTGCAGCGATCGCCGTCCCTGATATGACGTCAGCAGCCGCGTTCACTATCGAGCTCATCTCGTCACCTGCGGGAGAGAGAGCTGGTAAGATACAACGCTGATAGGCTGGTAGGGTTGACGGCACACGATCATTGTTCAGCTATTGGTGTAACTGTCGCAACGCAACTCGCAATGGGCGATTTTCCGAGATCAATAAAAAGAAATTGGTTCCTAAGTGACTTCATAGATGGCGCTTAGCATAGATTAGTATGGCGCATGGTAAAAGGCGGGTTCATGAAGAGCACGTGTATGGCTGCGTAATATTTATTCTATTCCAAAATAGAAATAGGTTCTGGATGTCCTGAATATAAATAGGTAAAGACTTACTATTTTTTAATTCTTTTGGTAGACCAGTAAAAGTGTAGAATTTATTACAGCCCTTAGGTAGGTACGGCTGGTGGCCGGCTTTTATAAAACGACATCTATCGGGTGTTTTTGAACTAATTTTTACTTTTTAATTTGGGCTGTCAGAAAATCGCCCATTGAGAGTTCGCAATCGCAAACACAACGGCAACATTATTGGTTCTGTAGTTTTTTCGGTTGATAATACTATGCTGCGCACTAGGCCGTGTTTTAGTTCCTTCTACTATGTGGTTTCTTTTGCCCAAAGGTTGCCTAGCAGAAAGTGCTGCCCTAGCATTAAGGCCGCCTTTTGTTATATTGATTTCTTTCTTTTGTATTTTATTGTTTGTTTAGTGCAAAAAAGTATTTTTAATTTCATTCATTCATAATTTTTTTCTTTGATAGCTTTTTTTTTATTTCATATAACAATTCTTGACTGTCAGCCTCCAATTTACCTTAATATTCTATGATCTCACTGTTACACTATACACGTAGTAGCCTATTGACGTTTGCAACACCCTCTAATTTACCTAAAGACCAATTTACCTTTCGGTAGGGCTTGTTAGGTCCGTCTGGCTAGCAACCATCTTGTCTAAAGTCTGGCGCCACAACAACAATGTTAATGCATTGTTGTGCTCCGACAGTTTAGGGATACGATTAGGGTTGCCACCTTTTTTTAGGACGAATAGAGTATTTTTTAATTTTGTTAGAACAAAAATAAAGTACATAGCATAAAAAAGAGTATTTATTTATTTGTCCTTAAAAACGTATTTTTTGTTTCTTTTTGCGACATTTAAGAAAGACAAATATTTGTCTTTCTTGAAGATATTTACAGCCTCTTTGCAATCAAAATTTAGATTAAAAAATATAATCAACTCGTTTTTTATTAAGTTTAGGGTAGCTCTATTTCTTTCGTCTCTCCACTTTACATTCATAAGGGAAAAGACTCCTCTCAGTGAACGCTGAAGTACTCATAACCAGTAACGATCAGTTTTTCGTAAATAGAGTACTCTGTTGGTGTCGTAGATTATAGAGTACGTCTACATGAAAAAGAGTACAATACTCTATTTTAGAGTAGGGTGGCAACCCAGCCAGTTCCTCAGTGGTTGAGGACTCCGGGTGAAGCGCGCTTCCTTCGGCTTTATCGTCACTTACAATCTGGTGATAGGCCTTGGTGATAACCGTGACGCGTGGCGGTGAAAGAATACTACCACTCCCTCTCTTCCCTTTGGTGTCGTAAAGTGCAGTAACGGACTAAAGACTGCACATACATACAACAGCATATAGCGCGATGGGCTCACCACCTGCCACGCTGAGCACATGGGCAGTCACTATTTGGTGAAACGTGGATGGCAGAGGACTGCTTTTGCTGTCCTCATTGCCTAGTCTCTGACTAACCCTTCGGGGATAATAGTCGTGATTATATATATGTGTGTACAACACAGGTAAAGAGTTCTGCATCTGGGCAAAGAACAACTATTTGTAAGGAAGCAACTCTAAAATTGCGAAAGTAAATCAGCTGTTATATAATAATAATAATAAATTTATTCCAATAATAAGTTACATTATTACTAATGATTGAGGTCATCTTTTAAGCAAAAAAATGCCTGTTACAGGTGACCTCGCTCTTCCATAGCTAATCCATACATAGCTGTTCCATACAAAATTTCAAATACTACTTGACAATGTATGGAGGATGTTAATCTGTTTTACCTTTTATCCCTGTCGAATACAACGTTTCTGAAGGCATATTTTAGCAATAGGTTAATACATTGTGATAGACCGAATTGCAAGCGCGTAAAAGCGCGCCTTTATGCCAAATTTTCTATTGAAATTTTTGTCAGATGTAATTTGAACTTGATATATTTTATTGGGCAGTTGTTACTTCCACTTTTCTCCAAGGCTTCACTTCTACTGTCATAGACAGGTATTTGGGCTTTGTTTTCATGTTTCCAAGGAAAGGCACGTCCAAGAAAATAATCAAGTATCTTTCGCCATCGCTCTTAAAATAGTCCAGACATTCAGTGAAGCTGTCAAAGCTTTCTACAGATAACAGTAGGTAAATCTTCTCAAAGAGATTTTACTTTGTTTACACAGATACTACTTGTAGCCATACATGGTATAATTTAAAACATAAAATTGTAGAATTGCTCGTAAAATATTGACTGCATAAATGCACACTTGCAAATTCTTTAGTAGTGTTATGCTTAGTTAGGTATAAAACTCAACAATTAAATGTTGTTTTTTTTAACAGTTTCTTTAATATATTTACTGCACCTTTCTGACAGACAATCTGGCAGTTCAATAATACTATATTATCCTCAGAGTAAATATTATCTAATATTTACTCTAAGATATTATCTTTAAGATATCTGTTACCTGTTACCGTGTACCTATTGTATTCTTCTTACTCTACTGCTTATTCTATGGGCTTAGAGCATTTTAATGCTCTAAGACTATGGGTATAAGGCCTTCATCTCAGCTGATGTTTCAGGTGATGATAAGGCCGAATGTTAAAAGGCCACTTCACCCAAATTCCCAAACTACAGGGGAAACTACTATATACATACATAATCACGACTATTATCGGGTTGGTCAGAAACTAGGCAATGGGGACAGCAAAAGCAGTCCTCTACCATAGTCCACTTTTCACCAAATAGCGATTGCACATGTGCTCAGGGCGACAGGTGGTTAGCATATCGCCGCTCTATGCTGTTGGTAGTATGTACAGTCTTTAGTCCGTTAGTCGCCTTTTACGACACCCAAGGGAAGAGAGGGGGTGGTAGTATTCTTTCACCGCTACGCGAAACGGTTATTGAAACTACCTAGGTACTTACCTTATTAAAATAGACATTCTAATAAAAGTGTATCAGGAATTAAATCATAGTAAATGAAGTGTAACTTTCATTGCGCCTATACTAGTCATTTACATGACAAAACCAGTGAATGTTGGAGTTGATCAGTGCCAGTACATAAGGTGACTGCTAGAAACCGCAAGAAACTTCAAGGGCTGGTCAGGTCAAGTGTTTTAAACATGACAAATATGACATAAAAGGAATTCGTGTTTTTTTTTCATTTTTAATGAAATAATTCATTTTGTGAATTTTAATTGGATAATCTTTCAATATCTAATTTATTTTAAAGCATACGGCCGCCTGTTGATCCGTTCGCGTCAACTCGGCGATAAGTACCTACGTTGACGGGTCAACAGACAGACGGCCGGCCGGCCGTTGCCCCCGTCAGCTGGGCGGCCGATAAGTACCTACCTACGAAAAAACACGAGGTCCTTTTTTGTCATTTTTGTCATCTATAAAACACTTGACTTGACCAGCCCTTGAAGTTTCTTGCGGTTTCTAGCAGTCATCTTATACTATAGTTGATGTTAACAGTAGGGAATGCGTGTATTTTGACGATATAAGGGTTCAATCGGTTCAATTTAGTGGTTTTATTATCACACACAGCACATGGACGCTTGAAGACACTATTTCCTTCAGGCAAGTCATAATTACCCAGCAATTTCACTAGATAAAGTACTGATCAGGCCGGAACAGTATCAATCCCAAATGCAAAAAATAGGTAACAAATAGAGGGACTCGAATTCAGGATTCGCAGTCAGTACCTGACTGTGTGTATAGTAATAAATGCAGTGTTATTAATGCACAGGTTAGTTGTATAGTAATTAATGCTGACCACTCTCACACAAGGAGGCCGAGGAGGGTCCGTGAGAATGCCATCCACGCGGATCTGTTTCGTCGCAGACGTAACAGGAGAAGGAGACGGTTATATTGCTTGCCTGTTTCTCCCGCAATGATTTGATAGTGAAGGATAGGAATCCCTAACCATCGCTGGCCTCAGGACACATCTAGAACACGCCTAACATCCTAAGGCGTGTTCCATTTATCGGGCCGCTGCTGCGGTCCCAGACCACCAGCGGCAAGTGAGGGGGTGTACTTGGGTTTCAGTGGGTATTCCCCCTTCTCCCGCATCCTTGTTAAGGTCTTCGGGCCTGGAGAACCCCACATTACCACCCGTCCTACCCCGGACGTGGTGGTACTTACTCAGTAATGAGTTTTCCCAAAACAAAAGAAAAAAAAGTGTCACTGACCACTCATCCACCCGGCCTTCAAAACTAAGTTCAGTGACATTAGTAAACAAAAAACAAACGCTGTTGATCCGTTCACTGTGCCATAACGCGCGCAGTCGACAGCAGTAACTTAACTCTTTAGTACCTCATCACACCAATTCGCTCGGAACGAACGCGCTCGTGCACCCATAAAAATGTCACGCAGTACTTGGTATGACAGGGTACTATAGTGTTAAGCTACTTCTGAGGCCGAGCGTACCGTTAGCTAGCAGGCGTGCGTCCGCGCACGTCACGCGGTTTTTATCGCTGTACCACGACAACTGTCGGTACGCGACGCGATTGGTTACCTCTGTTCCTTACGTTCTTTTAATAACCGTTGATTAAGACTACCGTAGTTTAACGCGCAATGAACTAGAAATTCTTTGGACAAGTTGCAAGACGTGTGCTCGTAGTCAAGGTTTTACGCGTGTTTTTAGCGACGCGGCGGCGGCGGCGCGTCCGCCGCCGTCGCGTCACTCTTTACTCATGTGGTCGCGTCGACTGTTGTTCTGGCACACTTTTTGAATAAACTTCCTTTTCGTAGTACCGCTTCCTTGTGACCAACATTTGGACACTTTGGTCTTTTTAATTTTAAACGGATGACTAACTAACGGTGTTGGAACACCGCGAATTATTACTTCTCGTGACAGCTTTACATATTTTGTTTTGTCGTGAAAGTATTCTACGAAGCAGATATTAGTCACCGTTAATTCGCTATCTAAATTGTTAGTATTTCAATTAATTAACTAATATATTATTATCCTGTAAGAGCAAGACTTAACAAGTTAAGCGTCTATCGCAATGCGAGATCACCAATGATGATATGTCTTTGGGGATCACTGAATGGGAGACCAAAATAAAAAAATCTTGAGCTCGTCCGTGTTTCGCACGTAGGGTTACCACCCGTGACCCGGGCATGTCCGGACTTTTAGACTCTAGTCCGGATTTTGTCCGGCTCTTTTATTTGTCCGGATTTTGGAATATGAGTAACAAAACTATTAAGTAACATCAAATAAGTCTTTAATCTTTATTAACTTTTGATTTATCTAAAACAAAATGCAAAAAGTAAGTAATGTTTCCATTTTGTGACTAAAAAGTCCCGACTTATATCGAATGTCAGGCTTTTTGTCAGGACTTTTCAAATTCCGAAATGGCAACCCTATTCGCACGTAAATCCGTTATTCCCGGTGGATATCGTAAGATGGTAATCGTTAAAACCCATCAAACCGCCATTTTGTTGTAGTTATGTTATGTTAACCTATTCGCGTAGCGGTGAAAGAATACTACCACCCCCTCTCTCTCCTAAGGTGTCGTAAAAGGCGACTAACGGACTAAAGACTGCACATACTTCCAACAGCAAAGAGCGGCGACGGGCTCACCACCTGTCACGCTGAGCACTTGTGCAGTCGCTATTTGGTGAAAAGTGAACTATGGTAGGGGACTGCTTTTGCGGTCCTCATTGCCTAGTCTCTGACTAACCCTTCGGGGATAATAGTCGTGCTTATATGTAATACTAGCGGCCGCTCGCGGTTTCACCCGCGTGGTTCCCGTTCCCGTGGGAATATCGGGGTAAAAAGTATCCTATGTGTTAATCCAGGTTATAAACTATCTGTATGCCGAATTTCATCCAAATCCATTCGGCAGTTTTTACGTGAAAGAGTAACAAACATCCATCCATACTTACAAACTTTCGCCTTTATAATATTAGTGTGATTAGGATTTATTTATTTTCAATTAATGACCATAAACGATAGAACGAATATAACGAGTATGTTTACGTTTTTCGTTACATCTATTGTGCTATAATTATTATGATACTTTGCGAAAACTTTTTTAGTGTTATTGTTCATCTTCGAATGATTTCCTTACGACTGTGTGACACGACATGTTATGAGAACTTAATTTTTCCACAGTCAAACCGTATATTGAACGTGATAAATTAATTGATGACAAAACCCATTGTTGGATCATCAATTTATCATTCGTATCAAACTTATCGTTGCTTTATTTGATATGATTGTTGGTTTTTGTATGGCTCTAATTATAGCTCTTCACATATTCAATACAACAACAAAGAACCTTAGAACAAAGCTTGCTTCTTTTATTTTTTTTTCTTCTCAGCCAGTGTCAAAGTTTATGTATGTACATATCTACACCCTTAATTTTTATTCATTTTAATGTTATTAAGGGTGTGTTCCACCTATGAAACTGAACAACTTTCCCCAAGAAACCTATGTGCAAAAATGACAAAAAAATCGACCTCCCGTACTGTTGTCGTCAGCTGATCGGACAGTTTTGTATGGGAGGTTGAAATTTTTTGTCATTTTTGCACATACTTTTCTTGGGGAAAGTTGTTCAGTTTCATAGGTGAAACTCACCCTTAATTGGTTTTGTATAAAGAAAAATTAAGGTTGTATATAATGGGACAAACGAAGAATTTTTTTGGAATGTGGGACAAAACTTCGGGACGAACGTAGCAATAATCGCTCTGACTAACTGTTTAGTGATAATAGTCGTGAATCTAATTTACTTGTAATTTGGGACGAAGCACAACTTCAATAGTGATATGGGACAAACTAAGAATTTTTTGGAATGTGGGACAAAACTTCGGGACAAACGCATAAATCGCTCTGACTAACTGTTTAGTTATAATAGTCGTGACTTTAAGTATAACAATTATAAGCAACGGCTTTATGAGCCTTTCGAAGTAAGGAGAAGCTCAAGATTGTTTAGTCACCCATTCGGCTAGCTGGAATTAGCGAAAGCCTACCGAATGTAGCTTGTGAAGCGTTTCCCAAACACTATGATAATGTTGTTTCAAAAGGAGGTAAATTAATTAAAGAGACCTCCGTATCGGAACTATCGGAAGGTCCTCAAGCTAATGAATCTAATAGCAAAGAGTGCCTTTAACAAAGTGACACTATCCTATAAATGCTTTTAAGGATTTACGTTTCCTTAAAGAGTAACTAAGATATTCTTACAACTGGCAAAAGTTAGACAGCTCATTGAAAGAATGCTACCAACCCATCTCTTCCCGTGAGTGTAGTAAAATAGGCGACTAACGGACTAAAGACTGCATACATCCAACAGCGTAGAGCGGCGATGAGCTCACCACCTGTCACGCTGAGCACATGTGCAGTTGCTATTTGGTGAAACGAGGACTGGCTCGTCTCTGACTTATCTTTAGTTAGGGGATCGTGGATGTACGAGTATGTATGACGAAACTTCCAAACATTTTTACGCAATAAATCATCAGCTTGTAAACGTCCCATTGCAGCTGCTGGGTACAGGCTTTCTCACATGGACAATATCACATGGACAAATGTCACATGGACAATATCACAAACAATATCACATGGACAAATCACATGAACAATATCACATGGACAAATCACATGAACAATATCACATGGACAATATCACATGGGGAGGTTGGATCCATCTTTCGAGGACAACCGGGACTAATGGTTTTACGCGCCTTCCGAAGCACGGAGGAGCTCGAGATATTTTTAATTCGGTCACCCATCCAACAACCCGGCATTGCGAAAGTTGCTTAGCGGGCAAGATCGCAACCAGAACGCGCTACCCGCTGCGCCCCATCGAGCTCCTCTTACTTAATGTTACGCAATAACTGATCTTAAAACTCGTACAAGTAAAGTGGTTTTTCTCTAAATTGCGTTTAATAGAACAATTACTGTTCTAACTCGTATAAGTGCATTCAGATTTAGTAGAAAGTGATTCTGCCTGTTCATTGGACCGGCGCCGAAGTATATACTTATGTACAGAACATATAAGCGCGCGATTGTACAATACTCTTTATCAAGAATGCTAAGCTGTTCCGGTAAAAATGTATGGTGTTATGCAACTGGCAAGTAATTAATATACACGAGGGGTTCTGATAGTGGACAACTGGGGCGAGAGAAAGTGTAATGAGCTATCACGGTGACAAATTTATTGAGCACCGCACTTACTTACCCGTAGTGGAAAACAAAGAATTGAAAAAAAAATGTCTGTCTCCCGCCTGAGTTTATTTGAGCGTTTTTTAACGCAAATAATCAAATATTACGAATGAATTGCTTTATTTTGTGCAAACCGAATACAAAAAAGCACACTCATGATTATCATTTTTTTTTTCCAAAAATGAAAAAAAGAGAAAAAATTTATGAAAATTATTATAATAATGTAATTGAAAAAGTATATTCGTTCATACAATTTGCTTTGTTAACCGCTAGTTTTAGAAGCCACCTTTCAACATTTAAGTGTTTAACGACCATCTGTATCTCCGTAATAAAAATTGATACGGATTCCTTAAGATCTTTCCACCAAAATGTAGAGACTTTTGCGCTGTTCTCTGGATCTACTAAAACCTGTTTGTTTTAACCTCTAACGGGCCAATCACTCCAGGTTAGAGGTAAAACCGCAAAACTAACGGCGATTTCTGGATGATAAACGAAATTAAAGAATTACAACCCACAATGGGTAAACTAATATTGAGTATTGGACAGTGGCGTAGCATACCTTAGACGGGGCTTGTAACGCTAGCATGGAATTTACGATTTTTTTTTTTTTTTTTTGGCTATATAAACAAAAATAACAAGTCTGATTCTGTTTCTTCCCAGTCTTCCCACGTAGAAGTCCAAACATTTTTCTTTTATCTTACACGTTCTCGGGCTCATACCCTGATTGACAATTGTATTCTTTTTTGCATATTTGTTTGTTATTTATACTTTTTTATGTTTGTCAATAAATGTTTCTCTCTCTCTCTCATACGGCGCGCGGCGGTATTTAGGTAAAACCGTGACTAATAGTCTGGCTTACCGGGTCGCGTGGCGGTGAAAGAATACTACCACCCCCTCTCTTCCCTTGGGCGTCGAAAAAGGCGACTAACGGACCAAAGACTGCACATACATCCAACAGCATAGAGCGGCGATGGGTTGAGCACCTGTCACGCTACGCATGTGTGCAGTCACTATTTGGTGAAAAGTGGACTATGGCAGAGGACTGCTTTTGCGGTCCTCATTGCCTAGTCTCGTGTCTCTGACTAACCCCTCGGGGGTAATAGTCGTGATTATATGGATAGGTGTAATGTATAGGTATGTAATAGTCTGGCTTATGGCGAAGTCTTCATAGGCTTTTGTGGTGTCACATGTCCACCAAGTAGCAAAATTCTCCTATAGTTGTTGACTTATAAGACTAAACATCTTATAGCACACTAATAGACGCTTTGATTAAAATCACTGATCTTGTTAAAGCAGCTTAAGGGACTATTAGCGCTACAAGCAATTTCGATCCTATTACGGAGTCCTATAAACATTTACGATTACTATAGGACTAAAAAATATCTGGTCCTAGAATACTTACATGACCACATTTTGCTACTTGACCACGTGAGGAGACCTAAACCCAGCTGGGGTTCTTAATAGCTTGATGATGAACATGAAGACACGGTTGTAGGTTTTTGTGAGCGATTCACAAAGTGGGTTGTGTTGTTGGGGATAAGTCGGAAAAAATCGTCAGTTTTTACTTCCATTTTAATTGCAGTCTCTTTTAATTTGGTTCCTATATTGCAGAATTCCATAAATTAAAGCTGAGACCCCGAGCAAGACAATGCAAAATTAGGTTATCATTAAAATACTCCAAATACTTCGAATGATAATCTTGAATTTTATGAATAAGATCTTTCTTGTTCGCGCACCGTCAGTTATTTCATTTTAACGACATTTGACAGCAGTTAAGTCTTGCAACGATGTAATAAAAAGAAAGTTCGATCAATTTACGTCTACTTAAAACGCAAGCAAAATTTTGTGTTATACACAAACGAAAATTTCTAATATTAATTCTATGTCACAGACTATTAGAGTAGTTAAACATTCCTAGATTTAACCATACAACTGTCGCTATGTACCGGTACCGATTTATGCTTAATTGTGTATGGGTTAAAGTTCCTAAATTAATATCGAAATAAGTAGTGCAAACATCTGTTTTTGACATCGTCTTACGTTATGCCGCGACCACCTACAAGCTGTCACAAATTCAAACGTGTGGATAGAGCGTTTGGCTTGTTTTGCAAGCGCTTGTAGCCGATCCGTCGAACAAATCACAAATCCAAACTGTAGATTGGAGTTTGCGGCAAGTGCCAAGCGTGCGGACGCGGCATGAGACAATACATAATATAACTTTGTAGTACCTACCTACGGATCTAGTAAGCCTTCCGGGCTAAGTATTCATTTTCATGGTTAAAACTGCGCTTGTCACTGCACTTGCGTTTGCCATTGCCGTGACATGTCAATGCATGGCCTTGAGTGACGACATTACTAATTTACCTATGCTTTGCATAAATATTTATTAATTACTTACATTTCTTATATGTATTTTAAGAATAGTTTTTGGATGGTTTGTATGAATAAGCATCTCATCGTAAAATAACTTAAGTATACCTAACATATTGTGAGATTAACCGTCGACATATTAATTTAATAAATGCTTCTCTTGCCATCCTAGAATACTTCATGTTAATTTTAATCCTTGTACAATAAGGCAATCAGAAAAGTCGGAAACAAGATCGTTTGTTGTGGAATTTTTTTAAACCAATTTATACAGAACGAAAGTGAAACGCTTGATTCCGTTTCGATACAATATAAGTGTAGCTGAATGCTAGTTGTAGAGTTTTTAAACAATAGTGCACTCGAGGCAATAGACAAAGAATAACGTGTCAGTAATCGTCAAAAGACTTTTAAAAAAGTTTATTTGAATAGGTTTTCTGAGTTGGGCATTAACTATCTATTGAACTACTACTCTGATAGTTGCTATAGAATTATTCTCGATTATAGTTGTAGTTCTAAAATTAATATTATATTATTTAAACCCTAAGTAAATGTTACTATTCAATCCTGATGAGAAACACATTACACTTTGACAATACAATAGAAACTTACCTCGTGTCGTACGCTGTTACAAATACAAATAATGACATCTAAAACAACCCGAACACAACATTTCACTCATTCGACAAAAAATGTTACACGCTTCACACTTTCACCGTCCATTATAACTTTTAACCCTTCCAAAGAAGTTATTTCACTCGCGATCGCGAATCATTTGTGTTTTTAAATAGTTTTGTAGTAAAGTTTGTTTAGTAAAGAAGCGCGGGTACTTTCTTCTGTAGCCGGTGTAACACTCTTGAGCTCGTAGGCTTGTTCGGTGAAATGGTGGGAGAAATGGTAGTCGGGGGGTTTTCGTTTGTGTCCTTGCCAATGAAACGGTTATGGACTAAGTATGTAGAACAAACGGTATGGTACCAGTACTAAGTAAACTCTGGAATGTCTTATAAAATTATATTAATTTAAGATAAAATAAAATAAAATAAAATCATTTATTCGCTCAAAACATGGTAATATAGATGGTCATGACAATAGTACGAACATACATCTTTTACCAAATTGGCATGCAAATATTAATAATAATTCTCATAAGTTACAAACAATTAATAATAATTTAATAAGTTACATTAGATCATTCATTAAATTCATTTTATACAATATTTAGATATTCTGAAACACCATAATAACAATGCTCGATTAATAGTTTCTTTAATTTAGATTTAAATATTGGAACAGATAATGATTGTCTTACATCATTTGGTAATTTATTATAAAGCTTGATCGACATTGCGAGACAGCTTTTTTTGTACATTGTTGTTTTTGGTATATGAGACATTACCAACCTAATTGTATTTCTGCTCGAACGTGGATATATGTCCTTTGCAGAATTAAAAAGACTCATGTGCTGTCTAACAAAAACACACGATTCGAAAATGTACAAACTGGGAAGTGTCAGTATTTTAAGTTACTTAAAGTACGGTTTACATGAGTCTAAAGGACTTAGTCCCGCTATGGCACGAATACATCTCTTTTGAGCAATAAATGCTCTTATGATATCAGTAGAGTTACCCCACAGAAGCAACCCATATCTTAGCACTGCCGCCACATAGGCATGGTATGCTGTGAGAGCAGTTTTGTCCGACACAGTTTGGCGCAAGCGTCTAAGAACAAACACAAAACTGTTTACCTTACTAATTACCTTCTTTACTTGAGCTTTCCAGTTCAAGTGTTCGTCGATGGTTATACCAAGAAAAGATGCCTGATCCACTTTTTGTATCAATTCGTTCTGATATTGTATTTTTAACTTCCGCTCATCTTTGTTATAATTGTTCCGAAACAATAAATAGTTCGTCTTAAGTGCATTGAGCATTAACTTGTTTTGGCTAAGCCAATTAGCAACTCGTGATATTGTAAAATTAATTTCCATTTCTAAATCAGTATTTTGTTTCTTATTTGAAGTTACAATTATGGAAATATCATCAGCAAACAGTACAGTCTTATGAGATGTTACAGCTGGTATATCATTGATGTAGAATAAGAAAAGAAGAGGTCCTAACACACTTCCTTGTGGAACACCATAATGGTTGACTTGATAGCTAGATTCATAGGTAGTTAGAGTATCATTTTCATCTAAATTACTTATTTGTACACACTGCAATCTATTACTGAGATAGGTTTTAATCCAGTCTAAAGGAGGCCCTCTGATTCCATTTTGTTCAAGCTTACTCAGTAAAATAGGATGAGATACAAAATCAAACGCTTTTGTCATGTCAAAGAGCAGAACGCTTGTGTCATGTCCTTTGTCTAAATTTGTTATGACACTATTAATAAGATTAAACATAGCTAAAGTAGTAGACTTATGTTTTTGGAATCCGTTTTGTTCTTCTTTTATTATTTTAAACTTATCAAACATTGTAATAGAAATCGAAAGAGAAATATCAATTTAAGTTTACGTTTTGCCGGTAGAATTTAGATAGACTTCCGGTTAAATATTTTTTTAAAGTTCTTTTGTAAAATCATCTTAAAATTATATTATAATATTATTATGAGATTATGCCCGCTGCTTCGCTTGCATAAAAGTTGCCTAAAACTGGCTCCATGGCCCCATCGGTATCTATGGCAAAAATTATCAAAATCGGTTAATTGGCTTAAGCGTAAAAGCGTAACAAACAAACTCACTTTCGCATTTATAATATTAGTTAGAATAAGGATAATAGCATCCAGACGAAGGGAAAGTAACCGCATCATGGTTTCTGAGTAATTTAATAAAATGAAAGTGCTAAATACGATTCCGCCATATCATTTTAGTTCGTACCGTGACGCTTAATCAAGAGTTGTGGTGTAAACATTATTAAATATATATACTTACTCGTACATCAGCCGCATTTTATTTTTGTCTTTTTATTTGATATCGTCACGATTACACAACGCATTCTTAGTAAAACATAGACCAAACTCAAAGGAGAATGACCAAACCAGCCTATTCGATATCTATTGCGTCTTAATCATTCCTTCACATATTAAAAGTGTTCTCTTAAGTTATAATGATTACTGTTAAAAAAGGTTTTCTATAAGTGATAAATAAATGCTGAACTGAACTGATAGTCATACTATAACAGTTGTCATAACCTCAAAATACCTAAAAAGTCGTAAGCTAAAAATAATTAGCTTCAAACTCCTGCATGATATTGTAATGTAATTTTTTCTTCATAATTCAGAGCATTTCTGCTATTGATTACTATTTATTTCATTAAAGCGCTGTGTTATGCTAGCTAGCTAAAAAACTAGCCTAACTCCCATAGTAAAATGGTCATTCTCCTTTTGATTTACTGAAATATCGACTTTAAAGAGAGTCATTAAAAGGGGTGCGTATCATTTCATATAATGACATATGAACTAATTACAAAGGACATAACGTTCATTGGATATAATTTTTACTTGATCTATATACACTTCCCATAACAACATTACGTATACTAGTCATTTGATATAATACTCATATTCTATAACAACTTTTTCTATAAAGCTATATTGGTATAATAAATTATTCTATGACTTCATTTGATATAATTTTTACTTTAAAATAAAATTAGCATTTTAACCCAAATTTAATTTTAAAAAAATCATTAAAAGTTAATACGTTGTGTTTTTGGTAAGGTTGTGCCACAAAAGGCAGTGACAGAAACGAATCGCGGCAAAACGGACTCCACGTAGACTTGTCTGCCCTACGCTAGAGTGTAATTTAAGCTCGCGTGGGACCGCCAGAGCCCCGCAGCGCCGAAGCCGTGAAAGAAACCATGCCTGCTGCATGCTTGCTTGCATGCTGCATGCTTGCTTGCATGCTGCATGCTTGCTTGCATTCTGCATGCTTGCTTGCATGCTGCATGATTGCTAGCATGCTGCATGCTTGCTCGCATGCTGCATGCTTGCTTGCATGCTGCTTGCTTGTTTTCTTGGAGGGTGCCCTTTGGGTCTGAGTATTATATGAATAATGTTTTATACCATTAGATTATTATATCAAATGTTTATTATATTATATGGACATTATATCACATGGAATTATAGATTCTAAAATTATATTATATGTTTATTATATCAAGTCAGTTGTTATATCAAATGAAATTATGTGAAATGAAGTTATAATAAATGAACGTTAGATCATAAGTATTTATATCAAACATTACATACCCCATTAAAAGTTAGGAAAGAACGTTTTAGCAAGAATGCGACAAGTTTGGTTAGTAGTGATCTTGCAAGTATCTTGTGGTCCAAGCTCCATGCATTTTTAAAGGCTTTTTTCTTCTTCATCTTCCTGAAACTTCCTGAAACTGAGTCAGCAAATATCATGCGGCCCTTGTGATGGAGGGCATCACGCGCACAACGCACACAGAAGCTTCAGTTCTTATGCCTCTCTATGCCCTGTATTTTTACTGGATGTAGTACTCTTCAAACCGGAAAACGCAGCAATTTAATACGATACTGTTTGACGGCAGAAAAGCCTATTAGGGTGGTCGCCATCCATTCGATTTCTGGGCAGATTCGTACGGTTTCCGTCTTTTGACGGGGTCAACATCTCGATCGCTATAGCAAATAGAAAGTAGTAGTTTCAAAGTCAGGCTGCCAGGAACAGGAAAACGGTACTTCCTCAAAAGAAAGTGACAGGAATACTAGATACCATAATACCAGTTCACGTAATAGCTGTTACATATCACAAACCTGTTACGCACTGCTCTCCCTTGAGGTGACTGCCCTTATGACTAAACATAGACCGCAACGTAATTTGATTTCTAACATAAACGGAGTAAAGTTGTAAATCCACTTTGCGTTACTATTTACAGCTTCCAGGTGGCTGTTTGCGTGTTCGTTACGATCTTACAAGTTAAGCAACTTTCGTGATGTCGAGTCACCGGATGGGTGACTAAATTAGCAGTAGGGACGATTCCCTGTCACTGAGCCTGCAATCGAACGGGGTAGATCTAATTCTAAATTCAGCGAAATTCTAGACAAATGAGGTGGTTAACGATTATGTTTTACAAAACCAATATTGTTTGCACCATCATTTTTATTTGCTTCTTCGTTAAATAATTACTTATAAACAGTTATTCAACACCTTACTATGTAAGGTAATAATAACCATTACATAATATCTTACTATCACATTACACTTGAACATAGTATATTAAATTACTGTGTGGTTTATTTACTGTTACCTATTAAATGTGCAAATGGGCTTTACCTGATATCATTAACTTATTAAAAACTATTTAAATTACGAGTAACTATTAATGTATTAAAAATTGTCTGTTTGCTAATATTAGTTATTTTTTATTACCCTATACGATCAGAAGGTCAAAAGGCCCCAGTACACATTGGCGTATGTTGGCCCACTGCCGGCCGGCCATCGCCATTGTGTAGATCGATAAATATGGCCGTCAGTGGGCCAACATACGCCAATGTGTACTGGGGACTTATGCAGCAAAACGTCCAACAGCCCGAAACGTCTAATTAGCAATAAGCCTAATTAAACATGGACCTTCCATGTAGCAAAACGTTCAAGTCCAAGATCTATTTCGCAAATCGTGACATTCTCAAAATGGCTGTCAATCAACGATGACATAAGTAATTTTTTTAATATCTATTTTAGTAAACAAAAATGAATCTCCAAATGTTGCTAAGCGCAAAACTCGAGAACGGCTCGACCGATTTGACTGAATCTTTTTATTGTGTTTGTAATGGCCAGAACAAGGTTTATAATATAAGAAGCGAAAATTCGTCACTTTATACGGGGTATTTACTTACTCTTTATACCTTTCCTTTACTAAGTAGCAAATATTTGTGCATAATGGAACGCGGAAGTTTAAAAAGTGTATATCAAAGACTTTTTCTATAAACATTTCCTTTTTTTTCTTTCAGGCGGATGCTGCGGCTCACAGCAGAAGCGCACCATAGTGGGCGGCTGGGCGTGGGCTTGGTGGCTGGTCACGGATGTGCAGCGCATCTCCCTGGAGGTAGGCATCCTCAATTCCTCATACTTACCTAGTGACTGAGATTTCCGTGCTTCGGATGGCACGTAAGACCAAACCAACTTTTGGTCTTTTCATAAATGTTATCGTTATTTGATCTTATCTTAGTGCTGTGCTGCACAGCACTAAGATAAGATCAAATAACGATATAAGATCTAAGACAAGATCAGCCTCACGTGATTAATTGACGGCCCCTCGTATGTATTGTATGTATATTGAATCTCGACTAATTTCCCAGGTGATGACCCTCAACCCGATGTGTGAGATGGTGGAGACCGCCCAGGGTGTTCCGCTGACTGTGACCGGTGTTGCCCAATGCAAGATCATGAATGAGGATGAGCTGCTGACGACGGCGTGTGAGCAGTTCCTGGGCAAGACGGTCAAGGAAATCAAGATGACCATCCTGCAGACGCTCGAGGGCCACCTGAGAGCTATTCTCGGTAAGTTTTTATATATTCAGTACCTACCTAACCTACCCTATATATGTTTTTTTATATTTTACGGATAAGCACTTGGCCTGTTGGCCGTCATAAAAATGAAGAAAAATGTTTCATTACATTTACAAATTAAACTATCATAAAATACATCATTAATAATGTCTTGATTTTTTATGAAACATGTATTTATTTATTTATTATTTGGACAGTCAACAAAAACATATACTAACAAAAACAATGATACTGTTACAAACATAAGCCTTATCTAAGCACAGTTTTTACTTACAGACAGCTACGGCATGCGTTGTGGACTTTTTAAATCATTAATAAAACTAATCAAATTTACCTAAAATCTAATAAAATATTAATTATAGTGAAACTAAATACTAAAGACTAAAGGGGGTTCACGTGACGACCAACAACTTTGACACTTTCCTTGTATTTACGTGCATTTTGGTGAAAAATGTCCAAATCTTCCAAACCATTAGGGCGAGAATGGGCGTTGTATTGCCTTTGAATCCGGTTTAACGTGGAATGGTAACCCAGATTACTGTTCACTGATTTAGGCACGAAAATGTTAAATCTGCTTACTCGTGGTAGTTTTTTGGGTGTATTGATGTCAATTTGTTCCAGTAGATTAGAGCAATCAAGGCCACCACCCAAAAGCTTGTATAGAAACATGCTATCGTGATGTAGTCTTCTTTCTCTGAGACTTTCGATTTTAAAATATTCTAGACGGCTTTCATAAGATCCCAGAGTCTTAGCGAGGAAATTTCTGAAAGACAAGTGCAAATGTAAACTTACATGTTTCAATAAAAAAACAAGATTACTTATAAGAAATCTTATTTTGTTTGTTTACTAATTGATTGTTACAGGAAGTGTAAGATCTCATTGATATTCATAAAGATACGTAAACAAAATAAATTTTAATTAAATTCGCTTTTTTACATATCACACGTTCGTATCGTATCGATACGTACGTACGTAACTATTTCAGATTTCAGACATTTTACTAGTAGGTCGTTTTTCTTATGCTAATGCTATTCGCTAATGCCCCATGGGCATCGGGCATTTTGCTGGTTTGTCCTTCTGATACGGAGGGAAATCAGTCCCTGCCATCTAGCGTTGATGTTTGCAAACGATGATGTCTGATAGCATAGCTTCGTCAAATAGGTGAAAGCTTTAAACCACACTCGATTAGGAAGTAGTTTGCGGTAAGAGCTATAGATGTCTTTGTCATTGATTATTATCACCTGAAAAATAGCACACTTAGAGACCAGGTAATAACAACCCACGGAGTAAATATGAACCTGGTAATAGCTACCTCACTGGTTCCTATCCTAGTGGGTTATTTGAAGACCTCTTATATCCACAACCGGGACCAACAACTTTACGTCTCTTCTGAAGCATGGAGGGGCTCCAGGCATTTAATTTCATAACTCAGCGGTGACCCGGCATTGTGAAAGATGCTGTAAGTACTTACAAGATCACAACCCGAACGCAAAAGCCGGTTATGTTAACTTTATTTTGGTTACCTCTAATAGAATTTTCTCTCCGTGTACAAGATATACTGTAACGATATGGTTAGGTTACATTTAAATTTTAAATTTTAAAAAGGATTAACTAAGTAAATACTTTAGTATTATTTATTCTTTCTATTTTATTTATAAAAGTGAAAAAACATAGTAAGCTAGCTCTTACAAGTACAAACACTACTTATATAAATAGTAATCCAGATTTTTAATGACTGTTAAGTATTTTTCTCTTCTGTGACAATTTTTTTTCTTGTTCATTATTCATCGTGACCTTGGCCGGCAATCGCCTCAATGAGGCTCAATGGCAAGGTCAGAGCCGTGTACTAGCTGGTCATTATCTACATTAGCTGTGCTAATAGGCTCAATAGACCTCAAACGTAGTACTCCTTTTTAATTGTGCTAATTGCTTCCGCGATGTGTACGCCACACACAGAGACTTTCTATAGGATCTAACAATATCAATAAGCGAACGTTTACGGGGAGCATCTATACGTCACTCTGAGCGGGTGTGTAATGTTTGATATAAATACTTAAGGTCTAAAGTTCAGATTATATAATTACATTTCATATAATTTCATTTGATATAACAACTGACTTAATATAATAAACATTTAATATAATTTTAGATTCTATAATTTCATTTAAGTAATGTACTTTTGATATAATATACATTTGATATAATAATCTATTGATATAAAATATTGTTCATGTAATAAGCATGCAACACGCAAGAAAGCAAGCAGCATGCAAGCAAGCAAGCAGCATGCAAGCAAGCAAGCAGCATGTAAGCAAGCATGCAGCATTCAAGCAAGAATGCAGCATGCAAGCAAGCATGCAGCATGCAAGCAAGAATGCAGCATGCAAGCAAGAATGCAGCATGCAAGCAGGCATGTAGCATGCAGGCAGGCATGCAGCAGACAAGCAGGCATGCAGCAGGCAAGCAGCATGCAGGCAGGCATGCAGCATGCAGGCAGGCATGCAGCATGCAGGCAGGCATGCAGCATGCAGGCAGGCATGCAGCAGGCATGGTTTCTGTCACGGCTCCGGCGCTGCGGGACTCCGGCGGTCCCACGCGAGCTTATCGTCGCAGATGGCTTTCGCTCACCTGCTCCTCAGCTCGCGGGCCGCCTCGCCCCTCCGCGCCAACGCGGGCTTAAATTACACTGTAGCGTAGGGCAGACAAGTCTACGTGGAGTCGGTTTTGCCGCGATTTATTTCTGTCACTGACTTTAGCACAACCTTAACGAAAACACAACGTATTAACTTTTTGAGACAATATTTGATATCAATTTAAGGTTAAAATGCTATTTTTATTTATAAGCAAAAATTATATCAAATGAAGTTATAGAATATGATATTCTACCAATATAGCTTTATAGAAAAAGTTCTTAGAGAATATGAGTATTATATCAAATGAATAATATACGTAATGTTGTTATAGAAAGTGTTTTAGAACAAGTGTAATTTAGAACAAGTAAAAACTATATCCAATGAACGTTATGTCCTTTGAAATTAGTTCATGTCATTATATGAAATGATACGCACCCCACTCTGAGCATGCTCACCGAATTTGGTCCAAAAGTATAGGCTCGTTACCGAGATAATCCACAAAACATTATCATTGTTGGCGAAGCCGCTTGACGGGAAACTAGTGCATGTTAAATACTTATATATATCTTGTGTGTCAACATGCGTGAAAGTCAATATGCGGTTTTCAATTCCGCTTCTGACCCGTAATATCAGTTCGGTTGGTATCATAAAATACAGGATGATTCCCGGCTCAAGCAGGGGATTTTTCGAAAATCTTTAATGCAGTTTTAAATATTTTTGAAAATAAAGGAATGTTTCCTTTCAGTAAACAAATGAGAATCCAAGAGGACTGTAAAAGATAAAAAAATGTTGGTGTGATACTTTCTTTTAAAAATGGTGTGGGTGTAAATTACCTGAATGAATAAATTAATTATATGTATTATTATTATTCCGAACTGAAAAGAGGTCATGTAGTTGTACATTGCCCGTCGTCATTGGGAATGAAGAGAAAACCACAGCTACGATTAATTAGCTAAAAACATTAAAGGAAACCAATGGATGTTATCTGTAGATCTTTTAACGATCAAAGAAGAAAAGCCAACCTCAAAGATCTAATGATTTGTTATTAGCGGTGAGCGATCAAAGTCAATGAAACGCGTGGCGCATTGAGACCTCTCTTTCTTGTTAATTATGGGTAGGCTTACCTATAATTAAACCTATCGCTCACCGCTAATCACAAATCATTAGATCTTTGAGATTAGCTTCACTTCTTTGATGATTCACGCCTGCGTGAATGGGTCAAACACACTAGCTAAAAGGAAGTTTGGTAATAAGTAGATACATATATATTGATTAAATAATTATATAGATCTGTATAAGTATATATAATATATAATCACGACTATTATCCCCGAAGAGTTAGCCAGAGAGTAGTCAATGAGGAACACAAAAGCAGTCCCCTGCCATAGTCCACTTTTCACCAAAACGGACTGCTGTACATGTGCTCAGCGTAAATATCCATACAACGGCCAAATTCGATAAAAATAATGTTAAGTAAACAAATTAACATTTCTTTGTGCAAATATCTGTGTCAATCGGATTATCATAATATTTCCTTGAGTGAGATGCCCGAGATAACTTGCAAACAATGGTGTATTTCTTTCAAAAAACAGTAAAAATCCAAGTGAAACTAGATTTTTCCACTAAGAAATAACAGTAAAGTGGACATCTTTTAATCGAATTTAGCCCTAGTATAAATCGCGCTCAATTTGCAGCTTGGTGCTACAGTATGAAATAAATTACACTTCAAATGTTTTCTTTCTTTGGGATATTGGACCAGACCTATAGCAATGTTAACGCAAAATTACAATTTAAAAACAAAAAATTAAACATACTTTTAATTCAGCCCACAAAACTGAAGTCTGTTTTATAATTTACCTGAAACTGGTAAGTAGTTTTCGTGCCTCCCTAAACACAGATTTTAGATTACAGGCTAGTTTATTTTAACACTTCAACACTCAGCATGGTACTAGTCTTCCGTGTGCGTCCATCAACCCGTATTTATCTATCATGTCACGTCACTTCCGACTGCCAATTCTGAAGTTCCGCCCTCTGAATGAGGTGTCCTTTGCACTTCAAAACTTCCGCGTACTATCTAAGATATGAATTACCGTGATATGAGTGTCATCAAGTTCATCCATGCAAAGGTACCTCTATATTTCTGTCTCAATATACGATTGTTTGTTAATAGGTAGGTATATTTGGCGACTGCTAGAAACCGCAAGAAACTTCAAGGGCTGGTCAGGTCAAGTGTTACAAAAATGACGAAAAAGATTGCAGACTAACGTAGGTACTTATCGCCCAGCTGACGCGGACGGGTCAACAGACGGGTTGGGTCAACGGCCGGCCGCTAGTAGCATAGTTAATTCTTTCGTTTTATTTTTCTTATGTTATTGCTTTAAAATAAATTAGATACTCAAAGATTATCAAATTAAAATTGGTAAAATGAATATTTAATGAAAAATAAAAAAAGCACGAATTTCTTTTTTGTCATTTTTGTCATGTCTAAAACACTTGACCTGACCAGCCCTTGAAGTTTCTTGCGGTTTCTAGCAGTCGCCTTATATAATCCTTTATTAATATACTCACTTGCGGCCCGACCGCGCCATCTTAGAAACAACTTAGAAACACCGTCATACTTCAGGCATTTTGTACAAATTATCTAAAAATTATATTAAAAATCCATCGTCCTTTTGATCTTTTATAACTGAAAACCGCGTAAAAATCCAATGCATGCCGTATGAGAACAAAGCGGAGCCAAAGGTCACAGACACAAGAAAATAGCGACTTTATTTTATATAATGTAATGATAATAATGATGAAGTATTAATCCTGTATCCCATATGAATAGGCAATCCTATTTAGGTGCAAAGAACAGCTATTCGTATGGAAGCAACCTCCGTGGGAGCAACACTGAAATTACGAAAAGTATCATCTGTTCCATACAAAACTGCCAATATTATTCATCCAGTGATGTTACAATAAAAAGACGTAAGTAGATGCGTTAATGTGCCAAAAACTGGCACCATAAAACTATGCTAATTGGCTTATCTCACCATAACCAGAGAATATATAAGGTGACTGTTAGAAACTGCAAGAAACTTCAAGAGCTGATCAGGTCAAGTGTTTTAATCATGACAAAAATCACAAAAAATATTGCAGTCTAACGTAGGTACTTATCGCCCAGCTGACGCGGACCGGACGGGTCAATAGACAAGCGGGTCGACGGCCGGCCGCTGCCCGCGCGTTGTAAATAATCGTAAACTCTTTTATTATATTTTTCTTTTGTTATTGTTTTAAAATAATTAGATACTCAAAGACTATAAAATTAAAATTCATAAAATGAATTATTTCATGAAACATAAAAAAGCACGAATTTCGTTTTTGTCATTTTTGTCATGTCTAAAACACTTGACCTAACCAGCCCTTGAAGTTTCTTGCGGTTTCTAGCAGTCGCCTTATATACACTACCGTGAACCATAACGTAGTCTCAGGAAAGCGTTGTTGACAGTGTCAGTTTGCGTATATTCGTTTCCGTAAAACAGTTTTAAAAATGCCGTCTTGTGTAATATGACACTGTAGAAACTACACAAGAAAGACTAATAAAATTCATGGGATTAGTTACCTCGACCGTATGTTATCATCGTACGACGCTTTGGTCCATTATTGACATCACATTAGTTAGTACTGACATAACCTATCTACCATTGTTTCAACCTATACAATGTGTTAGGGGTGGTACTTCTAACCTGTTAAGGCTAAGTACTACATCTAAATTCATCGACAAAAAAAATAATATGAACTTATAAAAAGTGATTTTAAATCACAAAATAATTAAGTAATGATTTTTTTCTCACCAAAATAATCTCAAACATACGAAACAAAGTAATTTATTAGTTAGCCAGTGTCATTAGCTACCGTTTGCCATTTTTTCTGTTTCTCCGACGTATAAAACCTTTGATATCGCATAAAGTAAAAATGGTCATAAATTATAGGGGGAGGGGGTAGGACCCCCCATATAATTTTTTTTGTCGATGAATTTAGATGTAGTACTTTGCCTTATCGGGTTAGAAGTACCACCCCTATCACATTGTATAACGATATAATATTTGCTAGAATGCTGCTATACGATTCTCTAAGCGACACATAGACGCTGTGCGCATGGCTGTGATCTGCTGTCTCTTTTCAATTCTATGAATATGAAAGAGACAGAGTCACTTCTCAGCGCTGCGGCTGCGGCAGCCGCTGCTACCAAGGCTTTAACTTAGAGTGTCTTAGAGAATCGCACTGCTGTTTACTAGTGGATGCTCTGATTTATCCGCACCTTAAGACATATATATTACATATATTCATGAGTTGCGCCACTTTCTGATGCGCGAGCTCGGCGGTGTGCGGAAAGATTGTAGAAGCAATTCCAATAAGGTTCCACGAATTCCTCCTACTTCCTGTACACGTGATAAATCGATCAAACGTGAGTAGAGCCCGTTCGCGGATACTTTAGAAACATAGAAACGACTTATGAATTGCCCTACTTATTTAATCTCTGCATAAGTTCCATTACGTTGACAGTTGATAGCTTTTTTAATAACTGAACCAATATCCATCAATTCAAGCGAGACTTGATTATCATCATGTAGGCCTTTGCCTAGCAGTGGGACAGTGTATATTATTATATGTACTTCACTTTTACTTTATTTACGAGTCAGTAAATAGTATAAAATACATAAAAGTACGCTCCCAGTTAAATTCACCTAGAACTTGCCTCTCTTCCTATCGCGTACTATCGCGTAGCTCTTATCTCTTCTAACGACTGCAGGGTGTTCGCGGGCGTCCGTCCGGTCGGCTACAGGATAGTTATAGTCTGTTCAATATAGCTTGATTGATTCCTGTGACAGGTGTCAAATGGTCATGCCTAGCTCAGAACAATATGCTTTAGTTATTGTTCTGAGATGCCTACGGTCACAGATGTCTGTGCCTAGGGTTAAGACATTACATCATTATCTGTTTTAATATTTTTTTGCTTTAAATTATCATTTTGGATGCTGTTTAGATCATTTTATGTTTAGAAATACACAATTAATTATTTTAATGACTTTGCGGAGTGCATCTTCTGTACTTGTACTATTATGTATTCTTTGGCGCGCCACCGAGGGCATCCCGCGCGCAACGGACCCTGAAGCGTCAATTCTTATGCCTCTATGCCTTGTAATTTCACTGGATCTAGTACCCTTCAAACCGGAAAACGCAGCAATGTAAAACGATGCTGCTTGGCGGAAGAAATAGGTGTTAGGGTAGTCGCCATCAAGGAATACGACTGATTCCGGGCAGAATCCTGCCAACGTGCAAAATCATTCCTTTAGTCATCTTGTTAACGGGTCATGCATGGTTATGCTCTGTTTGGTGGGTTGTTCTAATTTCATCAGATTTGCTTTATTTGTAAATAAATATTCATGTTGATCAACATATGACTCAACGCTACACAACAATGGTTTCATTCATCGTTCATTTATTCATATTAACACTTTATCGAAGCATGTTATCTCACGGCCGTGAATTTAAGCTGACGTCCCTATTTTTGCTCTCATGAGTCAACGTACTACTTATGTAAAACCAGTCGAACTTGACCCTAAACTTGGGTCAACGAACGTATGCATATGCTTACCTTAAATCTATTCTAGAGTCTAACATTGTAACCAATAAGATATTTTTTCAAATACCTTCCTGCCTTGCTTTTTTTCTAATAGTTTGTTGGGACAGGAGCAAAACTCTTTTCATTCCATGATAAAATTCTCCTAATAACTTCACCCTTAAAAATGCAGACCATAAAGTTTTCGATGTATTGATTTTATTGGCACTCCAAATTTTACACAACTCATTACAGATTTTTTTAAATCGTTGTCAGTCAAATATCTCGCATTTCGCAAAAATGTAAATTAAATGCGCGTAGTATAGGTATCATATAATTACGCTTGTGTTTGCGTAAACTATTATAACATCCTACTAATATTATAAACGCGAAAGTTTGTAAGTATTAATGGATATTTGTTACTCTTTCACGTAAAAACTACTAAATGGATTTACCGATAGGTTATAACCTGGATTAACACATAGGATACTTTTTAACCCGATATTTCCACGGGAACGGGAACCACGCGGGTGAAACCGCGAGCGGCCGCTAGTATTATTATAAAGTAAAGTCGCTGTTTTCCTCTGTCTGTGGCACCGCACTATTCTCCTAAACCACGCAATGGATTTTTATGCGGTTTTCACTAAACGATAGAGCGTTAACTGAGGATGGTTTTTGTTTATATTTTGTAGATATATTTCTTTTAAAAGCTGAAGTATGACGGTTTTTCTAAGTTAGCGTGGAGGAAGGCGCGGGCGGGCCGCTAGTGCACTTATAAGAAACAATAACCTTTCGATTGCAGACTTTGTAACTTTAGGAATGAGTCAAGCTTATAGGGGGCGGGGGAAGGGGCCTCCCGACTGAGAAGAAGCTGGCAAGAAGTAACAAAAGCTACTTACAGTGTAATAGATATACTTACTATAATTAAGTAAAAATTTTACAAATTACATCACACCTAATTGTGGTTCCTTTCGCAATCTGGGCGACTTCTCTTGCTACGGAAACATTTACGTCAGTAACTATATGTTGTAATCCGTGACATTGGTTGCTTTATCGAATTTGTCAAGTGCTTGTTGCTTACGTTGTTATACATTATAAAGGAATGTCGTTTTCCTATGTCTGTGGCTTAGCTTTCTCATTTTAAACCATACAATGGATTTGTACGCAGTTTTCACCGATAGAAAGATCGATAAGGGACGATGTTTTTTTTATATAATTTGTCGATATTTTGTAAATAATGGGTAAAGTATGACGTTATTTCTAAGTTTCTAAGGACGAGGGCGCAAGCGGGTCACCAGTTTTAAAAGAAAACAAATAGCATTTCGCTACAATATACTATACAGGATGTGATACCGGTGTCGTCGGATCCTTTAATGGTATTTAATACACTTATAGGTGAAGGTTCCGGAGGCCCTAACCCCTCCCCGCTCACCTTAAACAAAGGAATAGGGTTAGGGAAAGGAATAGGAACTGTGAGGAGGGGCGGGGCGGGGGGGGGGGGGGGGGGGGAAGGGGCCTCCCGAGCCAGCTCAATGCGTGCTGCAACGCAGCGTGGCTCTACCACTCAGTCATTGTCACTCGTTTAGCACCACCTAGGGGTCACGTGTAGGGTCTCAAGGGTAAAACTACGGACGCGAGTAACTTTAACCCCCAAAGGCCTTCCTTAAAGGCCGGCAACGCATCTGCGATTCCTCTGGTTTTGCGGGTGTCCATGGGCGGCGGTGATTACTCTCCATCAGGTGACCCGCCTGCTCGTTTGAAAAAGAAATATTAAAAACCAAAAAAAGGTAAGTCATTTTCTTGTTCTTTTTTTTCGTTACATTTAATTATAGTAATATTATTTGAAAATGCTTGATATTAATCTATTGGCTACATTTGTAGCTATCAAATGACCTCTTTTGTGTTTGTGAGACCTCTACATAGCTACTTTATCAGACGCACCCATGCTTCGGTAACATAAAAATTTCAATGGCTGTCATTTTATTAGGGTTGGAGATAAATCTCATTTATGGGGTGATATGTCGATAAAATTGATTGTATTAAATACCATTAAAGGCTCAGACACCGGTGCCTAAACACATTGTATACACGCCAGCAGATAAGCCTATCCAAAACTGCCCAATTTCTTTAATCGATATTGATCCTTGTAACCAAGTCATAAGTTTCAAAATGTTTTGTGGAAATTTGACATTTGTGTTAGGTTGAAGCGCGTGCGTCTGTACATTGTAGGACCTCGACGAAGAATAGAATAGAATATAATTAGAATGTTTTCTATTACATACGTAATTAATCACATCACGACTACTATCCCCAAAGGGTTAGTCAGAGACTAGGCAATGAGGACCGCCAAAGCAGTCCTCTGCCATAGTCCACTTTGCACCAAATATCGACTGCACATATGCTCAACGAGGCAGGTGGTGAGCCCATCGCTGCTTAGATGTACTATCGCGGACCAGTATAAAGGTCAAAATCCCTTGCACACCGCGTCGTCTATTTGGTACGGGCACGCCTAGGGGTTGCAGTCCCGGTACTGTGGAGAAAACCGGTTTTCCCGGTACCAGAGTTAGCGCAGTACCGGGAAAACCGGGAAATTTCGGTACTTTTCGGTACTGAGATTTTAAACTTAGATTAACTAACTTTTGATATATGGATCATTGAGCAAAATAAAATATTACACAAAAAGTTTAAAATAAAAAAAATGTTTTGTCAATTGTTGTACTAGCTGTGGTATCACTTTGTCGAATGGAATTGGTTAGAGATTATCCGAGTTGAATGTTTTAAATTTAAAAGGGTCTATATGCAATGGATTTTTATCATGAGTGTTTTAAGGTGAGTGAATAATATAAATTCGTCCATAACCAAGACCGTTCAAACGGCGACAGACTACCTTCTCCAACGGATCCTCTCGGCCGAGATTGTGGTATTGGGAGACTTCAATGCCCACCACGTCGAATGGCTTAGTTCACACACAACTGACCACGCGGGTAGAGCCGTTCATGACCTCGCTTTGGCCTACAGTCTGTCCCAATTGGTAACCGACCCTACGCTATATTATTATTGGACCTTCTACTGAGTCCGCACCCAGACGGCTATCAAGCTTCTGTTGATGCACCACTATGCTCATCAGACTACTTTCTGATTCGTAGCACTGTGCCTCACACAGAAACTTCAAAAACGTCGAGTCTGGCATTATAGGTCAGCGGACTGGGATGGGATGTGAAGTTTCTTTGCGTCGTACCCATGGTTGCGAGTTTGCTTCTCGCTGGATGATCTTGAAGTCGCCGCCGACTCTGTCGTTGATGTGATACTGCAGGGAATGGCACTTTTCAATCCAAACTCTTTGGTTTCCATTGGCGGCAAGTCCCAACCATGGTTTGGACGTTGCCGCAAAATGGCGTCTCGCCAAAAGCGTGGGCAAGCCTGGGCTAATGCGGTGTCATCAAAAGATCCAAACACCAGTGCGCCCAGAAAGAGGTACAACTTTTCCGCCAGGTCCTTTAACGACATTGCCAATACGAAGTCATCATTTATATGTGGAATTGGCGAGAGGCTAGTGCGTCTTCCTTCGGGTACGCGTGCGTTCTGGTCTCTCTACCAAAGTCAAAGCTGGTCAAAGCTACCTTAGGGAACTTCTGCCAGCCGTCCCTACCACCGTTGTAAAATACCGATGACTGCCTGGCCCATACTACAAAGGAGACCTTGGACGACGGGGAAAACTCCACCAACCATACCGCATTGCGCTTGTTGAATGCCAAACGTCCGGTTCCTACAAAGGTCAGTTTATAAGGCTGTTTTTTCCTTAATATCAATAAGTTGAGTGGGCCTGCTGCAGTTCCTCCCATTGTGCTTCGGACGTGTGCTCCTAAGTTGGCGCCGGTTCTAACGCGCCTTTTCCGGCTCTCTCACACTACTGGCGTTGTCCCGAGCTCTTGGAAGACAACCCCTTCTCAAAAAAGGCGATCGGTCAGATCCACCCAACTACAGGCCAATAACCATCACCTCTTTGCTCTCCAAAGTAATGGAGTCCATTCCAAACCGCCAGCTCTTAAAGTACCTAGAAGAAAACTAGCTACTAAGTGAACGCCAGTATGGTTTTCGTCGCGATCGTTCGGCTGGTGATCTTTTAGTGTACCTTACTCACCGATGAACGGAGGCAGTCGAAGGTAAAGGGGAGGCACTGGCAGTTAGCTTGGACGTAGCGCAAGCCTTTGACAGGGTATGGGCACAGGGCTCTTTTCTCTAAACTTCCATCATACGGGTTTCCTGAGAAATTGTGTTCGTTAGTTGCCAGCTTTCTTTCTGGGCGAAGCATCAGAGTCGTAGTCGACGGTTCGTGCTCTTACATGAAACCCGTGAATGCTGGAGTTCCGCAGGGGTGCGTGTTAGCCCCTACTCAGTTTCTTCTGCATATCAATGACATGTTGCATAACAACAGCATTCATTGCTATGCGGACGACAGTACGGTACGGGGTAACGCATTACACCGGACGAGCTAATATTTCTTTGGAAAGCGTTATCGAGAGCTGGAATAAACTTGTGACTGACACCGAGAACATGTAAGGTCATGTCTCAAATTGGGGCCGACATAACCTAATCCACTTTAAGCCCTCCAAAACACAAGTTTGCGCATTTACTGCGAAAAAACATCCCTTCGTCGTACCTCTGAACTTTGAGGGAGCTCTCCTTGATACCATTCCGACTATTGGAATCCTTGGCGTCGATATTTCGAGTGACGTTCAGTTTCGAGGTCATTTGGAAGATAAAGCTAGGCAAATATTGGCGTAATTTTAAGTTTTAATAAAAGTACCGAAAGTACCGAATTTCCCGGGAAACGAATTCTCAGTACCGGTACTACGCAAAAAGTCAATTTCCCGGGAAATACCGGGAAAAATCGGTACTGGGAATTCCCGGAAGCATGCCATAGCACGCACCCGGGCACGGCGGCGGCGGCGCGCTTCATCCGAAAATTTCTGCAAAGTGGTAAAACGAAGGTAACCCCGACCGTACATGCAGTCTTTAGTCCGTTAGTCGCCTTTTACGACACCCAAGGGAAGAGAGGGGGTGTTAGTATTCTTTCTATGCGACACGGTTTTCTATTCCTCCATATATTCTTGACCTAAATATAGGCAGCTATGTGACGACGCTACGTATAGTGTCATGACGTGCCGTGACGTTCGCCCTAGTTGCCGATTGATTTAATGAGGCGGATTGCCTAACTTCACGATGAATTATTCCTTGTTTACTCTTTCTGTTATTGGACAATCGTTTGTACATATTCGTTAGAAATAAGGTTTGCATAAGGGGCTCTTAGTTCCTTTCCTTCTCCCGCCAAGCTACGAAAAGCTCGACGAGGGAAGTGGAACCTTACCCACAATAAATCTACTATACTATCCCGTCTTTGCTTTGCCATTTACGTTAACCCGGGTTTACACTACAGAACAGCTAAAGATTATCTATTCCGTGATTTACACTTACCTGCAGGCAGGACAGGACGCTCATGGTCCATTTGGTTGATGGTAATAGGGTTTGGTCCGCCTGGTTAGCTACCACCATCTTATCTAAGGTCTGGCGTTATAACAACAATGTTTATAGCATTGTTGTGTTACGACAGTTTAGAGATAAGATAGCCAGTTCCTCAGTGGTTGAGGATTCCGGGTGAAGCGCTTCCACCTTCGACCATATCGTCATTTACCATCAGGTGAGATGAAGGCTAAGTGCTTACTGGTAGTGGATAAAAAAACTTAAATGGTATCCAAAGCCAGCAAATAACGTAGGTATTTTTTTAAATGTTGAAATTGTAGGTGAAATAAAATGTAGAAATTTTTAAATGGATATCTATAGAACGGAACTGGTTTTTTGCCGAAATTTAAG
Organism: Scoparia ambigualis; assembly: GCA_963921215.1. Taxonomy (NCBI): domain Eukaryota; kingdom Metazoa; phylum Arthropoda; class Insecta; order Lepidoptera; family Crambidae; genus Scoparia; species Scoparia ambigualis. The sequence goes on from OY992519.1 coordinate 14,122,003, forward strand.
ACGGAACTTTTGACTGTGAATCTTCCCTTCTTGGTTAAAAATATAGGGACAGTGCCCTTAAATACAAAAAATGTCAGCAGACACCTGTACAAACATTCTTAGCGATTCGTTTGATGAGTCACGGTGTTCCGGTGCATCGCTGGTTGCTGACTTGTTTTAAGTCATCAATTGCCGACGTGTAGAGTCGGCAAATAAAATTGGCCTGTATTTTATAAACATTATTGCCACGCGCGTTTTTTTAAACGTTAAAAGTAGTCTCAAGTCGAAATTTTCAAAAACCAATCAGCCAATTTTGATGAAACTTTGCATGCTAAAGTAAAACACAGTCTAAATAGTTTGTTGAAAACATTTTTAAAAAACGTTTATTTAGCTGAGTTATTGCGATTTAAAGTCCACCATAGAAAGTTTAAAATCGCAATAACTCAGTTAAATCAACGTTTTTTAAAAATGTTTTCAGCAAATTAAATAGATTTCTGTATTTTACTTTAGTATGCAAAGATTCAATAAAATTGACGTAATGGCTTTTAAAAATTTCATCTTGGAAGCTTGTATGATAGCTCAAAATCTGAGAGTTGAATCGCTTCTACTTAAAAAAAAATGTTTTCTATTTATTAAAGTATTTCATGTATTTCATGCATATATCGAATTTGGCCGGCAAACTCAGTTCAGCAGCATATGCGATTAGAAAAATTAGACAACTAACAGATGTTGAAACTGCTAGGACTGTTTACTTTAGTTATTTTCATAGTGTCATGTCGTATGGCGTCCTTTGGTAGGGAACAGCGGCTGATGATTTCTTTTCCTATGCCTATCCATCCATCCATTAAAAAATAAAATTAGACGATTCAAAATGCTTAATTTAAGCTTACTGAATATAGATACCTATATTGATTTTGATTTTGATTTCATCTAACCTACATGCTCCATAATTATGTCGGGCAAAATGCTTCGGATTTGTCGATTTCCCGGGTTTGCGATCACCATCAACCTGCATTTAATTTTGTAAAGCGTGTTACGCACGAAATTTATAAATAATCTATTTAAATAAAAAATAATCGCCAAATATGTTGCTAAGCGCAAAACTCGAGAACGGCTCGACCGATTTCACTGATTCTCGATTATTATCCCCAAAGGGTTAGTCAGAGACTAGGCCGCAGAAGCAGTCCATAGTCCACGTTCCACTAAATCACAACTGCACATGCGCTCAGCGTGATGGGTATGGTGAGCCCATCGCCGCTCTATGCTGTTGGACGTATGAGTCTTTAGTCCGCTAGTCTGCTTTCACGACACTCAAGGGAAGAGAGGGGCTTATAGTATTCTTTCGGTGAGCCGCTATGCCACACGGCTATTTTCTACATTGTTTAGTTTCACATGCTGACCATACTCTCCCTCGAGCGAGCTACATGTCGATCGTCACGTAGACACGCATTGGGCACGTGGTACCACACCGGGCCACAGCAAAACCCTATCGTTATTTAGTAATTTCGATGACTTCAAAAAATTATTCATTCCACTTATTCGGAAAATAACCTAATGAGCGATTATATACGTATTGTAAAGGAAAAATAGTTAATAATATGTATTAAATTATCACCCTTTAACTGTTTGTATTTTAATTCGTTATAAAACCTTTGTACAAGTTGTGCAGTTTAAGATTAAATGGTAGGTCGTTGTTAATTATGTAAATTATATTTTTAAGTATCATGTACCTACCTACATGTAGGTCAGCATTGGACAATTACAATTGTTCATACCTTTTATAATGCCAGCCTTTTCGAATACAGAACTTTCTACTCGTTTGCTGCTGACTCTACTTACTACTTAATTAATTGATCAAGACAAAATTTTTTTGTTACATAATCTACTTATAATGTTATGTTATGACAAAATTATTTTGTTGCTGACTCTACTTACAACGCAATGACAAAGTTCTTTTGTTTTTGTCTTTATTACCCTTTAGTTTGCGAATATCTACGTATGAGATACCGCTTGGAATAGGTAGGTACTTACTTGAAATATGAAAGCCAGTGGAAAATTTATGTATGTTTGAGTTAAAATCTTTTGATATTTACAAAGCATTGGATATGTATGGATTTGTGTGTTCCAGAAATGTTATTTCAAGTAACACTTTATAATATAGGTTTTTTAAAACCACGAGAGATCGGAGTTTTTTTCTTTTTGTAAAAATGATGTTTACCCTATAAATTGATAGTGAGTTTCTACTACAATTTGCAGGTGAAATTGCCTATGCGAGATAATGTATTCTAGCAAGGCAGACGCTTAAGCTAGAAGGTAATCCTCTTTTCACCTTATTCAGTATTACAGAGGAAACCTCTTAACATTTTCTGAATGTGTTATTTCCTTACGAAGGCTTCAGCAGTTTAGATTTTATCGACATGTCATATAAAACGTAATACTTCTTACTGACTCATCAGAAAAAAATATGAGGTATTTGATAAATAAAAGTTGTTGGATAAAGTTTTACAACAAACTGCCGAATGTGTAGATATTGAGCAGGCAGGAGGACTTGTGGAAATAATATTTAGAAAAATGGTACGATAGAAAGGTCAAAGGTCAGGTTAAGGTGCTGAGTGGTGGTGGTTCATTAGGAGAATACTACCGACCTATCTCTTCCCTTGGGAGTGATAAAAAGGCGATTAACGGACCGAAGACTGCACATACATCCAACAGCATCGCGCGGCGATAGGCTCACCACCTGTCATGCTGAGCACATGTGCAGTTCTCGTTCCACACGCGGATTGTGGCAGTGGACTGCTTTTGCGGTCCTCATTGCCTGAAGAAATTGATCCGCGCAAAGGTCGCGCACGAACTTGTCGGGTTCTATAGTTAATTTCTTCCGTGGTAGCGTCTGGCACTGATTTGTCTGACTACAAATATAAAATTTCTTGTCCTACAAGGCGTCTGGCACTGATTTGTCTGACTACAAATATAAAATTTCTTGTTCTACAAGATAGGTTAATATGATTGTAACTAATATTTGTAAAGACAAATCAGTGCGAAACGCTAAGTACCACGGAAGAAATTGATCCGCGTAAAGGTCGCGCACGAACTTGTCGGGCTATAGCGACCTCCTTATGGCATACATACATACATATAATCACGACCATTATCCCCGAAGAGTTAGTCAGAGACTAGGCAATGAGGACAGCAAAAGCAGTCCTCTACCATAGTCCACTTTTCACCAAATAGCGACTGCACATGTCTCATCGTGGCAGGTGGTGAGCCCATCGCCGCTCTATGCTGTTGGAAGTATGTGCAGTCTTTAGTCCGTCAGTCGCCTTTTATGACACCCAAGGGAAAAGAGGGGGTGGTGGTATTCTTTCACGACACCTTATGGCATCTATGATGTTAAAATTTGTCATTAAATCGAATAGTTACCCACTGCGATCATCTAAAAACGCACTAATTGATAACTTAATTTCAATTATGCAAACCTTTGCCCTGCGGTGGATCAGTAAAATGCATCATAAAATGTTTGGACGATTCAAAACCCTTTAAAAATAAAAAAATAAATAAATAAACTTTCCTACACTCACACCAATTATCTATCTAACCCAAGAGAAGCTTCGTTATGAAACTCGTTAAATGGTTACTAGACAACGGATAAACGTATTTAAAATACATACTTATTATAAGAAAACACCCAGACCCGAGACAATTTAGAAAAACAATAATTTCTAAATTGACCCGACCGGGGATCGAACCCGGGACCTCAGAGATGGCGACACCATGAAAACCGGTGTACAAACCAAAGAGGTCGTCAAAAAAAAAGTTGATTGAAGATAATTATTAATGACATTGTCTTTGAGACTATTAATTTATTTATAGTACCTACTTTGCCATTCCAAGGCCACGATTCTGTTGTTGCAAAACGTCTTCAACCGTGTCTCAGTCTCATCATTTTGCCATTTTACTATGGGGAGGACCTCGGAATAGATAGGAGGACCGTAAAATGTTATAATCCATTTTACCTACAGAATGTCACTATCAGCAAACAATTATATTTTGTTACGACAATAGAAAGCTCAAAAATAGTTCCGTTGATAATAACTATTGGTTAAAAATGGTTCTTTCCCACATAATACTAGTCATAAAGTCATGATTGTTAATGGTTACTATACTATATATTCACCATTAATTTGCTGTAGTCACTTTCGTTTTCATGAACAGTTGAGTGACAAAGTTCTTTACACTTAATATGAGAATTGAGAGATCGTTCGCTAGACCCTTGTCACAAAGACAATCAATCACGCAGAATTGTTTTGTCACACTAGCTTCCGTCTGCGGATTAGTCTGCACGATATTTGATTTGTCACAAATAGAGTTGTAAAGTGTCGGTCAACTTCAATATACCTACGTCTGCTGAAAGTGTCTAAGCATAATGGACATATTTGATATATTATTATATCTAAACAGTTTAAATCAAACTAATATATTTTAATTTTTTCAGATTATACAGCACTTTATTATTATGCATTTATATATATGGACAAAAACAAACTATAATATTAAATTTTTACACATTAAACAAACCTGTTATTTAAAAAATATTTATATAAGGACAAAACACTTTAGGATATTAAATTTTTTCACAGTAAACAAACTTGTTATTTAAAAAAATACCTATTCACTAAACAGTCTTTCTTTACTTTTTCCTCATTTTTTCTTTATTAATTTTTGCGTATCATTCTAAAAACGATGAAATTAGCTTAGATAATAAACGACTTGTTATTGTAAGGGCGCGTTCACCGTGCGCGAAAAAAGTATGTTTCAGTATTTAAAAACGAATCTAATGAAAATGTCCAATTTGTCTGTAGATGTCGAAACTGTCCGGACATTTATCGTTTATGACCGTCACGTGTGAAAAGTATCCGACATTTTACAACTCTACTCACAAAGAACAACCATCAACCAAACCGAGTACCTACACAAACATGGTATTCCCCGCTGGGAATCGAGCCCGGGACCTCTGGGTCTTAAGACTGGTGGGCTAAATCACTAGACCACAGAGGTGGATATAACATTCTACGCTTATCTTAATGCTAATAATAGATTATTAATTTAAAAAAGAAACTTACATGAGACACCGGCCGGCAACTTTTCGTATGTCCGTGTCGATTAGGGAAGTCGACTGTTTTATAATATTTCGCTGTTACGCAAATTTATGTCGAATTCTATTGCTATAGGTATAACATAATATTTGTTGTTATCTCAATTGAGTAACCTATTGTTGCAACGATCTGCAAAATCGGTCGCAACAATTATACTTACCTACTTATTAATATGTTAGTTGCAGCATGGTATGGTATGTATAATTGTTTGGCACGCTCTGCCTATATCAAAAGCCAAGAATCATAGTTTTGCTTTGCTGTGATTCGGTACAAAGAGAGAGAGAGAGATTCAGTGAAATGACAGTAAATATGTGGCTTATAGGTATGTTTCGGCACTGTTTTGTCTTTTATACATACATATCATATAATGACGTCTAATTATCCCCGAAGGGTTAGTAAGAGACTAGGCAATGAGGACAGCAAAAGCAGTATTCTACCATAGTCCACTTTTCACCAAACAGCGACTGCACATGTGCTCAGCGTGACAAGTGGTGAGCCCATCTCCGTTCTATGCTGTTGGAAGAATGTGCAGTCTTTAGTCCATTAGTCGCCTTTTACGACACCCTAGCGAAGAAAGTGGGTGGTAGTATTCTTTCACCGCTCGCGACACGGTGTCTTTTATATGTAAGTACCATACTTATTACTTATTTTTAAAATATCTTTATTATTGAAGTTTGCATTTTTTATGCTATATAGATATAGGATAAAATGTTGATTAGAAATAATCAACCAGTCTCAGGAAAGCTCGTATGGGATTCTAAACTTATTACTACTTTACCGCTGACTTGTAGCGTTAATCATCAACTACTAGAAATAATTCAACGAGTCTTCTGGGGTCTCGGTAGCTTAGCGGTTAGAGCAGTGGACCGGCAATCAAAGGTCATGGGCTCGTATCCCATTCAAGCTTTCCTGAGACATGGTTGATTTTTTTTACAACTTAACATTTTATCATGTTTTAAAAGTGACAAAATAAATTAAAAAAAACATTAGATAAGTAGATGAAGCTAGTATTTTTTATAGGAGTCCATACAAAAATTCACGACTATTGTCTTCAAAGAGTTAGTCAGAGACAAAGACAAGGCAATGAGGACCGCAGAAGCTGTCCACTGCCACAGTCCACGTTTCACCAAATTACAACTGCACATGTGCTCAGCGTGATAGGTGGTGAGCCCGTCGCCTCTTTTGCTGTTGGATGTATGTGCAGTTTTTAATCTATTAGTTACCTTTTACGACACCCAAGGGAAGAAAGGGGTTTTTAGTAAGTATTCGTTTAGTAAGCTGTAATGCCACACGGCTCTTCTATATTAAAAACTGGCCAAGTGCGAGTCGGACTCGCGCACGAAGGGTTCCGTACCATTATCTATAAAAATCACGTTTGTTGTATGGGAGCCCCCCTTAAATATTTCATTTATTTTAATTTAATTATTTATTTTTAAAGTGAATACATAATAATATGTAACTAAATATTCTGTGAATATTTCAAGCGTCCCTTATCAATATCGAGCAAAAACGAGCAAAAAAAATCACGTTTGTTGTATGGGAGCCACCTTAAATATTTATTTTATTCTGTTTTTTTAATATTTGTTGTTATAGTATAATTAATTTTAATACTACGTACAGGACTCGTCACCCAAACGTCTTCTCACTTCAAGTATGTGTCAATAACACTTCATTTTATAACCCAATAACTCGCATGTGCCGTCTCTACAACGATCTTGCAAAGTCAAATAACAGCCTCGATATCATGAACAGCAATAGTAAAATGTTTGGTACGAGATAGATGCTTGCGAGATATACTTTACCTATAGCTGATTTTTATCTAAATGTTATATCATTTGCAAAGTTTTGTTTATTGTTTAGTTAGGTTTTTTGTTTTGTTAAAATTAAAAATTCAAAACCAATGTTAGCAGTTATCGCTCTTACCACGATTAGGACACATAGTTTGGTTTACCGTCTAGTACTTATTTAGTCTTAATTATTTATTGTAACTCGTTTTGGTTGTGTACTGTTTTGTGTCTTTATTAAATAAATAAATAAGTATAGCAGCAACAGAAATACACCATCTGTGAAAATTTCAACTGTCTAACTATTACGGTTTATGAGATACAGCCTGGTGACAGTCGGACAGCGGAGTCTTAGTAATAGGGTCCTGTTTTACCCTTTGGGTAGGTACGGAACCCTAATAAAAATCAAACAACACGATTTTATCATTTCCCTAAACAAATCTAGTTATTTGAACACCACTAGAACATAATATGCCCTACACTGTAGGTCACGTGATAGGTTAGAAATTTAAGACATCGCGAAGCGCAGCGTAGCGATTGTATTGAATTTCGAAGTTATCTTTTTTATTAGACAACAGAAGTACTAGCTGCCCTACTCCTGCAGGTCACATGTTTTTGGTCATTTCACGCAACCAATTCTGGTATTTGTTCAAATCCCTAGATTTGCTTAGGGAAATGATAAAATCGTGTTGTGATTTGATCAAATCACTTAGGGAATTGACCAAATCACTTAGGGAATTGACCAAATCTCTGTTTTTACCATATCCCCGCGACATATGCATCTCTACATAAAGCGTTGTTGTTGTTGTTGTTTTGCTATGTGAAGCTTATATAAAAATGTAAGTATATTATGTTGTAAATGTAAAACACAATTCCCAATATTCATTCGATGTAGCACAATAATTAGGCATAGTTTCTAAACTTGTTACTTACTACTTTAAGGGGATCCTGCACAAAATCGTAAAAATTTACGTATTTTTAAGTTACTTGTACTATGCGCTGAATTAGTTAAATACATTAAAAAAACTTACGTTAATTAGCCTGATCATTGCACAAGGTCGTGGCCTTGTTGAAATTTGAAACAAATTCTTTAAACAATAACAAACAATAGGACATAAATCTAATGACTCATAAAACATTTTTATCGACAACTTTCTTAATTTTACTCATGAAACAATAATTCTTACATGAAAATATTTGTATTGATATTCCGCAGGTCCCCCATCTTAGAAAAGTAAATTTTGATTTTTAAACCAAGCGCGTGATGGTTTTGTACATTTCGCAGAATAACAACATTGCTCTAATTAAATTACTAGGTCTGAAACTTCAAACCAGAATTGTTCTAATTTTAAATATCAATATGATTGATTTTGCTTTGAAGTTCATTAAGAGACTTATGTCAGTTTTTGCGATCGCGCGGCACCCCCTTAAGTATACGTTGCTACAACGAATTGCGCCCCGCTCAGCATAAAATAGCTTCAAAAATATGTATGTTTTTAGCAAGTTTTTGTGTAATTGCTTTGTTGGTTACCCAATGAATAAAATAAATTAAATAACCCCGTGATAATAGGCACGCCTCATAATAGAACGTGAATAATACGTGCTCATCCATAACTCGCTTTGTCTGGCTCAAACGGCCGAAGTAAAATTCGGTGAAGGGACACAAAAAATGGGATGACATTTATCACAATTTGGTAGAATCTTTTTCCGTCGCCATAGTGACAGTTTGATGAAGTAAGCTTCTATTGTTCTCATATTATCGGTACTAACTATTGAGAACAGAATAGAAATATATTTATTCAGCATCACATTTAACATAAAATTATGACATACGTACAATATTATAATTATGACACTGAAAAGACATCTACATTATATGGATATATGCGTTAAGCTAACCAATTAATTAATTAATTTGTTTACGCTCATTTTTTTTAATATATGAGAAGGAGGCGAACGAGCAGGCGGATCACTTGATGGAGAGCAATCACCGCCGCCCATGGACACCCGCAAAACCAGAGGAGTCGCAGATGCGTTGCCGACCTTTAAGAAAGGAATAGGGTTAAGGAAGGAATAGGAATTGTGAGGGAGGGCCTCCGGAACTCTCACTGGCCGGACGAAATACAACAGCACCAAGTGCCATTATTTCACGCCGAATAATTTGTGAGAGGGTGGTTTACCCCGGGCGAGCCGGCCAATAATGCGTGCTGCAACGCAGCGTAGCTCTACCACTCAGTCAGTGTCACTCATTCAGTACCACCACCAGGGGTCACGTGTAGGGTCTCAAGGGTGTACCTACGGACGCGACGCGAGTAACTTGACCCCCAGACAAGACCCAGACCTTACCTTTAAGCATTTAATTTCTTTTTTCTTTTTGTTCATAGCTATTTAATTGTTCTTATTAGACATCCATTCTCAGCCTCATATGGGTTTGTAATGACTTGGATAATAGGACTTTGGATAAAAAAATTAAAATTTATTTATTAAGTTTTATCATCAGCCTTTAAGCGTCCCACTTAGGGTTGCCACCTTTTTTTTCATTCTGTTAGAACAAAAATAATGTACCTGTCTACATAGCATAAGAAAGAGTATTTATATATTTGGTCTTAAAAACGTATTTTTTGTAGCTCTTTGCGACATTTAACAAATATTTGTCTTTTACGTAAATACTAGTAAATATAAAAAAGTTTAGAGTACTTTATTGGTATCGTAGATTATAAAGTACGCTTAAATACATAAAGAGGACAATACTCTCTTTTAGAGTACGGAAGGCAACCCTAGTCCCACTGCAGGGCACAAACCTTCTTAAATTATTATTTACAATAGCGTATGGGGATATTGGGCCATAACCCTTCACAGTGGCCCAATGCGGGTTCATTGGGTTTTAACGATTGTCATCTTACTACAACAACCGGGACCAACGGTTTCCCTTTAGACGGTTGACAAAATAGACGGATTTAATGTTGGTACATATCAAAATAAAATACAATAAGTCTTCCTAAGTTCTTAAGGCTATTTAGTACAAAATAAAAAAAATAACATAAACGTCAGATAGGTAGGTACCAGTGGCGAAGCGTGAAATATTGAGAGAGGTAAGCCGGAGCAAAAAAAAAATGCTTACCTACTCCGAGCGCGGGCACGCAGTCTTGAGTCCTTACCGAAAATCTGTGATTGGCATCCTGGCTTCAGTCTTGTATAGGCAGATGTATCTTCAGTCCACTTTTACTATACGTGTAAGCACTGAGATATTGAAACAGTGTCTTGCAATCATAATAGGAGTGGCTTTGATAAAAGCCGTTTGTGGTGAAATGATGATAATTATGATGTAAATTAAACAAAACTTAATCGACTAAGTACTAATAATACTACTTATACTCTAAAGCTATTCGTCTATTCTTTCTTACAAAGTGCGCTAAGACATTATCATAAAAGCCGGGAAGAATCTAAAGCTATTAATGCCGACATCTTACAATTCTACCGATTACTTTGCAAATCTACTTACCTACTCTAAATTTGCTCTAAATACGTAATTTCAACTTATTACAATATCTACTTACCGCAAATACCTAATTACAACGTACGTCTTCGTAACTCTTTCATCACTACACACAACACAAATAAACAAAGTCCAACTACAATACTAATCATTCTAATAGGTGAAACTAACTAATAAATTCAAATACTAATAAAACACAGTCATGCATTAAATGATGAATTGCAATTACGTCAAATTATTTGTCAACAGAACACAAACCGAAAACGAAATTTCTCCGTCCCGCTCACGTGCATGCAAAATGTATTACTTTCTCTATCAAGTAACTCGGATAAAGACGGCTTACCGGCTGCTAATACGCGGGTGGGTTTATTGACCTTTATGTGACGTCATGACGTAAATTTTTTACAGAAGTTTAACTGCCAAAAAGCCGATCGCGCCTGCGGCTTATTTTATAGCAATATGTTGTTGAAAAGCAAATTTTGTTGATTTAATGTCCATAGTGGACATTTAATAGTAGGCGTTTTGTAATGTTTCTTTTATATATTATTTACTTTTATAATTACTGATTGTGCCATTTATCAATTCAAGTAGAGAGTGGTTGTGTTCTAAACTTCTGAAGGGAAGCCGGTGGGAATCGAGTTGTATGGAACCTTCGTCACTGTACTTGACCCCCAGACAAGACCCAGACCTTACCTTTAAGCATTTAATTTCTTTTTTCTTTTTGTTCATAGCTATTTAATTGTTCTTATTAGACATCCATTCTCAGCCTCATATGGGTTTGTAATGACTTGGATAATTATTAGGACTTTGGATAAAAAAATTAAAATTTATTTATTAAGTTTTATCATCAGCCTTTAAGCGTCCCACTTAGGGTTGCCACCTTTTTTTTCATTTTGTTAGAACAAAAATAATGTACCTGTCTACATAGCATAAGAAAGAGTATTTATATATTTGGTCTTAAAAACGTATTTTTTGTAGCTCTTTGCGACATTTAACAAATATTTGTCTTTTACGTAAATACTAGTAAATATAAAAAAGTTTAGAGTACTTTATTGGTATCGTAGATTATAAAGTACGCTTAAATACATAAAGAGGACAATACTCTCTTTTAGAGTACGGAAGGCAACCCTAGTCCCACTGCAGGGCACAAACCTTCTTAAATTATTATTTACAATAGCGTATGGGGATATTGGGCCATAACCCTTCACAGTGGCCCAATGCGGGTTCATTGGGTTTTAACGATTGTCATCTTACTACAACAACCGGGACCAACGGTTTCCCTTTAGACGGTTGACAAAATAGACGGATTTAATGTTGGTACATATCAAAATAAAATACAATAAGTCTTCCTAAGTTCTTAAGACTATTTAGTACAAAATAAAAAAATAACATAAACGTCAGATAGGTAGGTACGTTGTTTAGTATTCGTACTGCCGTTAAGGAAAGATTCTAGATTTCTCAGTATCTCTTCAATGTAACGACCTTTTATGATACAGAGTTGCGTGAGGAAAACCTGTCAAGCTGTAAAGGGCTCTCTCTATTAGTCTAAAGTAATATCATTTTTATTGTGTAAAGTACTTGTAAAGTCGGTTTCAGAGGTAGCTTTACACTTTTTTTTTGTATTAGGCAAAGTCCTGCATCATTGAACTCATGTCATATTGGTTTAAACACTTTTTTTGTAGGCGAAGGCACCATCATTGAATTCAAGTCATCACTACAAATTGATGGATATTGGTTTAATACTATTATTTATTCTGTGGTTAAATCATCACCCTTACCAAAGGCGGATACGGCAGATAAGCTCTACAAAAACAAGAGGGTCTAGTCTCAATACCCGCTAAAACGGATATTGGTCAAAATGTAACTATTATATTATATAACAAAATACTATGAATTCCTTTCATGATCCACTAATGGTTCTGTAACTAATCCAACTAAAACACGTTTAAAAGCCATTACGAGAAGTGAAATTAGTATCAAAACCCGCTAAAACACCCAGTATTTTACTATCAAATTCTTCTAAATTTGAATCGGCCAATGGCAGAGCTTTATTTAAGACACGTGACTTTAGAACAGTATGTCGCTATTGGGCATTCTTGCTGTAGTCGCGAACAATGCTCTTGGATTTTTATTAAAATAACGAGTGAATTATTATCTTAGTTTGTGAAAAAGTGCCTATACGTAACGGGTTTTGAAATTGGAACCTTCTGTCCGCTATATGCATTCCGTTCTAATTAAAATGTTTATTAACTGAGAAGTTTATATAGGTACCGCTTTTTTATGAAAACAGTCTTATTGAAGTTTTCTTTTCATTTCCCTGCATAATGTAACAAGCCAGCCATGTTATTAGAAAGAATTCATTCTGATTTTTTTGCCTTGCGAAGAGTAGAATAAAGACACGGCTCGTCTTACTTCCAAGATAATCAGAAATTAGTAAGTCTTATTTATGATATTAAGATTATGAGATATTGTAAAAAAATTATAAGGTGTAGATATGTATTCACAAGTTAGAACAGAACTACAAAGATAAGTAATAGTTATTTGTTATACAAGAGTGCAAACTTGCTTTTTAACCGCGTGCTCAATTTTGATGACCGAGCAAGCGAAGGATTCTAAAATTGAATCACGAGCGCAGCGAGTGATTCAAAAATTAGAATCCTGAGCGTTACCGAGGGAATCAAAAGAGCACGAGGTGAAAAATCTTTGCACTCGAGTGCAACACGTAACTTTTCATCCCACCTCAACGAGGAAATTACCAACCAAATTAAAAAAGTAGGTACACCAAAAAGGTTCCGAGTCTGAGTTTTTAACAAATTAAAAAAGGTTGTATGATAAATTCGGCACTATGGAGGGAGAAGTAAATAGGTTTAATGGTGTTTTGAATTCACAAACTTAGTGCACACGATGTTCTAAATTCAATTTACTTTATTCTCTAGCGGATAAAAACGGCTTTTGCACTCAGATATCGAAGAGTAAAAATACTCTTTCCGAGATGGGGGGATGAAAAATAAGTTTATCTCGGTCCTAAGTTTCTAAAGAAGCTTAACAGGGCTAGGTAATTCGGCGTGGGCGTAGAAAGTTAGTTATTATAATATTCTTTTTTATGACAAGAAGATCATTAGACCAAACACCAGCATGTGTTATTTTTAATTTGGATTTTTTTATTAAGTGTGCCTACTGTTATGTACTTTGTGAGGAGAAATAAAAATAATTTATTAATAGATAATAATTACATTTTACATTTTTATCATCTATAAGTATTCCGTAAAGTGTTAAGTTTGATAATAACTAAAAACAAATAAGTTTTCCCTAAAAAATCCTGGATCGTAAAAAATACGTATGCGTAACTGTTATAATTTAATAGTTAGTAGAAATTAATTAATAATTAGTGGTTTCGCGGTAAACTTATTTAGCCAATTTTAAGTAGTATTTACATAAGAACGTACATAATAATCCCTTCGGGGATAATAGTCGTGATTATTACGATAATATTCCCTAGTCAGCGACTAGGCAATGAGGTAAAAGCAGTCCTCTGCCATAGTCCACTTTTCACCAAATAGCGACTGCACATGTGCTCAGCGTGACAGATGATAACGAAACGTTAAAAAAATGTCTACCTCAGGGGGGTTACTCTTGAACGCAAACTCAATCTCAATACAATTCCAATGCGATTAATATGTATAGATATTGGGTTAAGTAAAGATAACTCCGGAACGCCATCTCGATAATAATTTGTTCAATCAATTGCCACGCAATTTAATTCCAATGTGGCGCTATTGTCGCTTACAAAAGTGCCATTTTACATTTTTTAGATTTGTGATTGGAAATTGACTAATGCAATTGTGTTTCAAGAGTAAGCCTACAGGTGGAAATCAAACCCACGTCCTTCGCAACCGGGCGGCTGCCACAGATATTGTAAACCTATATCTGTGGCGGCTGCGTTGACCACTGGTATTTGAATACTGTGTTATACTTATACTAGGGCAGGAGCCCCGGTTTTGGCCACATTAAGGAAATTTCTATGTTCAAAAATTTTCTGCTATTACAAGAATGTGTAATGTGGCGGTTTGAAATAACCAAAATGAAGGGTATACATTTACCTTTTAAAGTTTCTATGCGATGTTTGATTCGAGACAATATATATTTTTTATATGGTTTTAAATATAAAAGGTGTGATTTCACCATTTCTGGCCACTTTTCCCCCAGTTGTGGCCATACCATTGCACCAGTTGTGGCCATTAAATTAGTAAGGGGATATTTCGGTTTTTTTAAAGAAAATAAAACAAATAATTATATAGAAGTAAATATTTATTGTTAGGTAGGTAACAGTTAACACATGACCAATATTTTGCCATTCCAGGCACATAGAAAACCTCGCTTTGAACGCGGGCACTTGGAATTGGAAGGTTTCGGCTAGCAGTAGCTACTTTCATACCACCTTGTATAGCTCTTATATGAGGGTTTACGCATTTTAGATTCCCATACAAACTTCCAAGTCGAAATTTTTTAAATAAATACTTACAGGGATCTAAATAGTTTGCTGAAAACATTTTTTGAAAACGTTTATTTAATCGAGTTATTGCGATTTTAAACTTTTTGAAAATGTTTTCAACTAACTATTCAGATCCCTGTATTTTACTCTAGCATGCAAAGTTTCATTAAAAATGGCATAATGGTTTTAAAAAAGTAAAATTTTAAACACTGAAAAAAGACGACAACCTCAGGCGGGAATCGAACCACGCACCTTCCGCATTCCGGGCGGCTGCCTTAACCACTTGGCCGACCGTCCTTCAACCCGAGGTCTGTCAAATATTTGTAAAAATATTTCTTTCGGATCTCAGAGGTGAAAACTTCTAAGATTTGATGAAGCAATGTTGACTAAAAACATAAGCATCAAGCACTGACAAATTTCGACGGTTGAAAGCCAGACCTCGGTAGCCAAGTGGTTAAGGCAGCCGCCCGGAATGCGGAAGGTGCGTGGTTCGATTCCCGCCTGAGGTTGTCGTCTTTTTTCAGTGTTTAAAATTTTACTTAAGTATATTTAAGCGTTAATAAAACGCTAAAATATAAAACATTAAGGTTTAAAAAAATTTCGGCTTGGAAGTTTGTATGGGAAACCGAAATGCGTAAACCCCCCTAAGGCCAACGCAACTTTGGAAGGCGAATAAGCAAAAAGCTTCCTTCGAATTATCAATTTCGCATTTTTTTATTATTTTTTGGAGCCATCTCACCCAACCTAAGTTCAAAAGAAATAAAAAGTTGTAATGCCAAACCAGCTAGTAATTGTGAAGCAGCAAACATAAACTAAAAACAAAGTGGCCAAAACTGATGTTGTATTGGAGTCAGTTGTGGCCACAAGCATGGCCACAACCCAAGCAAAGTACAAATTAGTGTATTAGTTGTGGCCTCCCCCTTTTCCCAACACGGAATATAAACGAGTAACAAAATAACCTCAAAACCATGTTGCTAGACATTCTGTTAGTAAACTTCAATAAAATCCAAAACAAAAATTAAAAAGATTTCTGAGAAATTTACTGATTACTTACCTAGTGTCTCTTAAGGTTTTCCTTAAGAAAGTATACCAGAAAATTTTGATAAAACTTATCAACCTCACAAAAAATTGTTTTGAAGCATATGACGTCACAACTGTCACTTGTCAGAACGGACCATAGATAAAGGATTTTTTACCACAGACTATGAAGCAAGTCTGATTTCTATGCCTTATTTATTGACCTTTATAGTTGCAAATGGCCAAAACCGGGGTAGTGGCCACAACTGGGGCTCCTGCCCTATATGGTACTTACTGTAGAACTTAAAAGTAGATTAAAAACGGAGTGTCACAAAAGTCCTTATTATTATTAATCTTAATTACTAGGTCAAGGATCATAAGACCGCCGGCGGTCGCGAAACAATTGATTTTCAATTGTGTATGGTTTTACGTGTAGCATTAAGCCAATTTCAAATAGTTTAATTTTTTAAGTATATTATTTATTATTGTTCGGTAGATAGAAATAAAATGGAGTCTCACAACACGTGTTGTTGCTAAAAAAACACGGGAAAAAACTTCACAAAACTCCTTAAAATGGCAGAAAGTGAAACTGACAACGTGAACAACATAGTTTAAAACGTTAACCTAAAGTATTAACTTAAATGAACGGCAGTATTGAAGAAAGTGTCTGTCTGTCAATGTAATAGTGTTTATGTAAAAAACAGTGGAAATATAACACAGTATAAAAAGTATTCATAGCAGTTTGGTGAAGTATGTAAAATACCGAAAATTCCCAGTTGGTGTGGATATTCCCGATTGCAACGATATTGCATCATGCAAAGGAGAAAAAACCGTTTTACAACTCAACGCGGTGGCGGGGGAACCTTCATAGTTTAAGGACTGTGTGGCGCGCTACCACCACTATTCGTTCGCTGACATTCGAACTGGCAAGATAATATTTTTATTTCCAACATTTTCACGCAGTTCTATAATTAACCCGAAAGTGGCAAGCGAAAAGTTCGATTGCCACTTTCGTTATTAAAAAGTGAAACGTCAGTCGTTTTGTTTTTAATTTTTGAAACTGTGGTTCTCTAATTCGATTTCGATTTTCAAAACAATAGAAAATTGCTACGCGAGTTTTTTGTTTTCTACGAAAGTGAACTTTTGTTTTTTCTTTTCTGTTTATTACTTTCTCGTTTTGTCATTGCAACGGGATGTGTAGTTGTTTCTCGTAGTGCAGTGCAGTGAACCCGACGTTCCGTTTTACGCAAGGAGAGCTTTGAGCTTGCAGCGATGTCTCTGATATGGATGAGCGTCTTCAATCTAGGACTCACGGTGGGAGCTACATTTGCAGTGATTAAAACGTAAGTTTATCACACATTGTTAGGTACTATTTATTTCGATAGTGACGACCTTGATTCGTGTTAATTGCATGCGTGCATTGTTTAAGGGGGTGCCGCGCGATCGCAAAAACTGACATAGGTCTCTTAATGAACTTCAAAGCAAAATCAACTATATTGATATTTAATATTAGAACTATTTTGCTTTGAAGTTTCAGACCTAGTAATTTGATTAGAGCAATGTTTTTATTTTGCGAAATGTACAAAACCATCACGCGCTTGTGTTAAAAATTAAAATTTACTTTTTTTAAGATAGGGGTGACCTGCGGAATATCAATACAAATATTTTTATGTAAGAATTATTGTTTCATGCGTAAAATTAAGAAAGTTGTCGAAAAAAAATGTTTTTAGGAGTCATAAGATTTATGTATTGTTTGTTATTGTTTAAAGAATTTGTTTCAAATTTCAACAAGGCCACGACCTTGTGCAATGATCAGGCTAACTTACGTAAGTTCTTTTAATGTATTTAACTAATTCAGCGCATAGTGCAAGTACCTAACTTAAAAATACGTAAATTTTCACAATTTCGTGCAGGATCCCCTTAAATGCATTACACGACTATAAAACTTTCGCTTGGCAATTTTGTTTCTTCAATTACTTGTTTGATATTTTACCTCCTTTTTTGATCTTTAATACTTCTTCTACACATAGAGCGTTAGAATTATCACATTAGCCTATTGAAATCCCACTTCTGGGCTCAAGCAACGTGGATGTGGCCAAAGCACACTCCTATCTCAATGAGGGCAGGTTTACCCATTGCGATCTCACCACGGCAACCGAGGAGTAGGAGATACATAATTTAATCCAACCAGCAATCCAACCAAAGGCCACGACGGGGCCGTAATGTCACCTCTTATTATATATATACATCTCGACTGTGATTTTTGCGTAAATTGCACATTTTCGCATTTTGTAGTAATTTTGCAGTTGTATTTATCGTTCTTATCGAAATAAGATTATAAAATCTTTATTTCTCATGAAGTAACAATTATTCTGGTATAAATTTTGCTCAATGACATTATCGTAGATGGAGAAATTCACAGTTAACTTAAGGCAATTTTCGAAGTTTTTTGGTTTAGAATAAGATTTTTTTTCTATACAAAATCAATATCTATCTATAAAAAAAATCTAATATCTAAAAATTCCGAGGCCGCTACGAACTATACGACTATCAGAGATAACATTCTAATTTTTTTATTTCATTTGTTGTAGTAGATAGTTAAATCTAGGAGCTCAAAAAATTGCCTTCGCGCATTTTATGAAAACTTTTCTCTGCAATTTTGGGTTTAATTAAAAAGTTAAGCAAAAACAAAAGGCGAGTCCGCTACGAACAATGCCAATAGCTATTCTACACTATTCAATAAGTCAAAATTGTTAATGTATTTTGGTTTTTGAGATCAAGAACGCCAAAATTGGCCATTTTACGCAAAAACGCAGTCGAGTCAAGATGTAATAGGCCTCTTAATCTTACTATGCAAAATTCGTATGGGAATTTGCATAGTAAAGTTAAAGTGATACTGCTCCTAAGAGTTGATGGTAGCGCCCACAGTAATCTGTGGTTGCTATAATTACAGCAATGTTAGAACGCCCGCTGCATTGCTCTTAGAAAAGTGTGTTTGTATAAAACAATTGCTTGTAAATACTTACCGTGTACTTACCTCAATGCTTGTAACATTAAAGTATTGTATAAAAATAATACGCATGATATAAATTCGTTGATTGTAAGTAAGCGCACAGCTGTGAAATATAAATTATGCATTTGTACTTACCTCAATACTTGTAACACTGAAGTATTGTATACAAATAATAGGCATGATAAAAAATCGTTGATTGTAAGTAAGCGCACAGCTTTGAAATATGAAATATGCATTTGTACTTACCTCAATGCTTGTAACACTAAAGTATTGTATAAAAATAATACGCATGATGAAAAATCGTTGATTGTAAGTAAGCGCACAGCTGTGAAATATGAAATATGCATTTCTACTTACCTCAATGCTTGTAACACTAAAGTATTGTATAAAAATAATACGCATGATGAAAAATCGTTGATTGTAAGAAAGCGCACAGCTGTGAAATATGAAATATGCATTCTCATATTATGCTAGTAATTCCGGGCCCGGATGACGGACTCCGGTGAAATTAATTATTGACGCGTATTTCGCTGATTGTTTCTGCTATTGTGTTCTGTTTATTTACTCGATACTAAATATTTTAAATGAAAACCTTAATGTGTACATTAATTTTCTCTTACTAAAGATGATCAAATCGTTCGATTAATGAGATAATAATAAGCTGTCCGATTTTGAAAGCAAATAAGATACTGTATAACCGTGTGGCGTAGCTGTGAAAGAATACTACCTTCCCCTCTTATCCCTTGGGTGTCGTAATAGGCGACTAACGGACTAAAGACTACACATACATTCAACTGCATAGAGCGGCGATGGGCTCACACCTGTCACGCTAAGCACATGTGCAGTCGCTATTTGTTGAAAAGTGGACTATGGCAGAGGACTGCTTTTGCGGTTCTCGTTGCCTAATTGACTCGATTATATGTATGTATGTATGTATATAATACTGTATGCTAGTATAACAATAAAAAAAACGTCGTCACCATCTATTTAAATACTTAAAAATACACGCACGAAAAATTAAAACCTCGCTATTATTTGTCTAGTTAGTATGACGTTAAAACCTTCTTCCTCGTGGGACCAGTTTTATTTCCTTTTTTTATTAGTTTAAGCAAACCTATTTGCTGATCCACAATTTGCGTGTAGTATATGAATTCCCATTGGACGCGGCCTAACGGTTTGGATGACGAATTTTTACATAGTTTACAAATATGGAACCATTTTGTAACACTCGCCCTCTGTGCCCCAGTGTTTACTTTTGATAATTAATAATTAATTTGTTATACGTCACTGAATGAGGAGCTCGATGGCGCAGCGGCTAGCGCGTTCGGCTTGCGATCTTACCCGCTAAGCAACTTTCGCAATGCCGGGTCGCCGCCTGATGGGTAAAAACATCTCGAGCTCCTCCGTGCTTCGAAAGGCACGTTAAGCCGTTGGTCCCGGTTGTTATCGTAAGATGGCAGTCGTTTAAACCCACCAACCCGCATTGGGCCAGCGTGTGGGTTATATACCCAATATCCCCACGTGCTGTTGTTCACGGACCACGTGGGAGGCCTGTGTCCAGTAGTAGACGTTTAATTTTCTTTTCTAGTAACACCTTAAGGGTTTTAGAGGCAAGTAACTTCCGCCTTAATGTTAAACAAGTAAACTGCCGAAACAGAGCAATAAAATCTATTTATTGGCAGCTTAATGTCCTAATGTTTATGGTCAACAATATCTATGTAAGTACGAGTATGTTATGTCTCGTAGGGCAGTATTTTTTTATGTGTTAGGTACCTACGTATTCTCGGTTATGTTTATGCGTCTTTGCACTATGGAAAATCTTTAACTCTCCATAAAACCTTATAATGTGGTAGTACATAGTGTAGTCCCTTGCTTCCACCCGCGGCATCGCAATCGTGAAATTCGGGGTATTCCTTGAAGCGCATCCATTTGGAAGCGCACCCAGACCAAGCGCACCTAAACTATTCCTCCAAGCGCACGTCAGCGCCGTTAGGTGCGCTTCAGAATAGGTAATTAAAATATTATATTTTTATTCCTCGAAGCGCACCAGCAGATAAAATGTGGAAAGAGATGTAGTAACAGAAAATATCGATAACGAATAACGTACGTTTATTTTTAGAGTATCTACCTCTTTTCATTTATGTCACCCTGGTA
Source organism: Scoparia ambigualis (assembly GCA_963921215.1). Classification (NCBI taxonomy): domain Eukaryota; kingdom Metazoa; phylum Arthropoda; class Insecta; order Lepidoptera; family Crambidae; genus Scoparia; species Scoparia ambigualis. The sequence continues at coordinate 14,143,091 of OY992519.1, forward strand.
CTTTAAGCACAGAATAAGTAATAGTACTACCGTACTTTTAGTTCAAAATAACTGACATGATTCAATTTATTTTTGACATAGTAAGTTGCAGCACCTAGTCCTACTCGTTTATTTCTTTTTTCCTGATAGTTAAGGGTAAGTAAGATCGCTAAGGCCTATCTACCTCTTTTCATTTATGTCTCCCTGGTACTTTTAGATCAATATGACTGTCATGATTCAATTGAATCACTTACTACGTCAATAAATTTATTATTGACGTAGTAAGTTGCTCCAGCACCTAGTCCTAGTTTCTATCGACATCAATATTACGAATCTTTTAAGCTCCTCTCTATTTTTTACCGTAGGTGCGCTTCGAGGAATAAAAATACAATATTTTAATTACCATTCTCAAGCGCACCCAACGGGTGCGCTTGAAGTAATAGTTTAGGTGCGCTTGGTCTGGTGCGCTTAAAATGGGTGCGCTTCGAGGAATACCCCTGTTTGTCAGACTTTCGTGAATTCCCGAAGGATTTAGACGCTTTACCGAGATTAATTGTAACCTTGTTATATAATAATATAGGTAGTTTTCTGTTGGTAAAAGTTTTATAAAATATGTAAAGTAATTCCAGAATCGTTTCCATATACAGGGTGTTTAGTAATTGGTTTATAATCCTGCAACTGGCTCATCCTGCTAAGTGCAAAGAACAACTATTTGTATGGAAGCAATCTGAAAAAACGAAAGAAACAGCTTTTTCATACAAAACTGCAAATGATTTTCGTCCTAATGTGTATAATATGTTAAGTTGGCGTCAGATTGATCTTTGCAACATATTTGTATTTGGCATTCAAGAAAAACAAACCGTATTAGTAAATGATTTAGAAGTCTATTAACTACTACTACAATCAACATAATAAAAAAAACAACCAAAGTTTGGTGTGATCTACCACTGACTGTCAATACGGTGTATCTACATTAGGTATGTCTAATTTACCAAAATGACAACCTTCAACCTCCAATTCCACTAACGTCTGATTCTTGGAATAATTATCGTCTCTTTTGATTATAAAAAATAAAAGTCAATCTTGCGAAATGCACAAAATGTGATACAAACTTAGTCTAACCGCTAAGGCAACGCTAGTCTAGTCAGCGCCGTGATTGCCATTGAACGTACCTACCTATTGTTCGTTGAACACTAGAAACCTAAGAACACTACAGACATTGGAACACTATGGCGCATAAGGCTGCATTAGTACAATAAACAGTGAACAGAGCGACATCGACAGTTGGAAAGAGTACAATCCACTTTGAAAACTGTGAGCTCTAACTTTAAAGTCCATTGTTGTGTGGAAATAACTGGAGCTACTTTAAAAGTGGTCATTTCTGATATGCGCTTTTGCTGTTGAAAAATGCAATTCTATGCTCATTTGTTTTTAACCGACTTCAAAAAAAGGAGGAGGTTCTCAAGTCGTCTGAATTTTTTTTATGTATGTTCCACGATTGCTCCGCCAATTGTGAATCGATTTTGATATTTAATAAAATTACTTTTTTATCTGATAAACCAAAGTTTCAATTTGGTCCCATGAAAAATTTACCGTAGACCTAGTAGGTATGTTATTTCTGATAGTGTAGATTTAGAATAATAATTACTTTTTGTATCTTACTTTCAATTCGTTTGATTTTTTAATTTTAATATTGTTTTTAACTGTGTAAGTATATTATTTCTTACTTTTTAGTCGTTAAGTTTTTGTATTTTTTTATATTTTGGTTTACTTATCTGCTTTTTTTTGAAGTAGGTTTTTGTTTTTTTACTGTATGTATGTACAGGCAACAACACATTTAATGTAACTCGGCTACCGAGGTTATTTAGAGGTTTAGAGGTCCCATTTTCGAGTCCCCAAATGATTTGGTACCTAGCTTTGTTTGCACTCGATTCGGTTGGTGGTAGAGCTTGTTTTAAGTGCGCCTGGCTAGTTACCAAATCTAAATATGACTTAAATATAATATAAGTACATAACTTTATATAAAATATACATAACTTAAATTCTACTAGCATTGTTGTGTTTAGACCTTAGAGCTGAAAAAAAACCAGCTCTTTAGTGGTTGAGTTATCCGGGTGAAGTGCACTTCCACCATCTGCCTTATTATTACCTAACATTAAGTGAGAGAGAAAGAAAAAGAAAATCAAAGGAAATGGGAAAAAAAATTAAAAGAAAAAAAAAAAATTGGTTGCCTGTAAAGTCGGTATACGGGCGAAAGTTTTACGTGATAACGTTTTATGTCTGTCTCTCTCGCTCTTAGGCGGGCTAACCATGCCCGAGTGGAAGGGACGCGTGCCTCTCACTCGCTCTCATTGTGAGCGCATAACGTGAGCGGAGCGTAACGCAGTTTCTTGAAGTGTCACCCTGCAAACCAATTTATAAGACGTTGTCACGTCAAAATAGAGCTCTTCAAGCTCCAAGAATAAAATAAGTAACATCAAAGGAAAAGAAATAAGATGCAATAATAAATAGTATATATATAGTTTGTAAGAATAGAAATATTAAGTAAGATAAGAATTGTAATAGAAGTAGAAAACTATATTGTGTAAAATAAAACAGAGATAAAAACAAGAAATGTAAAGAAAATAAAATCAGAGTAGAGCCCTTAAGGCTCAAGATCACTAACCTCACTAGAAAATAAAGAAAAAGCAAACAAAGTCCTGCAAAGAAGCGGGGAGTAACAGCTATAAAAAAACATTAGGTGAGTAAGTGAGAGATGAAGGCCAAGTTCTTACCAGTAGTTAGGTATTTATTTATTTTCAGCTATGGTCGTCCTAATGCAGGGCAAATGCCTTCCTTCCCTTATTCAACTCTTCGCGATCTAGCTCTTGATGTCCAGTCGTTGCATTAGGGGTCTAGTTCATGCCGTCATCTCCTTCTAGGCCTGCCGCGACGTCTCTTGGCATTGCTTGGCATCCACATGTCTTGGTTACCAGTAGTGGATAAAAAAAAACAAATTGCCGTTTTTGTTAGCGTAATCGAATGGTGATCAAGTGGATCACTATGGACTCAGGTTGTAAAATCATTAGATTGACAATGGCGTTATAGGTACTTGCTAAGAACAATGGTGTAAGGAAATACTTACAATTACATAGTTTAGGTGACACCGTATTGTTATATAAACATAATTATATTAATAAGTGTTTATTGTCTATGTAAGTGAATTTAGTTAAACATAGTAATTTTTTATATCATTTTCCTTTTACTGGTAACTCGGTTTTCATCTCACTTTAAGATAGTTTACCCAATTAGATTTCCCATACATATGTACTTCCAAGTAAAAAAAATACAAATTAATTAGCCATCAATAAAACTTTGTATGCTAACGTAAAACAGAGATCAGAGATCTAAACACTCAGTAGAAAACATAAAAAAACGTTTATTTAGCTGAGTTATTGCGATCGATTTAAAGTCCACTATAGAAAGTATGGGTAACCGAAATGCATAAACCCTTTCAAGTGTGATAATCTATTTGAATTTTTTTACGAGCCAGTTCTGTAAAAAGAATAAATGGCGTGTCAAGTAGTTAATTACTCAACCGTGAACTTGACTCGTCTTTGACCTTCGCATTATCACTGTAGTAGGCGTATTAGTCGTAGAGCAGGCAATGTCAAGAGCGCTCAAGCCGTTTCACACTGACGTAGATTGCCAAGTTTTCGTCATACACCAGTTCTAGTTTGGCCTACTTTCCGCGCGGCTTGGCCAAGGGCACTTTCGATTGGTCCTAAGGGCTTTTAGGACGAGGTTTGCTATGGACCCTTTGTTGTAACTGTTATAAGTCATTTTGTTGCACACACCAATGTGTGGTTTATGTTTATTTCCCCATTATGGTTTTTATTGTAAAGTGCGAGCGCCTTAAGACGAAACACTACGTGGAAGTGGCATGCAAAATTGTCACACAAATCGTAATCCCCTGTTTCCTCCTTCAGAACTTGACCAATTTTTATGTTTTTTTTCAGCATCGGTTAAAGAAAGAGATTTTCTACGTCTGTATGTTAAATTTTTTGCATCAAGTCATTTATTTAACGACCAGGAGCCTTCAAATTTAGCGAAATCACTCCGTTTTAAGGCGTCTTCTGAAGTATTAAGTAGCTGGTTTAAAAAAAATCAAACATACAGACATAGAAAATCTCTTTCTTGAACCGATGCTGAAAATGTAATAAAAATTGGTCTAGTTCTGAGAGGAGGAAACAGGGGATTACGAAACGTCGGTTTTTTGTTTTAGATCTGTATTTTGTATGCGAATTTTGCATGCCACTTTAGTGTATCCTCTTAAAGGGCTGTCTTCGATCACATAGTTTTTATATGTGATGATGGCTATGGAGGTTCAATTCACAGGTTAGGCAAACTGTGTCTTGGATTTTCAATGCATATGCTCGGTTTGTAATCACCATTGACCTAGAAGTATTAGACAAGAACGTTCATACAAACCATTTGTTCAAATTCTGGAATAAGAGACCTAAAGTTCGCTGCTGCCGCCGTAGCGCTTTAACATTTTAAATGTCGTATATTCAACAGACAAACATCGCAGCGCCGCAGCGCCAGATCGGTCAAAGAGAACGTATTGTGTATCAACTATCAAGATGGCGTCCCAAATAGATTGTCAATAACAATAATTGAAAAAACATCTTTTCTATTCTAATGATACGATATAACTACATAATAATGACTTGAATAACAATTAATTTCACTTACTTGACAACTGAATTGTAGTAAACGTCTAGGTGTACACTTTAATAAGAAATATAGAACTATTTTCGCCGCTCCGCACGCGCGAATGTCAAAGCCACACTAAAGCAAGGTGCCGAGTCGACTCCGCAGATGAGTGCAACATAGTGCGTGTTCGGAACGACCTATCTGTAATCACCAACTCGCATTTGGCAAGCGGTGGTGATTAAACTTCATTCCTATCTCTTCCCTTGGGTGTCGTAAAGGCGACAAACGGAATAAATACGGATCAATATAAATACATCCAACAAAAGAGAGCGGATGGGTTCACTACTGACAGGTGTTGTCACGCTGAACACATGTGCAGTAATTGTGCAGTAGTTATTTTTTGAAACTTGGACTAGGACAGAAGACTGAGGCTTAAGAGCAGTGAGGAAAATAATCTTCTTAAGGGATGAATTATATTAGGCCGGGCCGTGCACGAGGCGTGCCGTGTTCGTGGACGGGGCACTGATTTCAGACGTTGCATACATTTTGTATGAAGCAGTTCATATACACAGGGCGTGCTGCATACGTGGCCCGGACGGGGCACTGATTTGAAACGTTACATACATTTCGTATTTATATTACCGGGCCGTGTCCCGTCCGGGCTCGGACACGGCACGTCCCGTGCACGGCCCGGCCTAATATAATATAATTCATCCCTAAGTCTTCTAGGAGCTGCTAATGGTAACGCAAACGACCTCGGCTAGGGTTAACCTTGCCGGATATGGTTAAGTGCCTGCCGTAGTAGAATTGTCGGTTTTAGATCACTACAGGTAATACGGAATGCCAATACGGAAGTATATACGATGCATACCTGCTACTTATGTCATTATTGTGTCGTTGAAACCAGTCGTAAAATGATACATAATTGCAAATCTGAAATTATACACGCACATTAAATTACACTATCGCAAAGAAATAAAAATAAGAGCTTTAACTTAAAGTTAAGGTTTCTATATTATACCTACCTACCTATCTAACTACCTACTACCTACTAGTGCTACATGTAAGATTATAATGTCTATTAAGTAAAAATGGAAACTTTTTTCTTATAGGTCTATTGATGATTTGATATGGAAACTTCTTTTCTTATAAGTCTTAGTAGGTCTATTGATTAAAAAGGAAACTTTTTAACAATAAACAGTCTGACCAACTGCGCTCTGGCTCTTTGCCCAGGCTCAATAGCGAGAAAGTATAGTCTGCCTGGAGGGTTGTATTGGCAATCACGTTCACCAAATGCAGGTTCATCATCATCATCATCAGCCCATAAACGTCCCACTGCTGGGCACAGGCCTCCCATGTGAACAATAGCACGTGGGCATATTGGGACATAACCCACCACGCTGGCCCAATGCGGGTTGGTGGGTTTTAATTTAACGACTGCTATCTTACGACAACAACGGGTCCAACGGCTTAATGTGCCTTCCGAAACACGGAGGAGCTCGAGATGTTTTAATGGTCACCCATCAGGCGACCCGGCATTGCGAAAGTTGCTTAGCGGGCAAGATGCAGGTTGGTGATCACAAACTCGAGCAAGGTCGAAAACTCGAAACACTACGCGACCTGGAAATTGAACCACTCGGCCAACTAGCATTCTTTTCGAATGTTGCTTTTTTAGTCAGTCGCAGCCGGTAGTGCAGTGCGCATAAAAAAAAAACTGCGCTCTGTAACATTTTGACAGCCATCTCTCAGCGCAAAAAGCGCACGGGACCGGATCGCCCCATTTATATTCACAAAGTACAAACTTCCATTCGGATAGGCAGCAGATGTTATCGGCTTTGGGTGATATAGCCTTCTCATCAAATTGTGTTTTTGCCGTTTTGCCGTGTAGCTCTGATTTGGGACTGTTTTCGTATATAAAAAACCGCATTCTAATTGGTAAAATGTGTGTGTAAAGTAAGATCGGTTGGTAAGTTTTAACGGCTGCCAAATTACGATGAAAACCGATTTACGGATTAACGTGCCGTCCTAAGCATGAATTAGCTCAATATATTTCTATTTGGTTACCCATCTGTTGAACCGACATTGCTAAACCTGCTTAACTTGCAAGACCGCAACTCGAAAGCGTAAGCTGCTACTCCATGAAGCAACATTTTTATTGATTAATGTTTTTTTAAAATATATTTTAGCTTTTTATTAACGCTTAAATATACTTAAGTAAAATTTTAAACACTGAAAAAGACGTCAACCTCAGGCTGGAATCGAACCACGCACCTTCCGCATTCCGGGCGGCTGCCTTAACCACTTGGCTACCGAGGTCTTACTTAAACATTTTTATTACTTTGTCATTATTTGCCTTTTGCTTCATAAATTCTTCTTCATAAGGGGCCTATTACATCTCGAATGTGATTTTTGCGTAAAATGCCCATTTTCGCATTTTGTTGTAGTTTTTGAGTTGTATTTATCGTTTTTATCGAAATAGGACAATAAATTTGTGCATAATATTACAAATCTCCATTCTGTGAGCATAAGTTGAATTCGGACGGCCGGCGCATTGCATTTTGTAGTAATTTTGCAGTTGTATTTATCGTTTTTATGGACATAGGATAATAAATTCATTATAAAATCTTTATTCCTCATGAAGTAACAATTACTCTGGTATAAATTTTGCTCAATAATATTATCGTAGATAGGAGATATTCACAGATAACTTATAGCGATTTTCGAAGTTTTTTGGTTTAGAATAAGATATTTTTCCTATATAAAATCATTGATATCTAAAAATTCCGAGGCCGTTTCGCACTATTCGACTATATAAGAGATAACATTATATTTTTTTTATTTTACTTGTTTAGTACAGTTGGCGAGACGATCTCAATGCCTTTGTGGGAATGGGAAACTGGTGGGAAAGCGCCAAAGATAAAGATGCGTGGAAGGGTTTGGGGGAGGCCTTTGCTCAGCAGTGGAACAATATAGGCTAAAAAAAAATAGAACAGTAGTTCAATCGATGAGCTCAAAAAAGTGCCTTCGCGCACTTTATGAAAATCTTTCTCTGCAATTTTGGGTTTCATTAAAAAGTTAAGAAAAATTTACAAAAAGCGAGGCCGCTACGCACTATTTTAATAGTTTTTCTACACTATTCAATAAGTCATAATTGTTAATGTATTTTTGTTTCTGAGATCCATAACGCCAAAATTGGCCATTTTACGCAAAAATCACAGTCGAGATGTAATAGGCCTCTTAATATTAAAAAAATGTGAAAGTCGTAAGAATAAAGTCTTAAAAAAAATATGAACATCTAAGTCCTAAACTATTTTCGTCAATATGGAAAAACACAGTCAATTTCCCTCGTTCATTGAAAAAAATCTATGTTGTCGGTCCAATTCGAGCACCTTTTTTCCGCTAACTATATACGAGTCACGTAAATTATTTTCTTTAGTAGACAAATAACGATACGAAATGTCTGTGAAATATATTACGACTCCGGCAGTCCTGTAATCTTGTTAGTAAAGCTCTTATATTGTTGTGTAATAAATCATACGTTTTATTACTCCGGAAGCTGGCCTAGGTAGGATTTTCCCTCCTCTCCCGAGTCTCAATTGCCTTTGGACCTGGACAAGAACGCGGGCGCTGGGGGGGAGAGTCGCCACATAACCAGCTTGCTTCTTCAAACCGTCGCTGTGCAAAAAATATTTCTCCATGTCAACAAAAGTGTATAGTAGAATTTTGGAATAATACTACATAACGTTATTATTGAATTTTTGCATTAACAATGCTATATACGTATAGGATAAAATGTTTACTAAAAAAAAATAACCAGTCACAGGAAAGCTGGAATGGGATTCGAACCCATGACCTGGCTTTCAGCGTAAATCACACTACTAGAAAAAAATTAACGAGTCCTCTGGGGTCTCGGTAGGTTAGCGGTTAGAGCAGTGGACCAGCAATCCAAAGGTTCGAATCCCATTCGAGCTTTCCTGAGACTAGTAGTTTTTTTCTAGTAAACATTTTATCCAATACTACATATACATTAGATTCACGTCTATTACCGTAAAAGCAGTCCACTGCTATAGTCCACTTTTCATAATATTACAAATGCACATATGCTCAGCGTGATAGGTGGTGAGCCCATCGCCGCTCTATGTGGTTGGTTATGTGCAGCCTTTAGTTCATTAGTCGCCTTTTATGCCACCAGGGAAGAGATGGGTTGGTATATAGTCACCTTTTAATAACGCCGCCACACACACAGCTCAATTAAAAAATACAGCCATTCAACTACATTAATTCAACGACGATAACCTTAGCGCGTTCCATAACAAAGTGAAGAATTTAATCTCAGCGGAACCTCGGAAGTACCTCTTGATATCAAAAGCTATTGTTCAGGTATAGTGGCTTGGAGACACTTTGCAGACGAGATGACTCGTTGCGACTGAGACAACAGATCTTCAAGATGCACTTACAACAAAAGATTATTATTGCTATGTACAGTCTTGCCTTAGAAGTAGCGTAACACATTAAACGCCATGTAGGTCACAGGACTCGAAGTGACATCAAATAATTATGTCTGGTTTTGTGTCAGTCACGTTTATATAACCGATACACGAACGATCGTGCTTGTACAAACATTTATGTTTGAACGCAGTAGTTGGTATGACATGACACCTATGTGATCGAAGTATTAAATATACTAAAGTTATCCCAAGAAATATAAATCAAATAGTGTTTACATGAAATATGAATCAAAATAGTGTGACTAAAATATTTCCCAATTTTTAGGGTTCCGTAGCCAAATGGCAAAAAACGGAACCCTTATAGATTCGTCATGTCTGTCTGTCCGTCCGTATGTCACAAAATGATAAAACTAAAAAAAAATATTATGTACATAACCATGCAAACTTCCACCGACAATTGGTTTGAACGAGATCTAGTAAGTAGTTTTTTTTAATACGTCATAAATTAATTAATTTAAAAAAATACTATTATTAAAACATCGATCAAAGTTACAACCAACTACAAGAACTTTTATATGATGTTACTTGCTGTTACGGAACCCTTCATGGGCGAGTCCGACTCGCACTTGGCCGGTTTTTTATAACATAATGGCATCACTTGTTTTTCGGAAAAAACAAAACAAAAGAAACAAAAAAGCAAAACCTACAGATGTTGTTAGTGTTTATAAAGTTTTAATAAATTATGTCTAAACGAGCACCTACTGTGGTGAACTCGATTATTTTCCACGAGCTCCTTATTTATCCCCGCCTGATAGAAACCGCAATTCCAGAGACAAAAACTTGGACGGTAAAGGAAAAATTATAAAAGGTGGAGCATATTTAATTTTAAGGCCACTGTCTTAAATTTCATAAAAAACATCATTCATAATTCTATTTAGCCCCTTTCGGGAAGGGTAGACTCAAGACTGAGACCTTTCTTTACATTAGCTATGATCCTGACACACAAGTATAATAGTCATATAATAGTTATAATACAATATATAAATATCTACTATTCATTTATCACATTCATATAAAATGTTACCTTATAAATATTGTCATCAGCAAAGACTGACTAACGACGCTAAGCACTGCTTAATCATAAATAAAGAGATGTTACATTCTTATTTAATTGTATTTCATCTTCCCTTGTATTGGTAATTTGTAAGACTCCTACTATAAAGGCTTTACTTTTCTAATGACCATATTTCGATTGGTAGGTACAGTACAACATAATTACTTTAGTTTATGGTTTTTGGATGTCTACAGTGTTGCTTTATCTTCTAAATTTTGTATTTTGTTCAATTTTAATTCGGAATAATGATGGATTATTATTAACCGTTCGTGAATTTGCATGAGTGTTGGCAAATGACACAGTGCAACGGCACTTTTAAAATTCTGTCAAGAATCTAGAAGTCCTTGTGAGATCTCAGTAAAGTCCCACATCTTTACAGAAACTTTTTTAAGAAACAAGATGCTTACTTGTTTTTGTTTTTAAATCTTCATTTATCCCGTCACGTCCGTAAATCACTACCGGTCCGCTTAAATTCATAAAAGTTGCTGATGGCCCTTCCTTCATATAAAACGTGACGTTGCATTTTGTCCTTATTACTTCGAGACGCTTCAATATTATTGATATAAGCCCTGTGTTTCTGACACGATCAGCCAAATTAGTCATCTAAAATATAACCGTACAGTCGACATTCGTTTGCACATCATAAAACGATAGGGTATATTTTTGCTTGTCTATGAATAAACAATCCTTAGTTTAACAGTACTATTAGTTCTTTTGTGGTTCAACCACGGTTCAACCTTTGCGACATTTCTCAACGACAGAGATATTTTTGTCAAAATTAACAGAGCTCTCTCTCTCTTAGCTCCTGACGACCACTGTTTTCTCGCTGTACAGATATGTTTTCTGTCATTTTATTATACTTAACTAGTAACTTGTACCGCACAAGGAACACCTGGATTTACTATAATTTCGTCTCTCGTCATGTTATTTCCCGATCTCCCGATTTAAAATAAGATTGGAAAAGGAGTGTTTACATACGTTTCCGTTTGAAGTTTCAATTTGCGCCGATTCTGAAACACGAATGGGATCTAGTGGTTAGGCCTCTGGTCTTAGTTACAGTGGTACAGTGTTCAATTTCCAGTGGGGTGTCCATGTTTGTACTCGAATTACTTGGTGTTAGGGCTTCTACTACTATCTAAATATGTCGCCATAACATCAATGTTACAAGCATTGTTGCGTTCCGACAGTTAGAAATAGGATAGCCAGTTCCTCAGTACCTACTTAAAGAAACAGAGTAAAGTGCGCAACCGCTATTGGTCTTATCATTGCCTAACATTAGGTAAGATAAAGGCCAACCCATAGAAGAACTAAAGAAATACCTCTTTGAAAATATGGCAGGCGAATGATAATCTCCTGCCTGTTACTAACATAGACTAATAAACGAATGCACACAATTGGCTACTTGACAGTTTTTGCAAAAGTATTTTAAAAATTACAAACGCTTATTTTATGGGTACCCCGTATAATATTTTTTTTCTGAAAAAAAGCTTTATTTAATAGAAAAAAAAAACATATTTTTCTTCATTAATTTCATATTTCGCGCGAAAACGGTTGGTCACGTGACATTTTGCCCGGAGACGTCACATTTCACTAAACAAAGAAATTTTATCTTGAAACCTGACTGATAGTTTTTGTTTATTTGTGAAATGTAACGTCACACGCAGCTCAATCATGGCCGCCCGTGTTTCAGATCTTGTAATCCACAGATAAAAAATCGCAAATTTATTTTGTAAAAGTAAAATATTTAGGAATTATCTTAATAAAAAATAACTAATAATTATCGTTAAATTATAAACTACCATATCCGACATATTTCATATTTTATTGTTACAACTGTCAAATAGCCAATTAAATAGCTTTTCATGCGTCAGTCAATTGAAGGAAATGGAATAATTACCGACACGCCAAAATGTGGCTAATACTGGATAACATTAAAGTTCGTAATTGCTTGTGCTGTCGAGATAGGAGATGCATGTAATCTTGTCTTCACGACCTTTTTATTCCGGTAAACGGTTCCTCCGAGACCTCTGGAAGCCTCTACTCGTATAAGAAAATATCAAGCCCCTTTACATCTTTATATTTAACTACCACTATCTTTAGGGTAAAATTGCATTTACTTGCCAGTCGGAGCCCTTGGCTTACTCCCTGATAAGCCTTTAAGATCCTGTGGAAACCCTTTTTGTTTTTAGAATAAAAAGTATCCTATGTTAGCTTCTAATTATGTCTAGTTGCATTTCTCGCAAACACCTTAGAGCATTACTTACTTATTATGCAAAATTCGTATGGAAAGGACATCGGCAAAATCCCATACTAGCTGGACCTGATAGTCAATGACTATGGGCATTATAAATTTTGTGTTGATTAGATACCTAACATAGTTAGAATCAGTCTCCTAACTTCATATTCAATATAAAACTTCACAAATGCGAGATATAATTTTTTAAATTGTTGAGCTTTTGAAGTTAGAAAATCATTTTAATGTTTAAAGATTAAATTCTTAATATAAGTTGACCTTAACTAGATATTAGTTTATAATATCATTGCATGAATAAATAATGATACCTATACCTACATAAAGATTTATTCAAAATCGTCTCTTTTAACTACACTATCTAAAAAACCTGCTGGTGCTGCTATTATGTTATCTTGGTGCCTGGCCCACCCAAGGTACCACACCACGGTCTTGACATGTGCACAGCACCCAATCGTTCGACGACCTATTAAACAACTGCAACAATATTCAGTTATTCCTTCCCTTCCAGACACATTATTTTCTATTAATATATACATAGTATTGTTTTCTTGAAATGTGTCTGGATTTAATTTTCCCTCTTAATCTTAACGACGTATTATCTCCACTACCTCTCAAGCGATACTCTGATACATCTATATAGAAACGCACATGTTCTCCATAGTAGGACCGAGCCTGTCGGCTTTGGTACGTTCCCAAGGCGAATAATATTAAATCATTACTAGCCGGGGAAATGTTAATAAAGTGCCGCATAGTACGTATCGGAACAAACGCAGAGATCGACTGCCGACAGTGCCGAACTGCCGACTGCAAAAAAAAACAATTAATAACATCTGTCAATGTCATTCGATTTCAACAGTGACGTTCCTTCCTTTACACGCAAGTCAAACAATCAAGCCCTTTACGCTTTTTTGGTTTTTATTTCGTTTACCTAATGTATCATTTTCACCAATTTAATACTGTTCTAAAAATACTTAACTGTATTTTTGTCTAAGTAGAATACTATAATCTTTTTTCGACGAGTGTAAGGTGGGAGTATTACATGCAAGCACGTGAAATTGTAGACCTACTCGTGAAATGGAACTTGACATCGTCGTCAAGATCTATTGTCTATGGTCAAAACCGTTCAAAATCTATGATTAAGTTTTCCCATGCATATTAATTATTTTTACGCATTAATTAATTTCTCTAGAACTAGAAGTTCTTGAGGTATATTATTTGTATTTTCAAAGTTAACTAATAACAGCATATTTTTTAGAATATAATTGATTTGTGCCCATAGTCAGGACCATTTTCGCCATTGTCCTTTGCATAGTAACATTAACTACATACTGCTCTACATTCGTATGATAATTTGCATAGTTAGATCCTCTAAGATTTGATGGTAAGGCCCCTGACCTCTCTCGACACAACGAATACTGAGACGTCCTCCAGTGGCTAAGCGCTCGGCTCATTAACCTGAGGTCCAGTGTTCAATTCCCTGTTCGGGCAGTGTGTTTCGGATTTTTTGATGCCCAGGTTTATGACCATGCGGGAGCATTTGGCAAGCGTATTGAGTGATAATAACCCATCAATGGTGGCGAAGATTTGATTTCTATAATAGATGTGCCTTTACCGACCAATGGGACCGCATACTTAGCTTACTTTTTTTTAAAGTTTGTCATTTTTTACAGATTATCATAGTTAAGATAGAAGAAAGATTTATCAATGTACATAAATAAATAAATTTGTTTACGCTCACACCAATTATATCTAGATCAAGATGAGTATTCTTTTGAAACTCGTTAAATGGTAAGATAACGGATAAATATACATAAACATAGAAAAAACACCCAGTCTCGAAATCAATTTAGTAAAACAGTTTTTCTCTAAATTGACCCGACCGGGAATTGAACACGGGACCTCAGGCGACTCGGCGTGCTAACCACTCGACCAAGGAGGTCGTCTAAATTGTTACATAAATTGGTTGTACATAAAAAACCAACCTTTTAATTTTGTAAAGGTGCTACATAGATTTTCTTGTGACAATGTAAATCTGCTGAAAGGGGGTTGCGCGGAATGTCCACGGACCGCTGTCACAGCATAAGCTAGTACACAATGGAACGTAAAATGACTGGCGGGCAGGCATTGTTCTCATCGCCTTTTCATGAAACACAAAAAAGGCTTATTAAAAGCATGACGTCACGTGCACCAGCACTTACCAAAGTAGGCGCGACGTATGAGTACGAAACAGTCTAAGCAGTATTTTTTTAGGGAAGATTCTGCTATTGGCTGCATGTGGCCCTTACAACGTTACTGGATTTACTTTTAAGGATGACGACCAAAGAGATGTAGAGACGACTTTGGGATATTCAAGAAACGAGCCTATTCCTACCTTAAAGACCGGCAACACATCTGCAATTCCTCTGGTTTTACGGGTGTTCATGGGGGGCGGTGATTGCTCTCCAACCGCCTGCTTAGTTGCCTCCTTCTATTATAAAAAAAAGTTGTGGAAAATTAAGGGCGTCTCTAAAATGTCGACCTCGGCTCAACTTAACCGTGCGACGGGGAAACCAAAGAGCCGCAAACTTCAACTACCTCCTAGCCGATCGTGTTAACACTACTAAGTTACTTTGTTGGGAGTTCGTAGAACCGATTAGTAATACCTTATACTGTATTACGAGTACAGCACAAAGCGCTACTCAACATCTTTTATACTGCGCACAGCAAAGGAGTGGAAGTCCCTCCTTGCGTCCGTGTTTCCAAGTAGGTACTTATAACCCGTCCACCTTCAAAGCAAGAGTGAATAGGCACCTTCTGGGTTGGCTCGCTCCATCGTAGATCCTGTCCTAGCTCCTGGGCTTGATTGGGATCAAGAGGAAACCCATTCAGAATAAAAGAAAGAGTCTACACATCCATACATATTGACTTTCTGCACTATAAAACATACATTTTCCCAGTAGAGTCTGTATCTGGTGTCACTATCTGCTGAGTAAAAAAAATCTAGTCTCTTTGTAAGCTACTCCCGCTATAGAATAAGAATAAGGTTAAGTTCAAAATCTTACAAACTAATAAGCCAATTTTAATGAAACTTTGTATGCTAAAGTAAAATGCACAGACTAAAAAATACTTAGTAGAAAACATTAAAAAAAAACGTTTAGCCGAGTTATTGCGATTAAAAACTTTCTATGACTTAAAATCGCTAAATATATAACTCAGCTAAATAAAACTTTTTTTGTATGTTTTTTACACTCTTATTTTAACATCTCTGTATTTTACTTACATGCAAAGTTTCATTAAAATTGGCGCATTCGTTTGTAAAATTTCGGACTTTGAAGTTTGTATGGGAAACCGAAATGCGTAATACCCTCCTAACTGAAGGGTACCCTCATTCTTTACATCAGAAAGCGTCTAACAACAATGTTATTTTGAATACCTTTCTCCTTTAATCACGCGAACCACTCGTTAAAGTAATAGAACCTTTTCAATGATGAAAATACTATAAAGGTTCGTTTCTAAGCAGGGAAGATTCTTATTATTTGAGTGTAGAGGTAGCGCAGTGAATTAGTTTTTTTTTGTAAACTACAAAGGGAGTTTAATTAGCAGTTTGAAATATACGAGTTTAATTAAATATCTATCCTTTTTCTCCATATTATTCTCTATGTTATTGTAAGCACCCTTTTTCTACTTTGACTACCTCTATGGTCTTGTGGTTAGATTACAGGTCACGATTCTATGTTAGCTCAGGAAAATATGTTACAACACACATCTACTGCAATGAAACAACTTATCGGGTTCTAACGCTTGAATATGAAAGATTTTTTAGAGGTTGTTAATCATTTCTGAGGCTCGAATTTCCAAGTTCCCTATTTGCATTGATTAACTTGTATATTCCGACTTTTAAGGTAACATAATTTTCGGACCGCTTTTCTATTTTTCAACTAACGAAAAACTCAAAACTTACATAAGGATAAAGAAGAAAGTTAATGCTTCACCATTAGGTGCGTCATCCATCACACACGCCTATCCCGCAGGAACACCGTGTCTTTAATAGAATTTGGCGAGGTAGGTTGAATTCCTTTTATCGGGATGGATTCCCACAATATAAACGATAGGTTGCAAGCATTGAGGTCTTATAACTAGAAAGGATAACACGAAGCAAATTTTTGCGCAATGAATTGCGGCCCATGGGCTGCAAACACCTGACAACAAAGCTTCTTACGCCCCACGCGTTGCCTGCTATTCCATATAAAAAATGTGCTTAGCTAAATGACAGCCGAGCTCATTTTAAGATTCCTCCCACATATTGATATGGAATAGCACCAGCACACAATTTCTCTCCTTCCTTTGATATGGGGTCCTTCAAACGAAGCATGAATAGGTACCTTGTGGGCCTGTAAGGTGAAGATGACTGATGCTAACTATGCTTTTAAACGGGGCGTGAAACGGCATTTATGCAGGTCGTCATCATGAATGGGTGCTCTGTTACCGTGCTTGTTCCACGGTAAGAAGCGCTCTCATTATTTTAGACTACATCGGCTGCTTACCATCAGGCAGGATGTAGTCACTATGACGTGTTACAAAAAAATGCTTCGTCTTTTTACACTGCACCAATCGTCTTTGCGCCTGGCTGGCCTTAATTCTACTTTAGCCATAATATGGCTATACCATCAGGTGGGAAGGAGACATGTGCCGACCTAACTATAAAAAAATTTAAATCGAGCTACTCTACGTAATAATACCACAATGGGCTTAAGGCGGCAAATCGCGGTCGTCGGCAGGAGGGAAACGAGGAGACTCAGTCCCGCCGCGGCCGTCCGTCGCGAGCGGCGGGTCCCTGGCGCTGTGTAGCCTCCTTGGCGGAAAACAGACAGATTGGGGGCGCCCCTGTCGCGATGTTGTAAACTAAAACATTTTTTAAGTAAATCTAGAAGTGGGTCCCTCGTGGAACCTCTTGGTGGTAAACAGACAGCTTTCGGTTGTTCTTTTGTTGTAAAATAACTTTTTTGGTAATGATAATGAATCATCAGATCGGATTGTTTAGAAAAATCAACTCTTTTGCACCTTGTTACTTTACTTAGGCATCAACAAGTCCTTACAATATTGTATTTTTTGGCGGACAAACATTTATTTATTTTGTATACATAAACCATTTTTTTGTTTGAATTTTTTTGCCCCTTCCATAATTTACAATTAATCATCTTTTATCTGGAAAACATTGAAGAAATTCGGTTTCAGGAAGTGAATGAATATTTTAAATACTTTGCATTTTTTTACGTCTAGTAATAGAGAAAAAGTTTTTTTTTACTAAGTAGAATGGAAACATTATTTATTTTGTTGTACCAAATCAGGATAATGAGATTTCGCCTGGTAGTGTCGGAAAGAAACCCATGTTTTTTGAGTTGCTCTTGCTGTCTCCTCTGAGATACTCTTTTAGTTTTTTTTAGGAATCCTATTCGCTTGGTAAACCTAGAGGTAAGTAGAAACGCTGAAAAGCTAAACTCATCTGTAAACGATAAACTCATTTAATGATACAATCATGAATAAATGAAAAAAGTAATATGCTAAAAGTTTCAATTATTGAAGGTACTGAAAATACTTCAGGAGCTTGACGGCTCAGCGGCTGTTCGGCTTGCGATTTTGCCAGTTAAGCAACATTCGCAATGGATGGTTGGCCAAATTAAAAACATCTCGAGCTCCTCTGTGCTTCGGAAGGCACTTCAAGCCATTGGTCCCGGTTGTTGTCCAAGATGGCAGTCGTTAAAACCATTCAACGCGCTGTGGGTTATGACCAGCGATTTGGATTACTTATGGCCTAAACTTCACATGTATTGTGCTCTTGTCATTGTGGGTAGGCCTGTGCCAACTGTAGGACGTTTATAGGCTGATGATGAAATGTAAATACTTAGGTATAATACTGTATAATGATGAACTGTAAAAACTTATATGTATAATACTATAATAGTGTAACCGTGTTGCGTAACGGTGAGAGAATACTACCACCCCCTCTCTTCCCTTGGGTGTCGTAAAAGGCGACTAACGGACTAAAGACTGCACATACATCCATAAGAATTAGGCGGCGATGGGCGCACCCCCTGTTACGCTGAGCACATGTGTAGTCGCTATTTGGTGAAAAGTGGATTATGGTAGAGGACTGCTTTTGCGGTCCTCATTGCCTAGTCTCTGACTAACCCTTCGGGGATAATAGTCTTGATTATTTGTATGTATTTTGACTGGTCGTAGGTACCTAATAATTATCAGTGGTGAATAAATCTTTCTCTTCAACATTTTCATCGAAACCCTCTCTATAAAACACAAGATGCGGATTAACCAGAGATAAATCTATCCGCTTGTTAGCGATGCTCATCTGACTAACCCTTCTGGGATAATAGTCGTGATTATATGTATGATCAATATTTATTATATAAGGTGACTGCTAGATACTGCAAGAAACTTCAAGAGCTGGTCAGGTCAAGTGTTTTAAACATGACAAAAAAGGAATTCGTGTTTTTTCGTAGGTACTTATCGCCCAGCTGACGGGGGCAACGGCCGGCCGGCCGTCTGTTGACCCGTCAACGTAGGTACTTATCGCCCAGCTGACGCAGACGGGTCAACAGACGGCCGTATGGTTAAAAGTAAATTAGATACTCAAAGACTATCCAATTAAAATTCACAAAATGAATTATTTTATTAAAAATGAAAAAAAAACCACTAATTCCTTTGTTGTCATTTTTGTCATGTATAAAACACTGGACCTGACCAGCCTTTGAAGTTTTTTGCGGTTTCTAGCAGTCACCTTATATTTAAATACGTAACCTAGTTTAACGTCCCAGTGGGCTGGCGCACTGGGAACAAAACCAGTGAGCGTGGTGAACCCTCCTCTCTGGGAATCGTCTCGTGAATTAAATTAATGAGATGTTACCGCAATGAGCGGTAAGTGATTGAAACCATTACGTAGGTGATGTTGCATACATATTATTTTGATGGACTAATAAATAAAACAAATGAAGAAAACGTAACGTTGAAAAAAATTACTACCAGGTAAGTTTCTTTGAGTTATCTTCGAGTTTATTTAAGCGTTAAGGCGTTTTAAATCTATATAATCGCGTTTATAATACTAATATTATAAACGCGAAAGTTTGTAAGTATAGATATAAGTATAGATATATATATATATAATCGCGTTTATAATACTAATATTATAAACGCGAAAGTTTGTAAGTATAGATGGATGTTTGTTACTCTTTTACGTAAAAACTACTAGATGTATTTGGTTAAAATTCGGCATACAGATAGTTTATAACCTGGATTAACACATAGGATACTTTTTATCCCGATATTCCCACGGAAACGGGGAACCACGCGGGTGGAACCGTGAGCGGCCGCTGTATTTTCTTTTTAAGGTGTTCGTATGGTTCGTTTCTTGTATCAACATAATTACCATTTGTGTTTGTTGTCATATTTATAAATCTATGAATTAATCAATAAGTTAGTAGGCTTAGGCTTATTTTGACGGTAAAAATATTTGCTTAAAGTTAATTTTGAATATGAATATTTATATTTTAAATTTTTTGTTTATTTCAGTTCAAATAATTATTTAACCTTATCAAAATAAACATATCATAACATAATAAAAAGGATATTCGTAATTTCTCTTGTAAACTACTTTACTACTGAAACAAATTACTCTATTAATAAAATATGATCTTTGTTTTTTTAAACTCAAACTCAAAATCACTTTATTCTAGTAAACTTAATAAATAAGTATTTTCGACTCGTCTAAAAAATTCAATTACCTTACCTTTAAAACGTTCTTTTGTATTATTATTTCTTTCATATTATATGGTGCTTCAAGTTTCCCGAAAATTCAAAACCTATTTTCTTTTGATAGGTAATTTGTTGTTACGGACGTTTCAAAGAGAATGAGTGATTGCAATAGCGTAGTTGCCTTGGCGGTCACTAGATAAACTTTTAACCACCTTTCAAAACTATATTATTTCACAGGAATTGTACGGAAAAATAAACTGTGACGTCACTATTACGTATATTCCATCAATTAGAAGATAAACAACGGGACTTCTTGGCGGGAAAGTGAAGAGTTCTGTCTGCAGTTTTATTGAAATTTCTAATATGTCTGTTTTGTCGTATATTAATGTGAAATAATGGTGGACTATTACACTTCTCAGAACCGTTCAGTGTTCGTGAACGTGCACGTGAAATGAAACAAAACAGTGTAACATCACTTTTAAATTTCTCTTAAGAGGGTTTACGCATGTCGGTTTCCCATACAAATTTCCAAGTTGAAATTTTTAAAAACTATTAAGTCAATTTTAATGAAACTTAGCATGCTTAAGTAAAATACAGAGATTTAAATAGTCTGTTGAAAACATTTTTAAAAAACGTTTATATATGTGAGTTATTGTGATTTTAAACTTTCTATATTAGACTTTAAATCGCAATAACTCAGCCAAATAAACGTTTTTTAAAAATGTTTTCAACAAACTATTTAGATCCTTGTATTTAACTATGGCATGCAAAGTTTCATAAAAAATAGCTTATTGGTCTATAAAAAGTTCGAGTGCATGAGTTCTTAGTAAAGTCATAATTTAATGAAACTTAAGCGGTTCGGCGAATATCATTCGCCATTTAACATTTCTATTTATTACTTAGGTATTATCATCTACTTAGAAACGAAGAAAGTGTTTAAAGATATCTCACTAACTTCACATATTAAGCTAAATAATAATTTGGTAAAAACACATTTAGTTTGTTCTTTCGTTCGTTTGTTCACAGAAAAGCGTGCTTGCGCCCAATGCATAAAAAATTTGCATATAAGTGACGTCAATTAATGTACACTGACAGATTATTTATTTATTTATTTGGTTTAGGTACACATACAGGTTACAGTCATGTATGACAACATACTTGGCATTTCAGATTGAGCTAGACAATAACCTAACAAACAGTGTACACATCGTGTGTAGTGATAATATTACAGCGAATACAAAATAAAAGCAAATTACAAACTGAAAAAGTGAAAAAATTACCACGAGCAGAATTCGTTCTCGACAAAATTTCCATTCAAATTGTTAAAACAATAACACTAACATAAAAATGAAAAAATCTTAAAATATCTATGAAAATATATAGAAAACAATGCAAAGCGCTGAATAAATAGAGTGACTCAGAATCACTCAAAACCCCGCACTGCCTTCCGCGAAAAATATTTATATATATATATATATATATATATATTTTTAAGTACATCCAATTTATTACTTGTGAGCCGAGAATACTTCGGCCCCGAGTATGTGCGAAATATTTCTTTTGTATAAAGGGAATCGGTCATTAAATATGTCTACGTCTTTGCCTCTGCGTATAAGTTCGTTGTAGGTCCGACACATTCTAGATATGGGGTTATAAAAAGATGTGTTAGTTTTGAATACCTTTAGTGCAAATATATTTGGTGAACGGGTTCTGAAGTGTATGATTTGTGTGAAGTGAAGTGTGAAGTAAAGTGAAGTGAATTTAGGTTAATGGAAGAAAGAAGATTTGGTGTCGCAATCTTAGAATTAATTAATTTATGTAAACCGAGTAAATCGTAACGCTTTCGTCGTGTCTCCAGCGATATCATCTTGAATTTGGACAACCTCTCCTCATAGTGTTTCAGTGATCTGTTGAATTAATGCTTACGAGAAAGGTATTTTAATATGTTTTTTTGTACTCTTTCTCTGTAGATTAGCAGTCTTTACAAGAGCGTACAAACATACATGGACCTAATAGGCCCATGCAAACATATTCCAAATGACAAGACTAGACCATAATCTAAAATAAACGTACACAGCATACCAATTATTTCTACATTATTCATTATTCTATCTACAACATTCAATATTCATTAAATTGAAACAGTTTACACAGAAATCATAGAAATATGTAAATTACAAAGTTAAAATTAGGCGGTCTTATTGCTCTAAACCATGTCTTCCAGGCTAATGTGTTGCAGTCAACAACCCCATTAAGCTGAACAGCTCATACTGAGGGTGTCGAGTTGAGAACTTCGTAGGAATTTATGTTATTATCACCTACGCATATTCAGTTTAATTAAATATTTAAGAGACACTTGACGAAATAATTATTGAACGCGATTATACGCTTGTCTGTGGTGCGGTGGTTACCAGTGACAAAGAGTCTTAAGAGGAAACACTACGTCGAAGTGGCATGCAAAATTCTCATACAAACACAGAAAAACGACGTTTCGTCGTGTTTCCTCCTTCAGAACCGGACCAATTTTTATTACTTTTCAGAATAGGTTAAAGAAAGAGATTTTCTATGTCTCTATGTTTGATTTTTTTTTCAACCAGCCATTTATTGTTTCTGAAGACGCTTTAAAACGGAGTGATTTCGCTAAATTTTGAAGGCTCCTGGTTAAATAAATGACTTAATGCAAAAAATCAAACATACAGACATAGAAAATCTCTTTCTTCCGATGCTGAAAAAGTAATAAAAATTGATCCAGTTCTGAAGGAGGAAACAGGGGACTACGAAACATTGTTTTTCTGTGTTTTGTATGAGAATTTTGCATGCCACGTCGACGTAGTGTTTCCTCGCGTCAGGCAGGGTGCGTTGCGATTTGCCCTCGATGCCGCGCGCGTCCATGTGCTGCGGACTGCGGTGGCCGCGCACCATCACAAGGGCCATGCTCGTTGGTCGGCTCAGATAAATACTTAACTCTTTGGTTTTAGAGTCTGTGATGTTTATTTGTTCAAAATAAACAAAATAATGGAATAAAACGATTCTACGATCGCTGTACAAACATTTTTCTCGCGAGTAATAAGTACGTCAATATTGGCAGGACCGCGGTGCCTTTAAACGTTTTTCCTTGACGTGTTATTTTGCCGACTTTCTTGGGGTCTCGAAGGCAAATTGACGTTCTATTTGATTTAACCTTTTTTTTGAAACTGTCTGAATTACATGTACTTAATTCAGCCAGTTTCAGACAGTTTTAAGTACGACTCCATTGCTTATTACAGTAACGATACGTACGATTTATTACAGTAAAGCCATCCTTATTGGTACGAGGATAGAGTTTTAAATGGGCGTAGGATACGTGTGGGCGGCTAATGGGCCTTGTGAGGCATCAGCTCAAATTACATTCGCTAGATGCTATGTCAAGGGCTCGACTAATGTGCGCGATTCTCATTCCGGGTAATCTTTCTTCCGCATGGTAATATGTACCGTATATACCCACTTTGATACTTTCCAAATTTCGTGCTCCATTTAACCGCCTGTGTGGTCTAATCGCTAAACCACCAGCCAAGCTTAGAACCAGAGGTGCCATGTTCTATTCCCAGCGGGGGGTACATCTTTGTGTACTTAGTTTGAATGGTTATAGGGTTTGTTAAGTCCGCCTGACTAGCTTCCATTATCTTATAAAAAGTCTGGTGCCAAAACAACAATGTTTTGTTCCGACAGTTAAGAGATAAGATAGCGAGTGCCAGTTCCTCAGTGATTGAAGATTCCGGGTGAAGCGCGCTTCCACCTTCGGCGTTATCGTCACTTACTTTAGGTGAGTTTTAGGTCAATTGCTTACCCGTAGTGCTTATTTTTTTTTATGAAAAATATGTAATTGGGTTTAACGTAAACTGCTTAGTATATACAGTGTAGAAAAAAAGGTTACATAATAAATTCGAATTTTGCCTGTACGAATTTTATTTGGCCGAACACGTTTTGTAATTTTTTGTTTTTCATAATTTTCTTTTTACCTAAAACATAAATTACAAAGTTGTGAAATGGCGATTATCGATTGTTATTTTTTTCAAAATCTCTATGTTTTGAAATCCCACTCAACGTTTGGCCGAAGCTATTAATGCTAGACGATTCATTTTCCAGAACCACGTTTCCAATATTATTAAAATACAACATTTCTAATAATTGAAATCCATAATATCATCGAACAACTTGTAATCGTAGTAACGTTTAAGCATGCAAACAAGCATGAAAGCATGGAAGGAAGCATGCACCACGCAAGCAAGCATGCAGCATGCAAACAAGCATGCAGCATGTAAGCAAGCAAGCTGCTGCATGCAAGCAAGCATGCAGCATGCAAACAAGCATGCAGCATGCAAACAAGCAAGCAGCAAGCAACCAAGCATGCAGCAAGCGTGCAGCAAGCATGCAGCATGCTACTAAGCATGCAGCAGGCATGGTTTCGGTCACGGCTCCGGCGCTGCGAGGCTCCGGCGGTCCCACGCGAGCTTATCGTCGCAGATGGCTTACGCTCACCACCGCAGCTTCGGCTTGCTGGCTGGCTCCGCCGGCCAGCCTCAGCCGCGGCGACGAGCGTTAAACCCACCTGCTCCTCAGCTCGCGGGCTGACTTGCTCCTCCGCGCCTACGCGGGCTTGAATTACACTCTAGCGTAGGGCAAGACTACGTAGAGTCGGTTTTGCCGCGATTCGTTTCTGTCACTGACTTTTGAAACACAATCTTAATGGAAACATAAAGTATTAACTTTTTAAAACATTTAAGTTTATTTACCTAATAATATGAATATATGAAAAACAAAAAAAACTGGGTATGAGTATGATATTATAGAGAAAAAGTTACTTCGAATTTTAATACTAGATATGAAATTTATTGTAAACAAAACATCTTCCAAAAGAAAAAAGGTAGTTTTGATAATCGGCTAATAGTTTTTCTGGAAAATGAAACGTATGTATGATAAGTTTATGGATTAACAAAATTATGTAAAAGCAACGATCTGGTATTTAAAACTTCGTCATACCGTTTTCGAACAATTGAAATTCGTACAGAACAGTTTCGAATTTATGATAGGTTACCAGAAAAAAGAGACCGTGGTTGGAGGAAAAGTAAGTACCCTTAATATTGATGATGGCAAATTTTACTGATAGGAAACATTCCTTTATTTTCAAAAATAATTAAAACGTCATTTTAAGATTTAAAAAAAAACACCTGCTTGAGCCGGTACTCGAACCGGTGAAATGTGAAAAAAAAACATCCTGTATTTTAATGATACCAAACGAAAGTCTATAAGGGGATCAATTTATTTTAAACAAAATAGCATGTTTTATATTTTCCTTGGCATACTTTTTGAACCCGATAGGTTTCTCTTACGGTAGATTGAACTAAAATGAAGTCTCACAATCACAACACGTGTTGTTAAGAGTTCTAAGAACTCTGGTAGAACTCTGGTATAGAAAAATCTTTACACCTACATATTTCCATGTAAAATATGTGTTTCCATGAAACTACTGAAATAAACTGATGTTCGTATAACGGAGCTGACATATGGTCAGCTAATTACTTTACTGATCAGCGTCAGAAATAAAATCCATGGTAGTGTTTTATTTTACATCGTAGGTTTCGTCATTCTTATTTTGTACATGGTCTTTGAATAGTTTATAAATAAATACACCTTGATGAACGGTAATGCTTATAAATTTATGTGCAGCTAACAGTTAAATCCCTACAAAAGGGTCAGCATCTTTTCGTAGCCTCCTAAAATATTCTCAAATTGAAAGGTCTCGTCCCAATGAGTCTGACCAATGTTGTTTTCATTTCGGTTTCTTATACAAACTTCCAAGTCGAAATTGTTAAAAACAAATAAGCCAATTTTAATGAAACTTGGCATGCTAAAATAAAACACAGGGATCTAAATAGTTTGTTGAAAACATTTTTAAAAAAGGTTTATTTAGCTGAGTTATTGCGATTTAAAGTCCACTATAGAAAGTTTAAAATCGCGATAACTCTGTTATTTAAACGTTTTTTAAACATGTTTTCAACTAACAACAAACTATTTACGTCTTGGTAGTTTGTATGGGAAACCGAAATGCGTAAACCCTCTTAAACAGAAAACTTCATCATTTTCTGCCTTAAACGTCTTACTAGACAATTTACAATAAAAAAAATCATTACAAAGACAGGAGTTTCAATTCTTTTAATATTTTTTGTATATTCTGTTATACTCTTTACATTACAGTTAATAACTGTTATGTGGATATTAACCTAATGTCAAGGCCGGACCTATTAATTTCGATTGCCCTTTAACTGAAGATGTACATACAGTCGATTAACTTCCGGGTCGATCACTTTTCGGCGATATTCTAGTGGTGGGTAATATATCTTTTTTTGTGAATCGAATCGAAACTATAATAATAATAATATATCGATGTTTGATATCGGATTCTGAAACTTATATATTTTAATATCGGTGATCCCGATATTGACCATATCTACGGACTGTGCAATATCTTTTTTTTTTCCACTAAATAGGTAGTTTCAGAACGCATCAAATCGATATCGGATTTTGATGCAATATACCTACGTTTCTTTTCAATTTTGTTAGTAAGGATTAGATTAGATTAGATTAGATTTAGATGACTCAGTCAGTTTACCCATGTTCTAAGTGAGTGCCTATTTTATGTATAAGTGATAATGATTTAGTGAAGTAAATAAACTTAAGTAAGTAGGTACCTATAATTTTAATTGCATTAAACTTTTACAAGCACATTTGTTTGTTAAAAACTACCGATCAATAATTCAATAAATATCAGCGATACGGTACAATATTCTTGAATCAGATCACGTACAATATACAATTATTTCATTGCACACCGCATTCCTGACGCGTTAATAGTGTTTCCAAAATATATATGTAGTTTCAGAACGCATCGATATCGGATTTGACGATATTGATGCAATATACGTTTCAGTAACTATATACTATTTGTATCGCCCACTCCTACGCGAATATCTCCGGAAAGTGATCGGCCGGGAACTTGCTCGAAAGTACCTCTTACGTACCTACAATAAGTTCATACTAATATGATGGTAACATCTGCGACACATTCTGAGTACACGTAGATATTAAAATTTTATTTAGCTTTATTGTAAAAGTACTGGTTACCTCCAAATCTAGTAGTGTTGACGGGTGAAACCTACATACATACATATGATCACGACTATTATCCCCGAAGGGTTAGTCGGAGACTAGGCAATGAGGGCCGCAAAAACAGTCCTCTGTCAAAGTCCACTTTTCACCAAAAAGCGACTGCAATGTGCTCAGCGTGACAGGTGGTTGGCCCATCGCCGCTCTATGCTGTTGGATGTATGTCAGTCTTTAGCCCGTTAGTCGCCTTTTACGACTCCCAAGGGAAGAAAGGGGGTGGTAGTATTCTTTCACCGCTACGCGACGCGGTTAAAACCTTCGATTACATATATACTTTAGAGGCAGATTGTTAGCTATAGGTCCAATACGAAGTACGTCCGAATTGTATTTCAACGCTCATTTTGTCCAACTCGTATATAGTCGAACACGCATTTCGTCCAACATCTATTTGTCCAACACGTATTTGGTCCAGTATATATTTTGTCCAACAAGCATTTCGTCTAAAAGGCATTTCGTCCAACATGTATTACGTCAATAACACGCATTTCGATCAATGCTCTCAAACGTCTACACAAAAAAGTAACTAGCAGCTAGCCTATAATATAAGGTGACTGCTAGAAACCGCAAGATACTTCAAGGGCTGGTCAGGTCAAGTATGACATGACATGACAAAAATGACGGAAAAGAAATTCGAGCTTTTTATTTTTAATTAAACTATACATTCTGTGAATTTTAATTGGATAGTCTTTGACTAAGTATCTAATTTATTTTAAACCAATAACATAAGAAAATAAAATTCGAAACAATTACAAAAATACGATTATTTACAACGCGCGGGCAGCGGCCGGCCGTTGACCCTTCTGTTGACCCGTCCGCATCAGCTGAGCGATAAAGTACCTACGTTAGTCTGAGACCAAATTTTTGTAATGTCTAAAACACTTGACCTAACCAGCCCTTGAAGTTTCTTGCGGTTTCTAGAAGTCACCTTATATAAACGTCCCACTGCTGGGCGCACGGACCTTTCCACATGGGCAACAGCACATGGGGAGATTTGGCCATGACCACGCTGCGCTGTCCCAATGCTGGATGAATTTTTTTTTTAAACATGCTGAAATCCTGTTTAAGGATACACAGCGGGCCTGGGGAAGCCCGCTGGTTGTGTGGCGACTCTCCCCTCAGCGCCTACTTCCTTGTCCACGTCCGAAGGCCTCGATAGGGACTCGGGTGAAGAGGGCCCTACCCACTTAAACTCCTTGTACCATCCCATTACTTGTCGTAAGGGTGTTTTGGGACCAAGGTCAATCGCCTGCCATTCTACGACAACAACTGGGACCAAAACGGCTTTACATGCTTTCCGAGATATTAAAACTTTTTTTAGCTTAATTCTGAAAGTTTTTTTTTAAATTCTACAACTGGTATGCGCTTGGCCTTCACCTCACCTGGGGGTAAGTGACGATAAGGCCGAAGGTGGAAGCGCGCTTCACCGGGAATCCTCATTCACTGAGGAACTGGCTATCTTATCTCAAACTGCCGGAACACAACAAAGCTATAAACATCGTTGTTATGGCGACAGACTTAGATAAGATGGTAGTAGCTAGCCAGGCGGACTTAACAGCCCTACCATTAACTAAACCGAGCACACAAAGATGTACCTACTCCCTGCTGGGAATCGAACCCAGGACCTCTGGGTCTGTGACCGTTGGCTTAGCCACTAGACCACAGAGGCCGTTAGTTAGTACTTTGTTCATTAGGTAATTTTTTGTTTTACAATAAAAATATACCTATACTTAGTAATAGTATGCATAAAACATACAGTACCTACCTGTGTTTAAAATAATTAGCAACAAAAAACGAATGACTTCATTAATTAAAACAAATTATGATAGACGTTTATCCAATTGGACATTTCATGGGATTTTATTGGGATTACCATGAGACTGTTGCCCTTTTAATTAATATTTCCATTTTTAGTATCTCTCTGACCATTAAAATTATCAGCGTTTATGGTAGCTAATAAACGCGTAACTTGATCTAATTTATTAAATTAATTTTACAATAATAAGAGACTGTAATTAGTAGAGCAGAAGGTTGATTGCGAGTTTTATTCACCACTCACTGTTGCCCGCGACTTCGTTCGCGTGGAGTACTTCCCAAGTAACATTATCTGAAGGCGTAAGTTATGAGAAAGGCCTTTTAGTCCTATAAAGTATGTGATATGGTTACTGTCTTGCTCAAAGTTTAGATTTAGGAAAAATCAATTACAAACAGGTTTTAGAACTTGTAAGCTTGTGAAAATTCCTAATATTCTTTTTTTTTTTTTTTTATAAAAGATGGAGGCAAACGAGCAGGCGGGTCACCTGATGGAGAGTAATCACCGCCGCCCATGGACACCCGCAAAACCAGGGGAATCGCAGACGCGTTGCCGGCCTTTAAGGGAGGAATAGGTTTAAGGAAGGAATAGGAATTGGGAGGGGGGGGGGGGGCAGGGGTCTCCGGTACCCTCACTGGTCGGACGAAACACAACAGCACCAAGTGCCATTATTTCACGCCGAATATTCGTGAGAGGGTGGTATTACACCGGGCGAGCCGGCCCAATGCGAGCTGCAACGCAGCGTGGCTCTACCACTCAGTCAGTGTCACTCATTTAGCACCACCCAGGGATCACGTGTAGGGTCTCAAGGGTAAACCTACGGACGCGAGCAACTTTGACCCCCAGATATTCTTAAGAAAAAAGTCATAACAACGTTGTGTTTGCTTCAAGTTCAAACTCAAAGGTTCTGAGACCTATAGGTTTAAAAGATGTTATATTTTAGCCACAATTTAGCAATAAAAATACTTAAACAAGATAACTTGCTCCTAAACATTACCTTTTCATAACCACTTGGTCTTTTAAAAAATAAAAAACCAGTAAGCACTATACGCAACCTATCCTAGAGCAATTAGTTTATTTTAAAACCTTAAGTACTAATTATAAGCCTTACAGAATAAAATATTTCCTTTTGTACTATGGTACAGCTAATTACTGACTAGACATTCTGTTTATTCGTCGTTGTGACTTCTTAGCAGTACCACGGTCCAATTTAAGATCAGTTTGAGACTTTTGATAAACAAACGAATACATAGGATGATGCCCTGGCAACGAATAATTTTAGGAGTGGACATTTCAAAAGAAACAAAAAAAAATTACTACGCATCACAACACTAACTGATAATGTAAGTGTTTCTCATTTTAGCGCGCAAAGTCGCGTTTTATTCATGTTGATGTGTTTTAATTAAAAGAAACTAAGTATAAAAAAGGTGCTTATTCAGCAGCGAGCTTGCACAAGCGGTGTGTAATGCAAAATTAAGATTTCTTACAGAAAAATCTTGTTGCTCTTAAAAATATCTACCTATAATAGAGCTACTCTTTGAGAGTGATTTTTTTAAATGCAACAAGGTGTAAGTAAAGGTGTATGTACCTATGTAATAAGTGAAAAAATGTAGTGAAAAAGTTTGCGTCTCGTACCTACCTAATATGATAAAAATCAACTTTGCAGCCTTGCATAACAATCAAATATTTTTTTCTAGATATAATAATGTTCGATTCAGTCATTCTTTTTAGATTAAACTCTATCTCGATGATGACCCTGTCAAACTTAGTGACAACACAATGCCCTCTTTTCAAGAATCCTGGTTCTGCGGGTCTATCGGCTAAAAAAAATGGATATGGACATGGGCTTCATTTGACATTTGAAGCCCATATTTGGTCCATATATGGGCATATTATGTGTTTCAAATGTCAAATGAAGCCCATGTCTATATTCATATATTTTAGCCGATAGAGTAGCAGATCATGCTAGTACCAGTAGTTTAAACGACCACAATTGTGACATTATAATTCAGAGTTCAGATAAAAGTGTAAGTGAAATTAAAGATTCAGTAACTGAACTTAAGAATTTTGATTTTAGTCAAAATGTTAAAGAGTGGGCCCTAAAACACAATTTTAAGCATAATGCTATACCTAATGGATTTTTTTGGAGTCCTAAATAAAAACACGGATATAAAATTTCAGACCCTCGGACTTTCTTAGGCATAATGGTTTAAGAGAATGCCTACAAGAATTATATCTTAGTACACTTACTTAAAGTTTTCTATCATTATATTAAGTATTTTACAATTAAACCATATTTGTCCAACATACGGCATGATCAAAGAATAACGTTAGTATTATTGACAAAAACAATGCGATTTGGATGTTTGCTTGCACCGAACGTAACACTCACTCGGCTTATTTGAATTTGTATTGATCATTATTAGTAATAAATACACCCATATCCCTACTAATAAAAATATGGATTCACGGATTAGACCTGGATTAACCTATCAACATATTTATAACAAAAATGTAATTACAACGAACGCGTCTTAACTTATATTAAATTAAAACTTCTTTATAAATATAGGTAACCTAAGTACTTTAGGAGCGAGTAGCGAGTAGCGACTAGGAGTCGGCTGTGCTTATCGGAATATGAACGCTCGGGTCACGAGATAGGTTTCAGTTTCGCGTGGGGGTCGTTGGAGGGTGAACCTTCTGTACGGTAGTAGTATTAGTTATTCTGTGCTTGTACCAAGACGAAAAACGAAACAATTTAAAAACACACAAGTTTATGCTTATTAATTTTTGACGTTTTTTTATGCTTAAGTTTTTATAAAAAAAGATATTTGAATGATTAAAAATGTCAACCTTATTGGTTAGGTACTAATGTTTTCCAAAACTCATTTCAGCCGCTACTTTATTTTACTTCAAAAACTCTCCAATTTATATTACTTACCACAGTATCAATACGATAATTGGAAATCATATTACACAATTCTATGACCACGGCTTATATTTCGGTTCGACGCGATTCTGTTTCGGCGTGCAGTGGTACTGGGGGTAGCAATGCGCATTTGTCTGGCACAGACTATAATAGCTCGTTAGATTAGTTATTAAGTCTTAACTATAAGTTAGTTAACTGTTTTTTTATTATTATTAGTATTGACGTCAACAAGTGCCTGTAAAGGTTTACATTGAATAAATAATTTGACTTTGACTTTGACTTTAAAACTACCAAATAAAATGAATATAAACTTACCCGTTTGAAGTTGTTACACCCTGTTTATTTGTTTTTATTTTTATGAACAATCACGTTCGTACGCATTTCGTGAAGCACCTTGCGCGGAGTAAACACGATCATACAAGTCACGGGCAATGCTGCATGGCCTACGATTTTGTCAACTAATCCATACATTTTACCAACAAGCCGCTTATTAGAATTCGCCAGGAAACTGATGGCTAAATGGTTATTCATACAGCTAGTTAGCCCTGAGAAGTGACTATTTAGTTCTGCTTTAGTCATTTGTGAAACCTACTAGCATTTTTAGATACTTTGTGGACTCTCCATTTTCTTTTAATTTCTATAAAAGCATATTTTGTAGCTTGTAAGAATAACAACTCAGGCCACCATATTGTATTAAGAAATCACGTTTGTCTTATTATTTAAATAATATATTTTAGTGAAAATAATTAAACAATTTATATTGTAAGTAAGGGTACTTCAACTTTTAACTCATTTCTAGCTTATATTAATGACTGGAGCTAATATTTTTATATTATTATTTTTATTAAAAATAATATTATTATAATAATAATAATAAAATTTCTTTATTATTCCTTCACAACAATACAAATTTACATAAAGACTTATTCTACAAAGTAGGTAACCTAAAATTGTGAAGGACTGGTGCCTGAAACGGGTTTGTAACAAACCTATACCACAGGTCACCAGGCCCCACCCTAAATTATTATTTGGTAAATATCGAGGGCGCCTGAGTTTTTTAACTGTATAACACCCAACTTCGACGGCGAACTGGTATGCGCATAGTCATCAAGCCCCTAATAACTAGGTAGGCTATCTATATTATTTTATTTCTGAAACGAGTTTATCATAAACATCGCCATTGTATAATTTAGTTTGTTGAACCATAAACAGTTGTGAAAGCTTAATTATGCCTTAAGTAACAGTAAGTTGTTTAGATTTTACACTTTCTGGGGCCTTATAGCTTAATTGTAGTTTTTTGGAATACCCAAAATTAGCTTACATGCTACTTCAATGGCCACTTTAAAATTAAAATATAACCAAGTAAAACTAAGATTCAGGTTCTACCTATAGTTAAACTTGAAACTTTAAGGATCTATATAGGTTATTTTATGGTATCTACGAATTGCTAAAAGGTTTATTTTTTTTTCTTTTAAGTTCTAGCATTTGCTTTTTGGTTCTAAATCAGTCAGAGCTTATTGGTTCTGAAGAGGTTGCCTAGGCTGGGCCTTTTTAGGCTACAGGTGGTTCTGTAGTCCAAACTATAACGTTGTTCATACTAAATGGCACTAGCCCAGCATATTTTTCATGAGGTTCTAGGACTTGTTAATGACCTTTCTAGAACCTAAATTGTTGCTTGGGTTATGACACGAACCTGTTTAATGTGGCAAAAGTATACTATGTACCTATCTCCTACGGCTAGATTCGATAAAGAATGTTTGTAATTAAATTACTGTAATATTTTTGTGCAAATATCTAGTGTCACTCGGTTTTTTACTGTTTTTTTGAAAGAAAGACACCATAGTAGTATCAAGACTGTTCGAAAATGCTTTTGCGAATGAGCTTATTTCAAATAAAAACTTTTTATAAAAATTTTTTTAATATAAAAATGCAAGCATCGAACATCTTACATTATTATAATGAGGCTAACTTCAGCGCGGAAAGTAGAACTTCTAACACATGCGACGTAGATAAATTACTTACGTTTCCTAACGTAAATTTTTCATCCATCTCTGAAAGGTCCGGCAAGTACGGTCGGCTACGGCAGTGACTAAACACATCAGTCAGTAGATGCTATTTTTTATACCTCTATGTTGGCAAATTTCTGCCTGCAAAGCGTTGAATGTATAAAGTCATTTAAAGCAAAACTTGCTCAATGTGTTTGCGAAATGAATTAATGAAATAAATAAACAATAGTGTAAGTGAAGTGAGTGTAAATGGAATGGAAATATTTGTCATACAGATAGAACGGGGCGTGAACATTACCCGTGTTGTGTAATAATGTAACATCATTGTTTAGTTTTATTCTCATGTAAGTGATATTTTTTGTCTTTTTTGAGAAATAAAGAATCTTTAAACTTAAACTGGTAAAGCGACGGTGAACTATAAAAAAGCCTGAATAAAAAGTAATCCCACAAATAATTAAGTAGATGTAAACTAGTACGAGTTAGCCTAGCTATTTTTTTGGGTAATCGACGATAAGCCGGGGTATTTTTTTATCATCAGCCTATAAACACAATATAAATATACATATTTATACTGTGCTATAAACTTCCCAATGTTGGGCGCAGGCCTTCCTAATTGACAACGGGGATATTGGGCCATAACCCACCACACTGGCCCAATACGTTACACACTAAAACACTAAAATTATGACTCGGTCGCTTGAGTAGACCGACGGTAAGACTTTTTTTGCAAACTGTAACTTTATATTTTTTGGAGCTGATGGACCATAATGAATTTTATGCTCTATGTACGTTTTTGGAGTTGGCGGTACAAGATCGAAATAAATTTGGAGTTGATGGGATACAAGTTTTGAAGCTAGCGGTACTAAGCCCTTCCGAAGCACGCAGGTGATCGAGATTTTTTGTTTTATTTAGAAATGTTACTTTAAAGTATGGTTATTTAGTTGTCAATTTCTATAAAGTGTCCATGTAGGAAGTCCAGGTTACAAGATAAGAGTTGCTTACGCAAATGTCAACCATATTATTTTGATAGCGATCCGATCCTACCGCATTCTTATCATTATCATATTAATATCATTTGCTATGTCAATATAGATAATAAATCTGTGGAAGATGTATAGATATGAACCTTATTTCAATAGACTGAAGGGCGATGTGTTGAATGAAGTATTGTTGCACGGTGTAGTGTCGTTTGTCGTTGTCGTTTTGCGTTTGCAGTGGTTCGTCGCATCTGCGTTGATTACAACGTCTGGGTGACTTACAGGAAGCTATTAAAGACTGTGCAAAAAAGGAATGGCCTATGTGAAAAGTTGTACCGTGTGTGCTAAAATCCACCATTTTGAATAAGTAAAAGTCGCAAATACTCACTTTATTGAGTGCAAGAGTAAAATCAGAAATCGTGAAATTATTACTTATTCATTTATTGTGTATAATCTATGTTTATGTTTTTAAATCAACACTTTTTATTCGTGTGCGGTTTTTACCGCTTTCATTAATGTCATTTGTAATTTTTAACGAAACTACCTTACAAGCTAATACATTTTTCTATATGATAAATAGGTAAGAAAAATGTTATAGCCTTGTCAGTAATTTCTTGAACTAATTTAAATACTTATTAATAATTTTTCAAAAGTCTAAATTTTGAGTTATAAATACAGCATGGAATGTCATTTGTCTTTTGTATCTCATATTCAATGCGAAACACGTAACTTGCATTGCATTGCAATTAAGATTTGTACTTGTAACTTAGTTCATCATAAGTATATCATCATATATTTATAACATCATAAGTATATAGATTATAGAAAATAACGAGGGCGAGGAGCTCGATTGCGCAGCAGCTGAGGTGTTTGGTTTTGCGATTTTACAAGTTATGCAAGTTTGTCACTGGATGGATGGCCAAATTAAAAACATCTCATGCTCCTCCGTGCTTCGGAAGGGGACGTAACGTTAGTCCTGACTGTTATCGTGAGATATACCTATACATATAATCTCGACTAATTTCCCCGATGGGTTAGTCAGAGACTAGGCAATGAGCACAGCGAAAGCAGTCCTCTACTATAGTCCACTTTTCACCAAATAGCGACTGCATATGTACTCAGCGTGACAGGTGGTGAGCCCATCGCCGCTCTATGCTGTTGGAAGTATGTGAAGTTTTTAGTCCGTTAGTCGCCTTTTACGACACCCAAGGGAAGAGAAGGGGTGGTAACTTCTTTCACCGCCACGCGACATGGGTTGTTGTCGTGACATAGCTTTCTTTAAAACTCACCAACCCGCATTGGGACAGCGTGGCTGGTTATGGCCCATTCTTGCACGTGCCCAGCAGTGGCATGTTTATAAACTGATGATGAATGCAGGTAAAATATGGCGTGAATGATGAACATAAGAGACGTTTCCAACCTTTTGTAATTCTCAGATCATCACATGAACCCTAAATCTACCTGTATTTAGAAACCTATAGGTATATGTGCAACGGTGTAGTGATGTTTAATGGTTTATAGTGATTTTAAACTATACTTAGTATACAATATAGTTAAAAATGTCTTCCAATTCAAAATTATACCAAAGAGTAGTGATAAAGTGAATTTAGTGGTGAGTGGTGCGAAAGGAG
The DNA here is from genome assembly GCA_963921215.1 of Scoparia ambigualis. Classification (NCBI taxonomy): domain Eukaryota; kingdom Metazoa; phylum Arthropoda; class Insecta; order Lepidoptera; family Crambidae; genus Scoparia; species Scoparia ambigualis. Next base: position 14,179,880 of record OY992519.1, read on the forward strand.
GCTAACATGGATTTTGTAAGGTTGGCGATGGTGCCTATTTCTCTGACCATCGGACTAACATTTCTGAACGTGAAAAAGTAAGTAACATGTACTACGATTACGTAAAAATTCCTTGCAATGTGTAGTCATATGTACTCGTTGGTGCATTAATTAGTGATGTTGAATTATCGATAGTGATGGTAGGTAGGTACCTATCGATAGATGACCTTGAAAATTAATTAATCAATTTGATTATCGATGGTCTCTATAGAGATATCGATACTATTGCGAATAGCTTGCAATAGCATCGATAGTATTGAACCTTGATAGTAGCAAGTTTTGTACTATCGATAATTCATAATGAATACTTTCTAGAGGTGCTTGTGAGTGGCAATTGCCATGCAAATTCTTCATTCTGCTACATTTTGACACTATTGGCAATTGCCAATATACTACTGGAATTCCAGATTATCCATATTATGCATTTATTCACTATAAAATATACACATACTTACTAGGGTTGTGATGGTTCGGCGGCGCAACGAAGTAACTTTATCGTTATAAGCTGTTTAATGTCTCATAAATGTGGTTTACAAATAGTAAAGTAGGTATTCAAATAACACCTTATAGGAAAAAACATGTCCGCTTAAGTCTATGTTTAACTAAAATATCATATAGGTACCCATAAACATTGATATTGACTTGGCATCACTAGTCACTACATTGGTAATCAATTACGACGTAATTAAACTACAGATGGTATCTATCTATCAACCTAATTGTAATAAAAACTATTCGAAAGCTGAAATTATAGTATAAATAGAAATAAAACAATTATTAAAATTGGATATTCATTTTCTTGATGTTGTATTTTGAAATTTGTATGTTTTTTTTTACTGGAAAGTGTCCTTTTAGGATAAGGAGGTCATTTTTCAATATTTGATGCTGTAAGAGAAAGGGATGCCTTTGCTGAGTTTCTTGTCGGTTCTTCTCAGTAAAGGTCTCCTGTCCCGTCCCGTATAGACCGAACCGATGCGTTCATAAGTGCCTTTACCTTAATCGAAAAAAGTGCTACCACCACCTTTTGCTTGCCAACAGGAACTCGTACTAACACCACCTTTCTGCTTGCCAACAGGAACTCTTACAGTCGAAGAGGTATACAAGGACCGAGACCAGTTCGCGGGTCTGGTCCGCGAGGTGGCGGCACCCGACGTCGGTCGGATGGGCATCGAGATCCTGTCGTTCACCATCAAGGACGTCTACGATGATGTTCAGTACCTGGCCAGCTTGGGCAAGGCGCAGACGGCGGTCGTCAAACGGGACGCAGACGTCGGCGTTGCGCAAGCCAATAGGGACGCTGGTATTAGGGTATGTACTCTGATTTATTTATTACGAGAAACTGCAGGATTATATCTGCCTTGGGGGCTCTGTGAACGCTTCCGAAACTTCGTTGGCCTGTTATTCGTTGTAAAATACGCGCGCGCTGTTGTTTTTTCTACGGGTCGACGAAACTGACTGTATTCTGAGTAGTTGTAATATCAAGACGACTTATGACCTGCAGAACACATAGTCGTAGGTAGGGTTACCATCCGTCCGGATTATTTCGGACATGTCCGGATTTTAAGACTCTAGTCTGGATTTTGTCCGGCTTTTTAATTTGTCCGGATTTTGGAATATGATTAGTAACAAAACTACATATTATTAAGTAATATCAAATAAGTCTTTAATCTTTATTAACTTCCTTCTCATATAACTAAAAACAAAATATAAAAAGTGAGTAATGTTCCCGTTTTGTGAGTAAAAAGTCCGGATTTTTATCGAAATGTCAGGCTTTTTGTCAGGACTTTTCAAATTCCTAAATGGTAACCCTAGTCGTAGGAGGCATTATAATAATAACCGTGTCGCGATGGCTGTAAAAGAATACTACTAATCCTTCTCTTCCTTTGGGTGTCGTAAAAGGCGAGAGGAGCTTGATGGCGCAGCGGCTAGCGCGTTCGGCTTGCGATCTTGCTAGCGAGCACTTTCGCAATGCCGTTGGCCCCCGTTGTTGTCGTAAGATGACAGTCGTTAAAACCCACCAACCCGCATTGGGCCAGCGTGGTGGGTTATTGCCCAATACCCCCACGTGCTATTGTTCACGTGGGAGGCCTGTGCCAGTAGTGGGACGTTAATAGGCTGATGATGATATCAATCAAATCAGGTTTCGAAGTAGTAAAACATTGCACTGCTAACCTATCGGTCAGTAGTGTTTGAAGTTAAGAGTCTCACAGTCATGGCTTTTATTTATATAATGTTTATTTTTTTCAGGAAGCAGAATGCGAGAAAAGTGCTATGGATGTTAAATACTCTATGGACACTAGAATCGAAGACAACACGAGAATGTATAAGCTGCAGAAGGCGCAGTTCGACCAGGAGGTCAACACGGCTGTTAGTATCATTTTTCTTCGTTGATAATAATTACCTCTGTAGCTTTAGCCTAAAGATTTTTTGTCTTTAGATATAACCACCATCTTGCTAAGGAGTAAGGTATCAGTAAAATACCAAATATGTTGTGAAAAAACGAATAGGATAAAACTTATCCAATTTATGAACCTATCCAAATTAAAAGTGACTACCATTTCGTGAACATTGTGTTTAGAAACCCCTTAGTAAATTTGGTGTTATTAGGAATTGGAAACAAAAATTTTCACGAGCATAATCCGAACCTGCACTCTTCTGACATTGTGATTGTGAGTCACCGGACCCGGAAAAAAAGAGCACCGCTCTTCCTTATTTGGTGTTTCTTTGGTGTTTTTATTTTGTATCCTAGCTTAGACACTTGCACTTAAAGTACAGAGGCGGACTTAATGCCTTAGGCATTCTCTCTGTTTAAGTAAATATAAATTAAATTATTATTACATATTGAACGTTCAGCGATTTTTGGTAGTTTTCGAGCTACCGATATATATTTTTTTTCCAAGTATTATATTACGACATCAGTATAAATTATTTTTTTGTAACTTATATTGATATTAGGAAGATGATTACTTACTTTAAGAAAAAAGTGCACAGTTATGTTAAAAAAAGATACATAAAAAAATATAGTCATTCGTCATAAAATACTTAGAAAAGAAAAAAAGTTATAGCTCCAAAACTATTCAAAATCTATGTATTCTTGTAAATTAATGCTAAGAGCAAAGACGAGGAATTATCATACACAATGTATATTCCAGAAAGCCGAAGCGGCGTTGGCTTACGAGCTCCAAGCAGCGAAGATCAAGCAGCGAATCCGAAACGAGGAGATTCAGATCGAGGTGGTCGAACGCCGCAAACAAATCGAGGTGAGCATCGCTAACAAGCGGATACATTATCTCTGGTTAATCCGCATCTTGTGTTTTATAGAGTGGTTTTTGATGAAAATGTTGAAGAGAAAGATTTATTCACCACTGATAATTATGAGGTACACACGGCCTCAGATCAACCTACCCTAAACTGTCAAATTTCTCCAATGAATATTAATCCTTAGAGCCAAAGAATAAAGTTCAAAATTGATTGTAGAAATTTGACAGTTTTGGGTAGGTTGATCTGACGCCGTGTGTAACCTACCTACGACCAGTCGAAAGATTCGGTAATTTAGTAATGTTATGTGTATTGTGGTAGTGTTTGGAAATAGGTATTTAATCTCGCAATTTTCAAAAGTTTACGCGTACACTACACATTTTAAATCAAACACTTTTTACGAATTAACTCGCGTTTATTAACTACATTTGAAGTTTTTATTTAGTCCTGACGTTTCGTACCCTTTAGAGGGTCCGTGGTTACGAGGAGACATAAGTTAGAAGGAGGTGTTGGTCGTCTCATCACTTTCACCTATTTTTCATTATTTCCATCAAATCCTTGCAAATGATAAATACTTTGATCAAATGGTCGAAGGTTAAACGTTTTGACTTCAACCTTGAAGGCATGACAAGGTTAATCAAAACTTCTTTCACATATTGTGTTCTCTATAAAGAGCTGTATGACATCCATGTGTTCGCAGGTGGAAAACCAGGAGATCATGCGTCGCGAGGAGGAGCTGATATCGACGGTGCGCCTGCCCGCCGAGGCGGAGGCCTACCGTCTGCAGGTCATCGCCGAGGGCAAACGGTAACAACTCATTAACTCGAGATTTAGAAAAAAAAAATTATTGTTATTTTATTTCTTGGAGATTAACTATAGCAATATATAACAATTTTTAATTAGAAAATTATAATATTTAACAATGTTTTTAGACTTATAAATAATACAATTTGTAGTGATGTCTAAGTTAACTTACCTACAACTTAGAACAACATGCGTTATAAGGAAACTTTTGCACGACTAATTTTAAAAATGTCATTGTGATAAGTGAGTAGTCATAAGAATTCAATAATTATAGCCCATACTGATTGTTTTTGCACAAACATCACATTTGTGATGCTGGGATTGTTTCCTGGAGGAATAGGCGGAGACCTTAGGGTAGGGCCTTGTAATTTTAACATAACTACATAAACAGGCCACAACTTAAAAAAAATATTACCCCGCCTGACCTTTTTGTATTGTTAATATAATGTGATATTCTCTCTAGCACCCAGACAGTGGAAGGCGCCAAGGCCGACGCCGAGCGCATCAAAGTCCTCGGATTGGCCGAGGCCACCGCCATCGGTGACGTGGGCAAGGCTGATGCGGAGCGCATGCTGGCCAAGGCCAAAGTCTACAAGCAGTACGGCGATGCGGCTATCATGGCGCTGGTGCTCGAAGCTTTGCCTAAGGTAAAGTACAGCTTGTATACTGTCTCATTGAAATCAAGTTATAGCTACAGTTGATGGGTATTGGCTAAATCACCACGCTTGCCAAATGCGGGTACCCGGGTTATGCCACAGAATAGCTAATAGTACTACTGTACAGAAGGTTCACTCTCTAACGACTTTCACGCGAAATTGAAATTTATCGTGTGACACGAGCGTTCATATTCCGTTAAGCAACGCTGACTAGATATCGATTTGACGTCAGGAGCTTAGGGTTCCCACTCACGGGTCAAAAACAATTGAATTTCCATTGTTATGTGACCCGACGGCAGTGAAAGAATTAAGTACGATTACGATTTAAGCGACGACGCGCGACGTGCGTCGCGAGCGGCAACCTTTACTGCCATACTCCTGCCCGGGAAGCGCGCCGGCCGAACTAAACTGCGGAGTGACAGCCCCCTGGTTATGCATCGAAAAATTCGAAAACACATTTTGCCGTAAATGCAATCGTGACAGTCACCTATCGTGACAGTGGTCTGCTCAACAGGGGATTAAAGGTTGTGGGCAAGAAGAACGCGGGCGGCAAGGCTGCGTGGCTGCGTAATAGGAACGTCCATCAGTCAGCGAGATGTCACTCGTCGTCCCTCGTTACCCGCAAACTATACCAAACCATCTCTTCTCTTGGGTGTCGTAAAAGGCGACTAACGGACTGAAGACTGCTCATACATGCAACAGCATAAAGCGACGATGGGATCGCCACCGGTCACGCTGAGTTCATGCGCAGTTATTTGGTGCACTACTTTTGCGGTCCTCATTGCCTAGTCTCGGACTAACCCTTTGGGGATAATAGTCGTGATTATATGTATATAAGGTGACTGCTAGAAACCCCAAGAAACTTCAAGGGCTGGTCAGGTCAAGTGTTTTAAACATGACAAAAATGACAAATGCAGACTAACATAGGTACTTATCGCCCTGCTGACGCGAACGGGATACTGGGCGAACGGGATACCGGGCGAACGAAAGGTCACGTGTAACGTAAAGGTAACCTAACCTAGGTGCCTGTGGTATCGTAATGTGTCAGAGTTTAATTGCGCAGTCCCGGTCGATTGACCATGATTAACGGTGTTTTTGTGGATATGTTGATCAATTTTAGTTTCTTTATTTTTCACTTTAAAAAAATAAAATAAAATCTGTAGCTCTAGATTAAGTAAGTTACTCTTAATATAAAAATATGGGCAAAGATAAAAAAAATCCTGTATTGTCATCTGTTCGCAGATCGCAGCGGAGGTGTCCGCCCCGCTCGCCAGAACCGACGAGATCGTGATTGTGGGAGACTCCGGAGCCACCGGGGAGGTAGCGCGCCTCGCCAGCGGCATCCCGCCCGCACTGAAGGCGCTCACCGGGCTCGACCTCACCGCGATGCTGAAGCGGCTGCACCCCAGCAACGGAGGTTAGACTCTGCTGCCTTTACAATAAGGGCTACATTTCTCTGAATATAGGGTAACACGTGACGGTGATCCAGCCCCAGCAATAAAGGTCTCCACTGCCTTTAAAATAAAGGCTTGAGTTTCTCTCACTACCAGGATAATAAGTGACGCGCCTCGCCAGCGGCATCCTGCCCACGCTTAAGGCGCTCACCGGGCTCGACCTCACCGCGATGCTGAAGCGGCTGCACCCCAGCAACGGAGGTTAGACCCTACGGCTTTTACAATAAGGGCTACATTTCTCTGAATATAGGGTAACACGTGACGGTGATCCAGCCCCAGCAATAAAGGTCTCTACTGCCTTTAAAATAAAGGCTTGAGTTTCTCTCACTACCAAGATAATAAGTGACCGGCCTCGCCAGCGCATCCTGCCCACGCTTAAGGCGCTCACCGGGCTCGACCTCACCGCGATGCTGAAGCGGCTGCACCCCAGCAACGGAGGTTAGACTCTACTGCGTTTACAATAAGGACTACATTTCTCTGAATATAGGGTAACACGTGACGGTGATCCAGCCCCAGCAATGAAGGTCTCTACTGCCTTTATAATAAAGGCTTGAGTTTCTCTCACTACCAGGATAATAAGTGACGCGCCTCGTCAGCGGCATCACGCCCACACTGAAGGCGCTCACCGGGCTGGATTTTACCGCGGTGCTAAAGCAGCTGCGCCCCAGCAACGGAGGTTAGACCCTATTGCCTTTATAATAAGGGCTACATTTATCTGACCTTCTACTATCCTTGTAAAACAAGTGACGGTGCTAAAGCAACTACACCCCATAAACGAAGGTTTGCAACTGCCTTCAAAATAAAGGCTTAGTTTAACTGACTACCAGGATAAACTGCAACTGTAATTGATCTTCCTTTATGTTATCTATATAACAAATGTTTATCTGATGGGGAATTCCCTAATATTTGGAAAAGTGCAAGAGTGGTCCCAGTATATAAGGATGGATCTAAAAATGATATAACGAATTATCGACCGATATCCATACTGCCCGTTCTTTCTAAAGTATTTGAACGTTTAGTACACAACGCTATTTACCCTCACTTACATAACATTATCCTTGTGGAACAGCACGGTTTCATTAAGCGGCGTTCTACTATAACTAATCTGGTCACCTACACTTCTGAATTATTTGATGCACTTGACGCTAATAGACAAATTGACTGCATTTATACCGATTTCCGAAAAGCATTCGATATGGTTGATCACAGAATATTAATAGAGAAAATAGCCTTCAACGGTATTCGCGGAAATCTCTGGCGGTGGTTTAAGTCGTACGTCTCTAATAGAACGCAGAGAGTTGTGATTAGGGGTTCGGAGTCGGAGGTTGCCAATGTTACTTCTGGAGTTCCGCAGGGTTCCATATTGGGTCCTCTCCTATTTGTGATCTTCATCAATGACGTTCAAATTGCTTTAAACATAGTAAATTTCTGTTGTATGCTGATGATCTCAAAATATATCGATGTATCGATAGAGTTGGGGATCATCACTTGATTCAAGAAGACCTTGATAGATTTAGTATTTTCTGTTCCCATAATAATTTGCAACTTAGTCTTAATAAATGTAAAACTATAACTTTCACGAAAAAAAAGAAAATAAAATATTTTACCTATTCTCTTGGTGGTACAGATCTTGTGAGGGTCAGTAATATTAAAGACTTGGGATTGACCATTGACAGTAAATTACATTTTGATATACATATACAAAACATAATAAGTAAAGCTTTTAAAATGTATGGTCTTGTCATGCGTTCGTCAATTGAATTTAAAAACCCCCTCACACAATTCTACCTTTTTAAATCCCTAGTAAGGCCCCAGTTAGAATACGTGGTGTCAATATGGAACCCACTATATGAAAAATATAATCACAGCATAGAAATGGTGCAATAGAAGTTCTTGCGTCGGGTTAATTACAAATACCACCGAAAGCGTTTATTGTACTTAAGTACTTCTTTTGAGGAAATATAAACTCTTAGACCTAAAATCTAGGCGGTCACAACTTGACGCAAAACTGCTATACGATCTGTGCAATAACAAATACGATTGCATAGATATAATTAATCGTATAAGTTATTCTGTGCCACTGCGCGCGCATATGCGATCTTTGCGTCCCAAACCGCTATTTGCTGTCGCTGGTTCTCGCACAAACGCTGGCATTCGATCCCCTCTGCATCGCATGGTCGACACTTACAATAAAAAATTGAATTTATTAATCATTATTAATCAAACTCAATTCAAACAGTAGACATATTTTCTTGTAGTACTGGTTCATACAATTGACAGATACTTGAGTTATTGTTAAATAGCTAAAGATTTTATATTCCATTTTACTTAAAGTTAAAATTATTTATGGGTATATTGGGTATGGGTATATATTTATATGTATTTACTTATTTATTATTTATTTATTTGTATGTATGTATATATTTATGCACACACAGGTCAAAGCACAGTGATAAATAGACTAATTATTTTACATTACACACACTACATTGTGTTTAGCATTTCTTAGTTCTAGCGTTAACATTAAAATTGTAGGTACTTCAAATAAAATATTATGTTCTATAACTTGAGTCCCCCATTTATAATAGTTTTATACATAAAATGTAACCATTGCAGTTGAGTTTACGATAAGTAATAAATTGTACTATTTGAATTTGAAATTTGAAAATTTTAAAATTTGAAATTTAAAAATGAGCTCTCACTCGAAATTATTGACCATTGTCATTAAACTTGTTTTTATAATTAAACCTAATCCGCTTGTTCCCAGAAGAGGGGCCAGCCATGGGTTCCATGGCAGCTGCATCTAAGAAGAAGGAGGTGACCGTCTGCTAAGTCTCCTTATCTATTCTACCCTACTGCACCAGTTTGTGCCATAAATGTTCATAGGTGTACCACCTGTCCTGTCTCCACACTGTTTCTTCTATGAAGTAGGGATGGATGATTTTATTCTTTTATCGATGTCCACGTTCAATTCTATCTAAGACAAATCGACTTTCAACTAAGAAGAGAATTTACTACCACACAAAAAATTGTATCAAAGACGGAAATAATTTGGAAAAATATAGCAGTTGATCTGTGCACTTTATTGTAGATCAAAATCCCCTTTTTCTAATGGTGTGTACACACGTGCGTAAGTAATAAATTCGTTGTTGTCAAACTACTGTCTTCTATGTGCTGATGTAGACGTTTGAGATATTTTAAAAACTAGTTTTAGCAGCTGTGTGCTGAGTGCCAGATTGTAAAAGTAAAGTTATATTTTAACACTTTGTATGGCATTGTACTGACAAACTTGTGTAACGAACTTGCTAGATGTCAAATTAATACAGTTACACTTACACGAACTCGTTCATACGATTGGTCAAACACCTTGAAATCTCAAAAAGTGCACATAGCACCTTTTGGTTTGACAACGACAATTTATGGATTGAACTTATTATGTAAAACATTGACTTCCTTGCTCAAATCAAACGCCCCATTTAGCATCGCACAATGATTTTTAAGTTGAATGGTTTTGTGTGCCCGTATTCACCACCCCTAAGTAGGGTTGCCATTCGCGTAATTAATAAATGAGAAAACAGACGTGCTTTTCTGTCTGAATTGTAATTTAATCAAATAGGTAAGTAAATTGTGTAATTTCAGTTTTAGGTATTTAATTGCACATAAGTAAGTACCCATACCTAAAATTTTGGACAATAGACCACACTACCCGGATACTACCCGGACGCCTTCTAAACAAGAAAGTATCCAGATGGTTGCCAACCATCTGGATACTTTCCTTACCCTTATTCCATGTATAATTTTATCATTTTCGTTGTTATAAGTTGCTCTTTTAATAATTGGACATCGATATTTCTTATGCTTTGCTTACCTCACTATGTATGCTTTTTATACCCTCAGTAATATTAAGAACAAAAGCGCTATCTCAAATATTTATTGCATTTCATACAATATTTAATATATAATCTTATGGTGTACAATCTTAGTACAAAGTAGTTGCTGTAGTTTACTTGTTTTGATTGTTTTATTTTGACATAAGTATTTACAGTTTCAAACGTGATAATAAATGAATGTCTTAGGATATTAAACTTATGTTAACGTATAATGTATTTATTTAGACAAATAGAACATAGTTCTACATTATAACATATTAAAGATTTGTGCATTTTCTTACTTGATTGGATTCATAAAATATCCATAATTATAGTTTAATTAATCCGCATTATATTATACTTAACGTATATATAAAAGTAAACTGTGGTGAGACGTGCGATGATTGTGTGCTAAATTTATTTATTCTCTTTACAATCATAGAATGTGTATCGATATTTTCCAGTAAAATTTAAAAGTACAATACAGTAAAAATGTAATAGATATAAGTTAGATTTTGTACAACTGTTTAGAAAACTAAACAAGTTTGGGGACTGTCGTAGAAAAATTCGAAGTGTTCTAAGTCGAGGCACTGCCTTTTTGAATTAGACGATTGATACCTACGTTTATTTTTTAAATGTGTGTAAAAATCCAGTTCGTAGCCAACCTTGTAAAGATTATCTCTGCTAATAAATATCTGAATTATATCGAAGAATCTTTTTATATTGATATTAACGTAGGGCTTTTGGCTGCGATTGTACTGTAAGTGTGATGAAATTTAGTGCAACTATTCTATAACTGTACCTTCGACATTATATTTGATATTTTAATTTTTTTAACTATAATTTGAATTGAAAATGTTTCTTTATTCATATTAATATTTTTTATGAAATTAATAATTATATTATACTGTAACAATGATTTTGAATAACAAAAATCCTTCTATTTACTTGGCTAAATATTTTATGTTATTAAATGATTGATTAATAGGTGTGCGTGTTCGAAATAAATGTTTATTTTTTAATTAAAACATGCATTTTTTATTCGATAATTTTAATTTAATATTTTACTAACCATACATTACCTAAAACTATTTGATATTTGTTTGATGATTCGGATTGTACAGCTCTCCTCTTATATTCGTTTTCATAAGCTGAAATACAATTTACATATGATTAGGATACAATTAAATGAAATTTATCTACATGACATTATTTTGATTGCAAAACGTTTATAGGCTGTGATGATGACGATTCTTTTCACACAACAACGGAAGCGAAGCGCATGCCCTTGATCTCACCTGCCCTCCTAGACAAGTGGCTCAACTCCCCTCACCCCCTGTCTATTCGTAATTTGTTGTACACTGCTTTCAGAAGGCACGAGAAGCCGTTGGTCCCAGCCGTTGTAATAAAATGAGACAATTAATTGCCAAGTCGTTATAACCTAGAGTTGATCAGGACTCGAGTTTAAGTTTAAGTCCTTATTTAGGGACTGGACTCATTTTGGCAGAGCTCGCAAGACTCCGACTAAAATGAGTCCTGAGTTCTGGGCCTTGAGTCCTTTCGTCGAGTCTTAATGCAAAAAGACTCGACTCATAAAACTGAGCCTTTATCGCGTTGGCTCGCCTGTGGAAGTGGTTGACGAACGCCTATATCAACAAAATGGATATGGAACTCACTGTTTCTAAAAAGACTTCGGCACTAGCAATGAACTCGTCTTAAGAGTCTCTACATTATTGTAAAAAGACTAGTTCTAGAGTCATATTGTAAGGACTCGAGAGTCTTATCACTGACAAAAAGGCTTGAGCTCTCATTTACGAGTCCAGTCTCGAAAGGAATCGAATCCAGTCCTTCGAATAGGACTTAAGGGGGTGCCGCGTGATCGCATAAACTGACATAAGTCTCTTAATGAACTTCAAAGCAAAATCAATCATATTGATATTAAAAAAACAATATTCTGCTTTGAAGTTTCAGACCTAGTAATTTGATTAGAGCAATGTTTTCATACTGCGAAATGTAAAAAACCATCACGCCCTTGTGTTAAAAATTTAAATTTTCTTTTTTAACATAGGGGTGACCTGCGCAATATCAACCCGTGGACCCGGTAATGGGTCGACCCACCGGGACCACGGGTAAACACTGATATTTTCATGTAAGAATTATTGTAAAATTAAGAAAGTTGTCGAAAAAAATGTTTTTAGGAGTCATTAGATTAAAGAATTTCTTTCAAATTTCAACAAGGCCACGACCTTGTGCAATGATCAGGCTAACTTACGTAAGTTCTTTTAATGTATTTAACTAATTTAGCGCATGGTACAAGTAACTTAAAAATACGTAAATTTTCACAATTTCGTGCAAGATCCCGTTAAAGAACTCGAGTCCTAGCCAACACTATTATAACCCACCAACCCGCATTAGACCATCGTGTGGTGGGTTACAGTCCTATCTCCCCACGTCCTGTTGTCCATGTAAAGGCCTGACCCAGCAGTGGGACGTTTATAGGCTGCTAAAACTAACTAAAAAAATACGTAATGAACTGTTAAAAATCACAAGAAAATAATGTTGCCCTACTCTGAAACCTTAGGCACGCCTCTATGTACAGTGCAAAGGTTGTAGAGTTTACACAATGGAACTTTGCAATGTTCTTATTACAATCGCCTCTTTCATTTATATCGACTTGCCCCCCCCCTTGGGCCATCGGCTGGCGACGCCCTTGCCCAAAGGGTTACTCAGAGACTATAGGCAGCCACCCAGACAACCGACTTTGTGGTCTAGTGGCTAAGCCACCGGTTTCAGACCCAGAGGTCCCGGGTTCGATTCCCAGCGGAGGGTACATCTTTGTGTGCTCGGTTTGGTTTGGTAGGGCTTTTAAGTCCGCCTGGCTATCTACCACCATCTTAACTAAGTCTGTCGCCATAACAACGATGTTTATAGCATTGTTGTGTTCCGACAGTTTGGGATAAGATAGCCAGCTCCTCAGTGGTTGAGGATTCCGGATGAAGCGCGCTTCCATCTTCGGCCTTATCGTCACTTACCGGTGATATAAAGGCCAAGGGATCAACCGTCGGCGAATAAAAAAAAATAGGCAAAGCAGTCCACTGCCATAGTCAACATTTCACTAAATTACAACTGCCCTTTATGCTGTTGGATGTATGTGCAGTCTTTAGTCTGTTATTCGCCTTTTACGACACCCAAGGGAAGAGAGGGGGTGGCAATAGGTAATCTTTAGTGAACCGCTATACACAGAGCTCTGACGATGATAATTAAAATATCAGTGCTTACCTCAACTTTTTGTTGGTAGCTGAGTTCAGTCTTGCTGAGCACGTACGACAGCTTGGCCCACGTGGCCTCTGACGTCATGTCGAACGAAGGCACCACGCCGCACTCCAATAACAACTGAAATAATAGAATAGAATAATTGTATTCGTAATATTTGATATTTTAACATTGAAAATGTTTTTTCGTTCGCTCCAGTAGGGCCCATTTTCGCTGAAAAAGCGACTCGCCCGTGATACCCTGAGGTTTAAGGCCACGAAGACGTATGAGCGCTCAAAAGACGCGGAATTAGAAGGGGTTTAAAATTATTTAAAAATATTTTGGAAAAATCAAAAACTATTTTTGGAAATTGAAAAAAACCGACTTTTTTTGACCGATAAATCGTGTGTTTTCCCAGAAAATTCCCGATATCTCAAGAACGGGGGCGAATTAAAAAATTAAAAAAGCACCTCGGTATTGAACTAAGGAACATTTTACCTTATTACACTTTTTTATATTATTTAGTGACGGTTGAGGCTGTAGAGGTGCCCTTAACCGCGAGTTTGCGCGGCGCGAGGTGCGATATCACGCGGCGGGCGGCTCGCACGCGAGCATATAGCTCAAAAGACTCGGTATTCGAAGCGTTTTAAGATGATCTAAAAATATTTCGGAAAAGTTGAAAAAAAAATTTTTTTCTTGTTTCTGACAAAAAATTAAAATTATCGAAAGAAAAATTACGCGTTCATTTTCAATGCCCTTTCAAGTCCTGTAGAGCACGAGATCTGTGGATTTTTTGCGGTAATAATGTTCAAGTACACTTTAAGATGTTGAAACAAGTTGACTGATTCAGGTGGGAATCGAACCCACGACCTCCTCAATCCGGGCGGCTGCGTTGACCACTCCGCCACCGAGGTATTGGCTAGACCCGTAGACTGAGGGTTAGACCTGTCGAAACTCTTCAATGCTTTAGAATTATGTTTTTTAAAGCATCAGTGTCTCATCAAACCTCTTTGAATTTACAACCTAAATCTGGACAAAATAGTTCCAATATCTGCTTCGGTGCTTCGGAAGACACCTAAAGTCCCTGGTCCTGGTTGTTGTCTTCTAACATAACGGCGCATGTGTTTCCCAGCTCCTATGCAGGCCGTCATGAATGGGTGCGCTTGTTACCGTGCTTGTTCCACGGTGAGGAGCGATCTCGTTATTTTGGACTGCATCGGCTGCTTACCATCAGGCAGGATGTGATCACTATGACGGGTCACATTAAAAAATAAAAGCTTGTAAAAAAATAGCGGTCCGTAAAACCCACCAACCCGCATTGGGTTACGGCCTGTCAATAGTCACTGTTTGAGAACCTCCTCTTTGAAGTCGCTTAAAAATGATCTTACCAGTCCAGTTTCATAGAGCGGCTTCCCCAAAACGGTGCCGTTGATGCACTGCGTCACGTTTACCACGAGCACCTGGCTCTTGACTGCCCTCTCTATCTCTTTGTAGATCTCTTTCCTTTTGATCGGGATGTTACCGTTGCCGTAGGTTTCTAGCACAATACCTGCAAAGCGAGTTTAGTATGATTAATGAATAATGACCAACGAGCATAATTAATTAAGCGATCCATGCAAAGGCGTAGCTTGTCTTAGACGGGCCCTCTATCAATTTTTTGGGGGAGGGCAAATGAAGAACACTTTTCTCAGTTATTCTTCGGCAAACGTATTTATACCTGTCCTCAATTTTTCTTATCATTGATACAGCTGATGCGGCGATAGCTATGGCCCTGGGTGGATCCAGATTTCATGGATGAAAACCAACGCACACCTGGATGCACGACATTACGCTTACACGCAATCAATCGCAAGGACACAACCCAATTAAAGTTAGATGTAACTTTAATTGTACATCAATTTATTGTGCGACTAACTTCATCTTTCCTGTTTAGTGCTGGCAAACCTTCACACCACACTATGCACGTAGCATTTCTTTTAAATTTTTTAATTACACTGTTTCATTTATTTAAAAACACTTCCTCGTTTACCTTCCATGCCTTGACAGGCCGCTCTGATGATCTCCGCTGTGATAGTAGGGGCCACCTTCAGCACGTTGACTTTCCTGGACAATTTGTCATGCACTCTGCACTCGTCGGCGACGCTCCCCGCCGGGTGGATCAGCATCTTCGGGTCTACCTCCAGGGTGGTCTTGGCTTCCAAAAGAGGCGGGAAGTTTGGGGAGTCGAACGCGTAGATGCGTGTGTTGGAGACTTTCTTTACCCTGGAAGTTAAGCGTTTTCAATAAAACAATTTCAAAAATCAGTTTTGGTGGTCGGTCAATATTTTTTTATAAAAGAAGGAGGCACGAGCAAGCAGGTCACCTGTTGGAGAGTAATCACCGCCGCCCATGGACAACCCCAAAACCAGATTAATCGCTGACGCGTTACCAGCTTCTAAGGAAGGAATAGGCTCGTTTCTAGAAGATCCTTAAACCGTAACGGTCCGGAAATACCGCCACCGAGAGCTGGTTCCACAACACTGCAATAGTTCGAGGCAAGAAATTTCGTTGTTCTACAAAAAACGCTTTGTTGTAGACCGCCATCCATCAAGGTGATGTGGATGGAATGTCAGTCGATTGCGTGTAGTGCGGTGAATGAATTCAGTGGCAGGGATCAAGCCGAACAATTACTCAGAACGCCCCCCATGATACTCGTATATGCGGTACTAAGTATACTCGTATACAGCGAGACGCAACGTCTCTCCGAAGAGCCAGTGGTTCAAACCGACTTGAAATAACCACGTCGACAATTCGAGCAGCTCTGCGTTGAATGCGGTCAAATGGAAGGAGTTGGTACTGGGGTGCTCCTGCCCAAAGATTATTATTAATACTTATTCCGGCTCATTCAAAGAATACTACCAAACCATCTCTACCCTTGGGTGTTGTAAAAGGTGACTAATGCACATAGATCCAACAGCATAGAGCGGCGACAGGCTCACCACCCATCAAAGACGTGTGCAGTTGTAATTTGGTGAAACGTGCAGTGGTCTACTTCTGCGGTCCTCATTGTCTAGTCTCTGACCCATTGGGGATCTATGTATGTATGAATGGTGTATGCGAGAGGCAGCATTTTACCCAGTAAAACAAATGGTTAGCTAGGTTCAGATTAGGTACCTGGTCCCCCTGAACAGTTTCGCTCCGAAGAACACGGTGACCTCGGGGATCCGTTGCGTGGCCGCGATCAGGAGGGCGCACAGGAAGTTGTTGTTGCCGTCGCTGCGAGGCTGGAAGATCGGAATCTGGGGACAGGCGGATGTTTGAATGACAGCTTCAGTCTAGGAAACTCTTAACTTTTTGTTTAGGAGAGATCACTTTTAGTTATCACCGCCATTTTGTAAGTGCACTTTTTTGTCCTTAAAATCTTTACCTTGCTTTGCATGTCAGGAAAATTAAATAAAAATGTTATTGTCAGGCTTTTGTTTAGCAGTAGACGTCTTATAGCTGACATTACGACGATTGGTATTGATTTTAAAAAAAAATATTTAGATACTTCAAAAGGCAGTGACCTGGGCGCCGGTGAGAACGACCGTCTTGCCGACTGTCTCCAGCATGAAGGACAGGATGGAGCCTCCGTAGGCCGTTGTGTCGGTGCCGTGAAGGACCACGAATCCGTCGTACTCGTGGTAGAACCTCTGCAGGAACAAACAATTAAAGCTTGAATTGTAATTGCCCGTAAGTGTAAAGATTTAGGTAAAATAATATTGACCTTATTATAGACATAATACGGATATAAACGTATTAAGTCTACAAAACTAATAGAATAAAGCTTCCGTCCTTTTTAAGTAAGTAATAAAGTAATTAAGTAATCTGTGCTTCTACCTATGTATTCGCTTTTACATACATTCAGTCAGTACCTTAATGTCGCCAGCCATTTTGATCCAATCGTCAAGTGTGAAGTCCGAAGAATCTTTGAGTTCATCATATTCATAGATTTTGTATAACACTTTTTGTTCGGTATCTTTGCCGTCTGGAAGTTAAAGCAAAATATTATTTTAACCAATTTCTGAAGAATAAAAATTATGATCTGTAATGTAAGGCAGTTTTAACAAAACAATTCTATGGATTCTTGTTAGATTGATCGATGACCTCTCGACTGATCGACCAATGACTCTGGATTTGATCAATCCAGCGATCAATCTAGTGATCTATGCAGCGATCAATTCAGCGATCTATCCAGCAACTAATCCTACGATAAATCTAGAGATAAATACTTAAATAAATCAATGCAATTATCACGAACACATTTTCATTTAGCTTTCGACAATTATGGTTACATTTTCTATAAAAACAGCGGTGTCCAATGCAAAATATTGAAACTTCGATCTTTATTGGTGAGGAAGTACACTTACCAGGCAAAACCAGGTAGTCCTCTAGACCTTTTCCCACCAGATGGTGCTGCCAAAACTCGTTATCGTGGAGTTGCGGCAGCTTACGGATCACCTGTTCTATATTCTTCTGAGGCACTAACACTGCAAGAAGAATAAACAGATTAATTATCTGTTATAACAGAAGGGAGAAAGGTCTTAAAACGCCCGGAAATAACCTAAATCAAGTGAGGCAAAATTAAATGAAGAATGTTTATAAACATACATAAGTACATACATACAAAAAATTACGACTATTATCCCCGAAGGGTTGTCAGAGACTAGGCAATGAGGACCACAAAAGCAGTCCTCTACCTTAGTCAACTTTTCACCAAATGGCGACTGCACCTGTGCTTACCGTGATACGTGGTGAACCCATCGCCATTCTATGCTGTTGGAAGTATGTGCAGTCTTTTTTAGTCCGTCAGTCGCCTTTTACGAAACCCAAGGAAAGAGAGAGGGTGGTAGTACCTGAGTGAATTTCCCGGGACCAAAAATTGCGTGGCATCGATGAAATCGGTACTAAAAAACATAGTTATAATGTTCTAACATTTTTTTCTGGTTAGGTGAAATAGTAATCTATGTGTGGCACTAAATATTTTATTAATAAGTTTAATAGGTTCTCCAAAAAAATAAATTAAACCTCGAAATCTTTCATTTCCGTGTTTGTCAACACGTCAACTTGATGTGTATTTATACCTCATTAATAAAAATGTACTGGTTATTTATATTAAAACCTAGTTTTATTTGATACTAGAATAGTTAAAGTATTGTTACGGAATACATTTATTCAAATATTTAAACCATACAACGAATGGTTAATAAAAATTAATTTGTCCCAGAACTACCTTTCATCGCCGTGTCCTAAACATGTTTATGAATATTGTTTTATCTAACGACTTTCGTCCTCCCCCCTGTGCGCTAAACGTTGCATATCAGTGCCACCTAAGTGTTCGACGTGGAAGGACGTACACACGTGCCTGCGTTTTCGCGCCATAAATGTAAGTATTCCCTTATTTTGTCACTGGACATTTTTTCTTTCATCGCCGTAGATAGGTATAACTTCTATTTGAATAAGTTTGTCCTCTTGAATAAGCATTTGATAGAACGCCATTTCTCTTATGTTTGTTGAAGTGTTTATTACTTCGAATAATTAATAGATTTTTTGTGATTTTATATTTTTGCCTTGATTTTCATCGCCGTGCTTTCATTTCCATGGTTTCCGTGGCCAAAATTTGCTATGGCAATGAAAAAAAGACACGGAAATGAAAAAAAATTCATTTCCATGTCTTGTAAAACCGTTTACTTTCATTACCGTGGCCAGGTGTTTCATTTCCGTGACTTATGTTTTCATCGCCATGGTATGATTAGCCAAAGAAAACATCTTTACCTGTAATACAGGTAGTACCGAATACTGACAGCACAGGATTCTTCAAGTTAACCCTCTGCAATACGATAAAAGACTTAAGGATAGACTTGATAATTTTTTTAATGTACAGTCAACTACCTTTGTTTCTATCTTACCTTACAAAATGATGTAACATTTGGTACCCCATCACACGTATCGTCGCCATTCTGCTAAAACCATTGAAATGCACAATAATGCAATTTGAGATAAATCATTTTGAAAGTTTACTGTAGATTTCTTCATTATTGAAATTTTGCATTCACAATGCTATATATAGCATGGCAGGACTCAGGAAGCTCGAGTGGGATCCCACTCGAGCTTCCTGAGACTGGTTGATTTTATTCTAGTAAACATTTTATCCGTTTACTGTAGATTGTTTTGTTAAATATTAGCTTTCATTAAAATTTTAAAATTTTAAGACTAGTTGATTCAATTATCTTTATTATAAAAATAGTATTTTCGACAGGAGTGCATTTAATCACTTTTGACTAGCAATTGCCAAAAATAGTTATTTGATAATTTGAACCTTGAAGTCTATCAATTTGTAATAATGCATAGAAGCAGATATTCATTTTACCATAATACATAATGTAGAAAATGCTGTGTTTATTGAATATTATCAGAAGAACATAAAAAAGAAGTTAGACATAATTTTAGTCAGTTTTGCTGGACGAAAAAATTAGGGATTTTTCATTTATTCTTTTTATACTCATACATTTACATTACATTTTATATACATTTTTCTGGACACGTTAATATCCAAAACTATTGAACGGATTAATATAAAATTCGGTAAGCAGATTGATAAGGCAAAAAATTTACGCATAGGCTACTTTGCACTACACTGCGGACTTGCGCGCCTGAGCTGTCTCTAGTTTTAACACGCCTATTTCGACTCTCTTTAAAGGCTGGCCTTGTTCCTAAAGCTTGGAAGTCTGCTATTGTGCAACCAGTTCCGAAAAAGGTAGCCGATCTGACCCTACCAACTATCGACCCATCGCCATCACGTCCTTACTTTGTAAATGTTTGAAACGTGTTTTAAACAACAAGCTCCTTGCATGAAGTTGGGTGAAGCCATTGAAAAGCACGGTGAAGCCCTTGCCGTGTCTTTAGACATTTCTAAGGCTTTTCATATGGTCTGGCATGCGAGCTTACTTAGCTAACTTCCAAGTTATGGGATCCCCGTCGGCTTGTGCGTTTGGATACAAGACATCTTGAGGGAACGATCGATTCGAGTGGTCCTCGATGGCCAATCCTCCTATTTAATGGCGATAGATGACGGGGTACCTCAAGGGTCCGTTCTGTCTGCAACGCTTTTCCTGCTGCACATAAATAATCTGCTGAAACCTGGTATTATTGGGTATGCAGATGACAGCACAGTTGTGGACAGATACTTTTCTAATGCACGAGCTTCAAAGGACGAAACTCACGCCCTGAGAGTTGATTTGGTCGAGCGTATTGACTTGGCCCTCCAAGCTGTCTCCGAATGGGGCGAGGCCAACTTGACCAAATATAACGCCACCAAGACGCAAGCGTGTTTAATTAGCGCCAAGCGGAGTCCATTTAACCTTACTCCGACTTTCCGGAATGTACCTGTGGATATTAGCGACCATTTAAATCTTCTTGACTTAGATTTGTCACCGGACCTCAATTTCGGCCGCTCTTTAGAAAATAAAGCTAAAACCGCCGCAAAAAAGCTGGGTATTCTCTCCAAGGTGAGACGGTACTTCACCCCGGGACAGCTTCTTACTCTTTACCAAGCTCAGGTTCGGACCTGAGCTTACAGTACTCCATGCACGATCGGTCGTGCATGGAGTACTGTTCTCATCTTTGGGATGGATCTGCAAAGCACCAGCTGGCTGCCCTGGATTCTATAGAGCGAAGAGCAAAGAGGCTGATTGGTGACGATGAGCTGGTCAATAACAAACTTTTAAGTTGAGAACATCGACGCAAAGTGGCTTGCTTATCTACAGATTACATTTCGGAGAGTGTGTGCTCAGGAGTTACATAACCTCATACCTCCTTCCCCGTTCCATTATCGGACTACTAGACGGAGGGAGGGCTTTCATCCCTATGTTGTCGATATTCCACCCGCCCGGACGAAGGGACTTGCTTCTAGTTTCCTCATTATTACAGCTAGGATGTGGAATGACCTCCTTGCGTCTGTTTTTCCCGAACGCTACAACTTGGGCGTCTTTAAGGCTAGAGTAAACAGGCATTTACTGACTGCGCGTGCTCCATCTTCGTCCTCATTATTACTATCCAACAGGTGAAATTGAAGACAAACGTGCAATCAGACTCCAATAAAAAAAAAACACTGCTGGACATTGCTATTGAGCTATTGAGCTTAATTATGAAATCAATGATCGAGTTTCAACATTTAATTGCCTGGAGAGACTTATTTAATAGAACCCGTAATAACTTTAGCCAAAGTAATTAAATCATTATTTCATCTTGCGTGTTAAAGGCGCGTGCCAAAAAAGAGTTAAAGTTAATCATTTAATTTTTGCTGACGTATGATATTAAAGTTTTCAATAAGTAAATAATTTTCCAAACCGCCTAACGGAATTTGAAATACTTTGGCAGAATAAATCATCTGTGTACCTACTCCAGTGCGTAAATGAAAAAACCAATTAAACGTGTTTAATAATATTTAGCAAGCGTAATATCGTCAAACAAATTTGATCCTTTTGTCCGGCGACTTTTTACATAAATGGATAAATTAGCCGTTATTTGCACAGAGTAACTCTGCAACTATAGGTTTCGACGTCTAATATTGTCAGACTACAGAGTTTTCTACTATCGATTCCTCCTTTTGCAATATCTATCCAAATCTTACTTCCATACACAAACGTTGGATGGAACCAAGACTCCCTATCAACAGCCATTGTTGACACTTGTCTGTGGTACGAGATTGTGTTGGCCGATGCGAGGAGGATATTAAGAGGCCTATTACATCTCGAATGTGATTTTTGCGTAAAATGCCCATTTTTGCATTTTGTAGTAATTTTGCAGTTGTAGTTATCGTTTTTATCGAAATAGGATAATAAATTTGTGCATAATATTACAAATCTCCATTCTGTGAGCATAAGTTGAATTCGGACGGCCGGCGCATCGCATTTTGTAGTAATTTTGCAGTTGTATTTATCGTTTTTATCGAAATAAGATAATAAATTCATTATAAAATCTTTATTCCTAATGAAGTAACAATTACTCTGGTATTAATTTTTGCTTAATAATATTATCGTAGATAGGAGATATTCACAGTTAACTTATAGCAATTTTCGAAGTTTTTTGGTTTAGAATAAGATGTTTTTCCTATCTAAAATCAATGATATCTCAAAATTCCGAGGCCGCTACGCACTATTCGACTATATAAGAGATAACATTATAATGTTTTTAATTCACTTTTTTAGAACAGTAGTTCACTCGATGAGCTCAAAAAAGTGCCTTCGCGCACTTTATGAAAATCTGTCTCCGCAATTTTGGGTTTAATTAAAAAGTTAAGCAAAATTTACAAAAAGCGAGGCCGCTACGCACTATTCCAATAGCTATTCTACACTATTCAATAAGTCAAAATTGTTAATGTATTTTTGTTTCTGAGATCCATAACGCTAAAATTGGCCATTTTACGCAAAAATCACAGTCAAAATGTAATAGGCCTCTTAAAAAGAGAGTAAAAATAGAGAATCGATTTAATGAGCCCCTGCATTTTATAATAAGTAGGTAGTAATAAGTAGCAAGAATAAATGTGTGTCTAAAAGGCATTAAAAATAACTTGGTGCTAACACTTCATCATCAGCCATAAACGTCCCACTGCTGGGCACGGGCCTCCCACGTGGACAATAGCACGTGGGGTTATTGGGCCATAACCTACCACGCTGGCCTAATGCGGGTTGGTGGGTTTTTACGACTGTCATCCTACGACAACAACCGGGACCAACGGCTTAACGTGCCTTCCGAAGCACGGAGGAGCTCGAGATGTTTTTAATTTGGTCACCCATCCAGCGACCCGGCATTGCGAAAGTGCCTTAGCGAGCAAGAACGCAAGCCGAACGCGCCAACACTTGTATGGGAGTAAAATTTTAGTAGGGAGAAATCACAAAAGAAAAATAAGAGTAGAATAAGTAAGTAAAAGTAAATAAAATATGTAAAAAGAAGACTGTGGACTGATATGTATCCAAATCTTATTCCCATACACAAATTTTGGGTGGAACTAAGACATTGTTTGTGGTATGGGATGAATTTATAGGATCCGATGGAGAGACACAGTCTGGGTATGCCTTTCCCTCTCGGAGACAGGCGTGTATCTATTGTATGTAAGTATAATACTCGGGTTAATATATAAAATATTATGTTTTACGGATTTTCATTTCCGTGGATTGATTCCTTCATTCCCGTGGCACAGTTCTTTCATTGCCGTGGACGCTTGTTTCATTTCCGTGCACGCATGTTTCATCGCCGTGGCACGAATTTTTTAAACTTGTATATCTCGTTAGTTTTTTAAGTTATCTGCCAGATATTAATGAAGAATACGTATATTACCAAAAACTTGAATAAACGCGAAAATGTTTTTCAAAAAACTCAAAGAGAAAAAAATCCACGGAAATGAAGATTTTAATGGACCTGTTGAAATTCACCCACCTATTCTTTCACCGCTACGCGACATGGTTACAAATTATTTACAAATCTTTGTAGTGTCCTATCCCATTTAGTGGCTCCCGGATTTAATGTTTCTTGAGAAAAATTAACATTGAGAGACAATAACAACTGGTGTCTTTCTCCAAAGAAGCATTAAAATCCATTTACACTAAGTATTATAGATATGATGTACGCAATCGCGTTCGATTTGCGATCGTCAAAGTTAAGCAACTTTAAATTAGTAATTATTAGTAGTAATTACTTATGGTAGGTACCAAATTAAAACAAGTCAAATAAATTAAGAATTTGTTTTCCCATAACGTCAGCGCTTACAACACAATGTTTGTGTAATATATGATATTGTGACATATTGATTGTTGTTATCATGATATAAATCTTGAAACATATTGATATCTCAGTTCACACGGTCGAGGGCATGTAGTGCCGTGTTAAAACGAGGAAAAGTGTTATCTCTTAAACATACCCAAACAGTACCGTATCTCATCTTAAAATAGTCTAGAACATTTATAATTTAACTCATTTCTCATGATATGGAGAGGAAAGAGGAAAAAATAAAGTGAACAGCTCTTTTTAGTCTTTCTTTCTAGAGAGATTAGATTAGAAAAATGCCTGATGGCCCATTGGCTTACGCGTTTACAGCGTAAGAATTACTGAAATGTATCTAGAAGACAGAATGGAAATGATAATAAGCCACTTGAGAAGAACCGAAGAATTCCTTAAAAACGTCATGGAAGGAAGATGAAAGACAGAGTGAAAGGCCAAGAAAAGCCGTTTTGAAACCGATTAAAGAGAAGGTCATCGTCGTGTCTTGCCATTCTTGGCAAGACACGACGATGACGATGGCTAAGGAATTCGCTTGATTGGCATTTTAAACTAGATTCATATTGTTTTCTAAGGTTTACGCGAACACATACATTAAAATGAAACACTTTTAACGGATCGAACTCGCTATGAATTTACTACATTACATAGGTAGTCTTTTTGGCATTAGTCTCTCTGTGACCATGGAATGGACCTTATAAAGGGTTCGAAACGTCAGCAATAAAAAAACTAAGTAAGGTAGTAAATTAACCGCGAGTTCGATTCGTAAAAAGTGTATGAAACACATGATAAATGGTAAAACGGATTTCGGAAATAAATAGGGAACCAAAATCAATCATCATATTGATATTTAAAATTAGAACTACATATTCTGCTTTGAAGTTTCAGACCTAGTAATTTGATTAGAGCAATGTTTTTATTCTGCGAAATGTACAAAACCCTCACGCGCTTGTGTTAGAAATTAAAATTTACTTTTTGAAGATGGGGGCGACCTGCGAAATATCAATACAAATATTTTCATGTAAGAATTATTGTTTCATGCGTAAAATTAAGAAAGTAAGTAGTCGAAAAAAATATTTTTAGGAGTCATTCGATTCATGTATTGTTTGTTATTGTTTAAAGAATTTGTTTCAAATTTTAACAAGGCCACGACCTTGTACAATGATCCGGCTAACTTACGTAAGTTCTTTTAATGTATTTAACTAATTCAGCGCATAGTACTAGTAACGTAAAAATACGTAAATTTTCACAATTTCGTGCAGGATTCCCTTAGCATTTTACAAAGCGTAACGTTAATGAAAAATACGTATTAAATTCTTATGTTTGCATTATAAACATACGGAAACTAAACAAGTAACCTTATCTTGGAGATACCTATCCTTGGATGGGATGTAATCAACGTAATATTGTCTCTGAATTAGCATCTGTATTGTCAAAGATCAATGCCTTTACTCATCAACTAATTATAGAGTGATAAATAATGACGAAGCATGACGATGGCTATTATCCCCAAAGTTTAGTCAGAAGCTAAGCAATGAGGACCTCAAAAGCAGGCAATAATACACGCTTCACCAATTAACAACTGCACATGTGATCAGCGTGATAGGTGGTGAGCCCTTCGCCGCTCTATTTATTTATTTGAACAACCAACAAGATCAAACACTAAACATGCTAGTAACTTATATTTAACATTTTCTAAGCTAGGTCACAGAATAAATAATAGTGCTAGGTGTTGCCTTGAATAGGAGGTTGCCACGGCATGCTTAAGAATATAATACTAAATTATTATGAGTATCGGAAGCCGATGACCAAAAAGAAAATAATACAATAAAAACTAAATCTAGTAATTTCGACTAAATATAGCTAAATATGATTTTACATTTATTACATGCTTGCAAGTTTAAGACAAAAAACAGATCAAACACCTATTTTTAAATAACATTTCACATAAAAGACCCAGAAGCTATAAGTCTGACATAAACAATAAAAGCGACGATAGACCTTGGAACAGAGATTGCATTTATTGGAAAAACATCGGTAAGTTTTATCTTTAATTTTGATGCTCTATCTTCTATGCTGTACGATGTCTGTGTAAGTGCAGTATGTATATTCCGTTAGTCGCCTTTTACGACTCCCAAGGAAAGAGATAGGTTGGGTTAGAGATGGATAGTCTTTATTTACATAGATACCTACATATAATCAAGACTATTAACCCCGAAGGGTTAGTCAGAGACTAGGCAATGCGGACAGCAAAAGCAGTCCTCGACCATAGTCCACTTTTACCAAATAGCGACTGCACGTGTGATCAGCGTGACAGGTGGTGAGCCCATCGCCGTTCTATTCTGTTGGATGCCGCCTCTATGCGACACGGTTAAATAGCAAGTTATATTTAATTAGTATCTTTAATTTTAAATTGTAGCTGTCTGATTGTTTGGGTAATATTCCGTAATATGTTTGTTTGTAACCTCGCAAAAGGGCAACTCTGTGAAGTGCAAAGAACAAATTTTTATATGGGATAACTGTATTTATATATTATGTTTTTTTTTATATAAAAGAAGGAGGCAAACGAGCAGGCGGGTCATCTGATGGAGAGTCAGATGACCCGCCTGCTCTGCATCTCCGCCGCCCATGGACACCCGCAACACCAAAGGAATCGCAGATGCGTTGCCGGCCTAAAGGCCGGCCTTTAGGCCGGCAACGCATAGGAAGGAATAGATTTTGGGAAGGAATAGAAATTGGTAGGGGGGGGGGGAAGGGCCTCCGGAACCCTCACTGGCTATATAAGTTACCTCCTTTCTCGTTCTTCAGCATACCAAACGTGCCACCTGTGTAGATGGCCAACACTCTTTTTGTTTGAACCATTGTCGATAATATTTTTATTATAGTAAGAATATAATATTATTAACACTTTATCTAACTGTTCCACTCTGTGTAAATGAGTTAACCTTATTAACGTTGACTGATATGTGTGCCTGTATCTCCGCGTTATTTATCTCAAACGATAGCACACGAAGCTAAAGTTAAACGAAGTTATCGTGAGAATTATCAATCAGCTGTTTATATCGTTCTGTTTGCATGAAAGCGTGTGCAGATGAGGGACAATTTTTCGACTTATAATAAGATAAGATAAATTAATATAGTTACTTCATTTTACACCATAAGTATAAACTTTGTACAAAAAGAGAAGTAAATTAAAGATAGACGTACAAGGCGATCTTATCACTAAGAGTGATTTCTTCCAGACCACCTTCGGATGGACAAGATAGGTAAGTACGTACTTAAAAAATCGTATATGCGTACTTTTTGGTCCGACAAAACAGCCCCCTAGACAAGTAGCAACCGCTCCGTGTCGATTCTATTGTGTTGAACGCTGATAGTAAACTGGTAGACGTTTACAGATACAAGGCGATTATTTTAAAATTGACAACTCTTGCATTCGTTATAATCATCATCATCATCAGCCTATTAACGTCCCACTGCTGGGCACAGGCCTCCCACGTGGACAATAGCACGTGAGGATATTGGGCCATAACCCATCACGCTGTCCCAATGAGGGGTTGGTGGGATAGTCATTATAATACCGTTTCACAAATAATGATCCTGAAAAAAGCCACCACTTACTTTTCTAAGTACATACATACATATAATCACGATTATTATCCCCGAAGGGTTAGTCAGAGACAAATGTGGACCGCAAAAGCAGTCCTCTACCATAGCACAGAATACATAATAGTACAAAGAAAAACCCAGGTTTGTGCATTATCGTCCAAGATAATTCCCTTCCTTACTGAAATGGGTAAAGGAAAGTTCTGAAAAGAGGGTGGCTCTTTTCAGAACTTTCCTTTACCCGTTTCAGTGGACCGCAGCCTTCTTGGCATGGACAATTAATTAATAGTCCGATTTTCACCAATTGTTAGCGACTGCATAATGACTGTGCTCATCGTGACTTCGTGACAGATGGAGAGCCCATCGCCGCTCTATGCTGTTGAATGTATGTGCAGTCTTTAGTCCGTTAGTCGCCTTTTACGACACCCAAGGGAAGAGAGGGGGTGGTAGTATTCTTTCACCTCTACGCGACACGGTTACATGCTTTTCTAAGTATGTCGTTGTAATAACAAAGTTAGTAGAGTAGCATATTGTTGCGCTTCGTCAGTAACAAACAAGATAGCCAAATCCTCAATAGTCGAAGGTTTGGGCGAAGTGCTTTTCTTTAGGTGAGATAAGATAACCACTGTTAGACCACTGACGTTATACCCAGAGGCCAAGGATTACATAACGTTGTGCTCAGTTTGGTTAGTAACATGACTTTTTTAAAGTAGGCGTACCTAAGTAGGCTTTGAAGGTTGGAGGTGAAGTGCGCAAAGGTCTTGCTTCCTTTAGGACATTTTAAAGAGTACCTATTAATAAATTCTGTGAAAACTGTGGCATAGTCTGCTTTCGCGGCCCTCATAACCCCTCGGGAATAATAGTAGTGAGTTTAAGTTGGTACATATGATATGTATAAATAAATTCTCATAATACTGGCTGTGGTGGATGACGCAATTATGATAATGTTGTTTTAAAGAAACATAATAATGATAGAAAACCTTATCTTTTTCTGCAAGCGGCGTTGTTTTGGTGCCGTGTCCAAAAAACTTGTATTTTTGTTGTTTTTCCTGGTCGACCGATTAATACTTACCGATAATCAGTTCGTTGTTTATTTAAGAGGCCTATTACATCTCGAATGTGATTTTTGCGTAATATGCCCATTTTCGCATTTTGTAGTAATTTTGCAGTTATATATATCGTTTTTATCGAAATAGGATAATAAATTTGTGCATAATAATACAAATCTCCATTCTGTGAGCATAAGTTGAATTCGCACGGCCGGCGCATCGCATTTTGTAGTATTTTGCAGTTGTATTTATCGTTTTTATCGAAATAATAAATAATAAATTCATTATAAAATCTTTATTCCTTATGAAGTAATAATTACTCTCATATAAATTTTGCTCAATAGTATTATCGTAGATAAGAGATATTCACAGTTAACTTATAGGCTATAAGTTAACTGTGAATATATATAAGTATAATATAGATATAAGTTATAGCAATTTTCGAAGTTTTTTGGTTTATAATAAGATTTTTTCCTATATAAAATCAATGATATCTAAAAATTCCGAGGCCGCTACGCACTATTCGACTATATAAGAGATAACATTATATTTTTTTTTATTTCACTTGTTTAGAACAGTAGTTCAATCGATGAGCTCAAAAAAGTGCCTTCGCGCACTTTATGAAAATCTTTCTCTGCAATTTTGGGTTTAATTAAAAAGTTAAGCAAAATTTACAAAAAGCGCACTATTCCAATAGCTATTCTACACTATTCAATAAGTCATAATTGTAAATGTATTTTTGTTTCTGAGATCCATAACGCCAAAATTGGCCATTTTACGCAAAAATCACAGTCGAGATGTAATAGGCCTCTTAAGAGCTGCCCGGAGAGACAGATTGTTTATAATTGTAACATTATGTTACTGCACACATATTTAAAGGGGATTTAACTTTTATATTATTATACACTTTATTATATACTTTATAGTAAAGATATCCTACGCATACCTTATAAAACCCTAAGTTGTTTTGCTTTAAATCCCGTTTATTATAAGTATATTGTGTGCATAATGGAACGCGAAAGTTTAAAAGTGTATAAAGTATGTATTTCAGTGATATTGATAAGATAAGTATTAGCTTACAAATTGAAAAGACAGTGTCGAAAAAAATTCCACGAGCAGTTTTTCGAACCCGCACCCTTCTGGCAATCCGGGACAGGTGCTATTTCCAGTTGAGCTACCGTGGAACTTATCCAGCCCGCCGAAATCAATCAACACCATCTTTATTTTTTTACTTTGACTACGTTAAATGTATGTATAACATCAGATCTTAATATTTTTACAAACATTAAAGATCAGTTAAAAAAATAAGCAAGCTATGGTATAATGTTATTGTTTATATAATTTTAACGCAAATTTTGATGCGAACAAATTACAAATTGAAAAAGATGTTGAAAAAAGCGAAAAAAATTCCACAACAATAAAGACGTAGAAATTTTTTCGACACTGTCTTTTTCAATATGTAAGTAATTTGTTCGCAACAAAATTTGCGTTAAAATTATATAAACAATAACATTATATAGGGTCTAACAATATCAATAAGCGATAGTTTTAGGGGAGCATCTATCTGAGCATGCTCACCAAATTTGGTTCAAAACTTCAGGCTCGTTACCGAGATAATCACCAAAACATAATTCACCAAAAAATACATCCTTTCCAAACTCGTACAGCTGTACTAACACGCACACAAAGATAGCCGAATATGCACACTAAACTCGGAGTACACTGAGCTATCGTTTTATTGAGGCTTGCGTGCGTGATAGTAAAGATACAGCATGTTTCATGATGTGCATTATTTTAATTGATTTAGTTTGTTAGAAAACATAACTTTGAAAAATCATTATAAAACTGGAGCCCATTTTTTTGTCATTGTATTCAGAATGATGTATAGGTATTAGGTACCACTTATTGATTTTGTTAGACCCTGTAAAGTTTATAAAATGTCCTCCATCAATAACAATATTAACTGCTGGGCATAGGCCTCCATCAATAAAATCAAGTCTTCGGTACAATTTGGTGGATGTTGGCTTAGACACCAGTGTCACCACCATTGAGATATATACATATACTTATACTATAGAGGTAACTTCGATGTGCAAAATTTTCACACATGCCATGCACAAAAAAAAGTCGCCTATGCGTGCGTTACAAAACTTACCTTGAAAACGATATTCGACACACTTTCCACTCACTTCTATTACTACAAATTGTTTAACTGAACAACTCATTATTAAATTAAATCGACCGAAATACTCAGTTCACCAAAAAATAAACTTATTTAACTAAAAAATAGATAATGACAGCGATTTGTTTGGGTCCAAGTGCGGCTGGCCCAGTGAAAAAAGTTGCACTGTTTCACCGACACGGCCCTTTCATCCTATGTTTTGTCTTTGTTTTACTTAGGGTAAACATGATGTATCGAAACGGAACCAAAATAATAATGGTTAAAGACAGAAAGAGATAGCAAACTTATGCTCTCTCTGTAGTTATAAAGCTCAATGGTCACCACGCTTGCCGAATGCTTTCGTCCTTTCGGCTCCCGACGCAGATCGATTAGGTATATATAGACACAAGTTATTAAATCATATGTCACAATCTTTATTGCTTCATTTTATACATCAACATCTTAAATCTAGTAAAGTTTACAATGTGAGCGTTTTAACTTACATTAATACCGTAACATGTGCAATAAATTAATAAATAAAGGTGTAGTAATAATACCTCAATGGATACAACACATATTATAATGTTTATAGTACGTAGGTATTTAACATTTTAATTTAACCACCAATTATGTATAGAAAAAACTTTGACAATAATTTACTTATTAATATAACAGAAAGAAAAAACAATCTATAAACTAAAACAAAATAACTTAAAAACTAAAAACCTATAAATACCTTATAAATAAAAAATATCTCTAAGAGAACCGCTGCCGCGCGGCAAAGTCCCCGAATGGCTGACAGCGATGCCCTTTTGAATGGCTAAGCTAACTCGTTGGCAAAAGTAGCTGCCAGCCCTCCGGTCGCCGGAGGCTTCGACAAGGCGTTTCGATAGATCTTTAATGAAACTGTAACCTCCCCACCCCCTATAAATTGCTACACCTAAATCTAAACCTAAATCTAATGCCTTTCACACCTATATGCCTAGCTACCTTATAATACATACACACATCCTCGCCGCTTTCACCTTAACTTAACTTATTATCTAATTCTTAAAACTAATTAACCTAATTTATCTACAATCTAATGGTTGTGTTTGGAGTTTTTGTTTAGTGCGTATTGTTTGTATGATGATGAAACCTTAGCATAGCTTAATTCTATTTGCAGTGAATTTCAGTCAAGCAATGTAATATTATAATAACTACTATTTTGGCCAGATCGTCTAGTGAACCCTCCGTTGTTAACCGCATTTAAGTAACTCAAGTTCTTTCGTGAAAGTTTAGTAATTGGCTTATCCCTGTGTTAAATTATTTTCTCCTGACCTAATTACCTACCAGTCTATAAATCCTAACATAAATATGTGTAGCCTAGCAATGACTCCGTCTGAACTGTGACCTAAATCCTTCACTGCAGCTGCGGGGAAGATTTGTAACCACTCAAAGGTAATCAGATGATAGCTTAGCTTGTAGGTATTATTATTTATTATCAGTAGCATGATACATAAGAAGCCTGGTGCAATTTATGAGCCCCACCACCGCTCCATAGCGTACTATACATCTCATGGTTTAATTATAGTTCCGTCACATTGGCTTTAACTTTAATTATTAGCTTGTGCCTTTAATTCTTTAAACTGAGAATTTACATCTCTCCTCAAATTTAATTTCATTTTACATTATGAACTATGTGTTAGCAATTTAAATTCTTATTATTCCACATAAATCAATAGAGTTTATCTCAAGGCTTGCTATCATCCAAATATCCTTTTCACATTAAGAACTTAATTATTCAATGCAATAACTTATATTCAGTTCCGTAAAGGGTGGATAATTTAATAAAACGCCACTTCAGGCGGTGGCTAAAGTAGAATGCTATTAATACAGGTAAAACTACTTTTATTTACTCTTAGTATTTATTATACAGGTCTTGTAAAGTTCCAATATAACTACATTGGATTGCCTGCATTGGCAGATTATCACATCTTAAGTTTATTAAAGGATGTTTAATTCATTCAATATCCTTGACTTTAGGAAGTGAACTTAAATAGAATACTATCATTTGAAGTAAATTACTTTGGGTTACTCTTAGTGTTCATTATACAGATCTTATAAAGTATAAGTACATCTCAAGTTTATTGAAAGATGTTTAATTTATTCAACATCCCTGACTTTTAGGGAGTGAACTTAAGTTAATTATTTTTCCATTAACTTCCACCCTCTGTCTCTCAGACTGAGTGGTTAATTTGATAGACTACTAAATCATAGTCAGTATACTTTTAGTAGGTAGTAAATTAGGTAGTTAATTATCCCTGTTAATCATTGAATCAATTACATTTAGAAGTTATCTTTTACTCACTTTAATAGATATAAATTAGACTGTACTAGGTATTAGTCTGATTGATTAGATTGTTCCCATCAAATATTTCTATGTTTCATATTATTAGAAGTAAGTACTTACATATCTTAAGAGGTCTATTCAAATGGTATTAGTAGACCATTGTCAGGCTAATTAGCTGGTTGTTATCAATCAATTAATTCTATGTTTCAGATTATTAGAAGTAAGTACTTACATATTTTAAGAGGTCTATTCAAATGGTATTAGTAGACCATTGTCAGGCTAATTAGCTGGTTGTTATCAATCAATTATTTCTATGTTTCAGATTATTAGAAGCTCATAGCTTGCAATGTCTTCTTTCAACGACTTATCTTAGGTTCTAAACTGGTTTTAGTTGTTCAGTTTGTATCAGCTTATTTTTGCTAAGGTATCGGATGTAAAACTTTAACACCTTGAAGAGTGTAGCGATATGAGATCGTATTGCATCCCAGGGAAAGCTAAAAAATGCCTGTTTGGTCATTTCAGTATTAGAAATCAAACATCACAGTACGGCTAAGCTTATTTGCTATAACTTTTTAGTATTTTTCTTGTAATAGGAAACCAGTCTAGACTTTTAGGTACTCCAAAGTAATGATGTTACAATATTATCATACTTCTGTTAATTATTTAAAATGAATAATTAATTGGTAACAACTTTAGGAAAACAATTAGAATTTTACCGGCCTGCGGTAACAGATTACTTGCCTAGCTAGGACCCACATCACTTCATCATAATTTTATTTAGCGCCGTAACTTAATTATCCCTACCTTATTAGTCTGAATTAATAACTAACCATATATATATATCCGCCTACCTATAGATTCCTACAACTTTCCTCACTTGAAATTGCCTATATTTTGTCGAACTAACAGTCCCTTTTGTGTACCTTGCAATCTAGGCCAAGCCATATTTAACTTAAATTCGTGATGTGTGGTGAGAGTCGCATTGCCCCTGAAAGCAACTAACTCCTAAATGTTCTATCAGTCGAGCCAGTATACTCAGTGTGTTATTTTCCTATCACTACACTGTATGTACGGAGGTAGACTCGAAATTGGACTGGGTCATACGGGTCTACCTCCAGCTAAATGGTGTCTGACCTATCTTCAACTTTCACTAGGGAGACAACTGTCTCTCCCCCATTACTCCGTCGAAGATAGTGTATTGTTTAGCGTAATGATGTAAAACGCCGATCTTATTAAATACAATCAAAGATCATCCAGACCGAAGTCTGTTGAAAGGTACATAGGTTTTCGTTGCCACCGTTACGCGTTTCCGCCGATGTACCCCGGAATACTTCATTCCGTTAACGGATTCGAGTTGCGACCGCAATAGTTTTACTTTATTAATCACTTTCAATTTCACAAATCTTAATTAATATCGCAGCTCGAATATCACTTAGCGCACTATCAAAGCTCGGACACTATTTTCCCCGTATGAGTAGTACCGCACTCTTAAGTTGGACCGCACCGCCGACGTCCCAAAATTGAATGCCCGCTAATTTTCCGCCCTTTCCCCAAGCATCTTAACTTTCGCGCCACGCGCGCCTAACATACGCCCGCGCGAGTCCGCTTTTCTTCCTTTCAACCAATCGCTAGCTGTTTCCCCGATGCCCCCCGCCTTCGCGTCGCGCCACGTGGAGCTATCATCCGACCTCTCTTTCTGTCTTTTTCTCAACCTCTCGCTCGCTCATTGCCGCTTTCGCCGCGCAATTCTAAAATTTTTCCATAATCTAACCAAATCTCGTCCGACAGCCAATATTTCATCTTTGAATATCTAAATGTAGCCTTCTATAAACAATTCCCTCTCAATAATCCTCCACTTAAGCCAATAATCCTATATTTTGGGAAATTATCAAAAGTTCCGTATTCCGACCATAGATGGCGTCCGCCCGTAGGTGAACCACTTTCCCGACCCCAGAGCAGTCCCCGCGAAATTCAAAATAAAAATACGGTCCTAGTCAAGCTCACAACCATGACTCCCGCTAGACGCCGCCTACGTCACAAGGGACGCGCAGAGCAGTCCCCGCGAAATTCAAAATAAAGAAGTCAAACTAGCAACCTTATGCGAAGCTCAAGTAAATAACTCACGCTAGATGGCGCCTATGTCGCAAGGAGCACACAGAGCAGTCCCCGCGAAGTTCAAACTAGAGATAAAGCGTTAGACCACGGACCATTATTCTGAACTAGTTTATCATTCCCCTTTTCATGCTTATTATATTAATGGTGCTACACATTAATATTTATGTTAGTGCTACCCCCACACATTCCTTACTAACGGACGGATACCATTCATTCTGTACCGTTACAGCCGCCCCCGATAGAATTTAAGCAGATAAAGTACCACTCTTATCTGCGGCGAATTATATCTAAACCCTGTACTTAATTAAGTACAAAATAGCACGTCCTTCCTTGCCAACCCCATTGTCATCCTAGCCCTCTTCCTCAAAGATATTCCTACTATTTATAGTTCCTCCCCAAATCCCTAATGACTCCTTCCTCCATAAGCTTTCTTATTGCAAAATAGCCCACACCCCTCATTCTATTCAACTGACACAAAATCATAATCGCTTACCCAGTTCTCGTGTTCGAAACGAAATCCCAGTAAACTTAGTCTCGGTAAATATTTCCCAATAACTTAGACATCTACCATTTCTTTAATCATACACAACCTCCGAATAATGATTTGCCTTTTGTTTACCATCATAACAACAAATCATAATATAATATAAATCAATATAACAGTCTCTTGCGCTGTCTACTAACGCCCCCTAGCGGAACTCTTCAACTCTATGACGATTCCGACGTAGAGTTTATAACATCTTCCGAACCATTCAATTATTCTATTCTTTAAATTATTTTCCTAGAATAATTTCAAGTACATCTGTCATCATGGCCTTCTTTTAACTTACGTCTTTTCTTACAACTTGTTCCGCATCTAAATGTTGCAACCTAGGGATCGAACCTGGGATCTTTCGTGGGTGAAGCATCAACCACTTCGCCGTCATGGTTTTAGTTCCAACTAGGCTAATGAATAATTATTAATAATTTGAATTAAAACTTTCCTTCATACTTCAACGCTACCAATCTCATCTTAACTTATATAATTACCTAAGATAACGAAACGTCGGAACAATTGTCTACCTCAGGCAGGGATCGAACCCGCGTCCTCCACAATCCCTAATTAGCTACTTCTTTCAACGGAAACCTATTTTCCTCTCCGCGGATAAGAAATCTTAACCAAACCCCCATATCAACCAAAACCAGTAGGCATACCATCATCGCCCAAGAGTTATAACTTTATTTTAGATGAGATACATCTAATGTCTAATCCTACAAATAACCGAGATAGAATACTAGACTCGCTTCCGTCCGGTACGCAGTGACACCCACTCACCGTGCATACAAATAGAGGTCTTAACGCCTTACAATAAGGTTGTCGATCGTAAATACTTAGGAAAAACTCATTCACTCTAAGGGGGTACGCATCTCGAAACACGTCCTTGAGTTTTGAACTAGCTACCCCGTAGTTCAGATCTATTAGAAGTTTGTGTGCTATGTATATCTAACTGTCAATGTATGCGTCATCGATAAGTACTTGTTAATACCCCGGTACGCGTTGGACATTGTATACTAATTGACAAGTACTGAGATTATAC
Organism: Scoparia ambigualis; assembly: GCA_963921215.1. Taxonomy (NCBI): domain Eukaryota; kingdom Metazoa; phylum Arthropoda; class Insecta; order Lepidoptera; family Crambidae; genus Scoparia; species Scoparia ambigualis. The sequence continues at coordinate 14,216,846 of OY992519.1, forward strand.
GTATAAGCAAATACTTATGCCAAAACCTATCTAGTAACTATGTCTCATCCCTAGTTATTACTATGTACGAAAGACAACATTTAGTCTCATTTGCTAATATATAATACGTCAATATCCCCTTACTTTCCTATAACTTTGAAAAATATCATTTTCTTATTAAATTAAACAGACCGGTAACTATCTTATCCGCCCCCACAACTCTACTTAACTTCCTACCTTTTATATTACTAATAACGGTCAAATCGGTAAATAATAAGTCATTAAAGGTGACACTTCGTCTTAGTATTCATGGTAATTAATATCGTGAGTTCCTTCTCGTATTTACTGAATTCCAAACTGCGTGATTCAATAGTGCTAGTTTCTTTTTTTTTTTTTTTTTATTAGATGATTTTAATTTTACACTCGCACAAGACACATTATTAAGATGGTAATCTCCCGAATGTTTGTAACTCTAATTGGTTACTCCTTAATTACTCTACTCTACTTTCAGCCTTCCGTCCAGATTGTAAAATTCCCCAGTAGCGCGAGTTCCACTGATAACGCTAAAATGAAATGCTATCAATAACCTCATTTCCGCAGCTACCGGTATTATCTCTCTGTGGGTCAGTCAAGCATATTTACCCTGGTCCTCACTCCATAAGGCGTCCTCGAATGGAATTACCCTACAGCAGAATTCTCACAACTTTTAGAAAGGCTAGTTTAGGAAATGAAGCTAAATGGAAACCACTTAATTTTATTGTGTGCTGAGTAATTCCCACTTCTACAGCACAGTTCCGAAACTTCGATTCAATTACTTCACCAGGTAAATCAAACAACCCACACGCTTAACTAAGTTCTATTTGTGCCCAGTGCGACTAAAAATATTCGAACACCCTAAACAAGCTACTTTTACTAATTTAACAGTGCCAATTAAGAATGCTCCCTTGTGTCATCTATAATTTTATTGTGTGCATAGACGACCAAAGACCTCGCTTTCAGCATGCCTTCTTCGTTGGACCCGCTTAGTTAAATACTCTAATCAAAATTCTAAAGTTACAATTGAAAATGTCAAAAGTTCGAATATTATGCAATAAAGAATTTCTCTAACATAGTTACTCCACCTCTTCGCACTATTTAGTCAGGCATAATGCAATTCAAGTATTTATTTTAATTTATAATGACCAATCTTCTCCACCTTTGTTCACATATTTTAGCCATCCCTATCCACAGCTGCGGTGAAGATAATTAGTTAATGAACAAAACATCCTATAAACATTCTATGTTACTACCGCAATCACAAGAAATATTTACTAGGAGGATTATCTATCATACAGCTGACTATAACAAAATGAGTCCCCCTTATCTTTCTCCGTTCCTTCTCTAACGTAGAAGACAGCAACAGACAATTAATATTTAATTACTTATAATTTAGAACAACCCTAGGTAAAACGCTACCACAAAACTAGTATAGAACAGAATAATACTAACCGAAGTAAACTTTTGTATTCACACTTGCAAATAAAATATCTTTATCTTTCCGTGATGAATGATTTTGATAACACTATTTCATCAACTCAATGTCCCGGCCTACATATGTGAAAACTGTCAATTAATTAGTTTGTATAAAACAATCTAGATGCAACATGCAGTTCACATTAACTAACAATTTTAAGGTTGTGCCATAACTTCGACAATAACCTACCTTAGCACTAATTTTAATCATCTACAATTACATCACGTACATATTAGATGCCAATAATCTAGATTATTTAAGAATTCTAGCAATTCATATTAATAAATCACCAAACAAGATAATCCCGCTGTGACAGTCTGCGCTGACCTTGCCACAAGTCAAAAACGCGTTTCGTTCGTCCTATCATTTCTAAACCTGTAGACATTTACTTTGTACTAAACAAATTCTTGAGTTAATAATTATTTGCCAATTGTTAAGCAAACCTATTTAATTTCATAATAACAATTTTAATATAGCAGTATTAGAATATTATTATAAATCCCGAACATCTTTATTTATTATAATCAACATTACCGGTTAAAGTATTTGAATGGCCTAGTGCGAACTAGGTTTCAGGTCGCACCTCGGGAAAATAAATTTACTATTGACTCTAAAATCTACTACTAATAAATTTATTATTTTCTTCTGACATACAAAGATAGGTTATGACTCTAGGTCGGGTTTAATAAACTTTGAACTATGCCTACCTCCACGATAATCTCGGTTAAATATATATATCCGCAAAACGAAATATGTCCAATACGGCCGATTTTACTAAATTTAAATTATGCTACTAAACAGTACGTGTCCTAAGAACGTCACACATCCGAAACCCATTTCAGTTCTAATGTCTTTACCCATCTAAATTAAAATTTGTACCTGTCGACGCGAGACAACATCTAAATAATTACCTTGTATGATTCGAATTGTGATAGTTGATTTTGTATTGTAATCTCGATAACGCAATACCAGGGATTTACTTGTTAAGCGGTAAGAGATTTATTCTCAGCTCGCAATATCAGTCGCTTTATTTCCGGCTTGAATGTTTCTGCGGACTATGAGTTTAAAATTATCCTACAACTTAAAATTATGGTATATAAAATCGATCACTGTTTTATAAGTAGCTGGTGTTAACTTTTAAAATGATAAAAAGATTTAACTAATGATTATGACGTGACATCCGTCCGCAACTCGCCTTTATAATTGATGTGATAACATACGCTATTGTTATCCCTATAGCGTAACAGTGCTATAACTCGTTCATTTTGCAGTTAAATCTCGACTTCAAGCCAGTCAACTATTTTTTTTTCTACTATTATTTTTTCTTTCGATTTATTATTCTTTCTTTACTATTATATTTTTCTTTCGACCCCTATTTTGCTCCCAAGCTCAATTAATATCCACCTTCCACAATTATCCATCATCCGTCAATCTTAGGTATCCTCGAGAAATATATATATATATTTTTTTTTTTTTTTTTTCTTTAACATCTTAATCGTTCAACGGAGATAGACAATGGGCGATTTTCCGAGATCAAAAAAAAAAAAATTGGTTCGTAAATGACTTCATAGATGGCGCTTAGCATAGATTAGTATGGCGCTTAGTAAAAGGCGGGTTCATGAAGAGCACGTGTATGGCTGCGTAATATTTATTCTATTCCAAAGTAGAAATAGGTTCTGGATGTCCTGAATATGAATAGGTAAGTAAATACTATTTTTTTTTATTCTTTTGGTAGACAAGTAAAAGTGTAGAATTTATTACAGCCCATAAGTAACCCAGCTTTCATAAAACGACATCTATCGAGTGTTTTTGAAACAATTTTTACTTTTTAATTTGGGCTGTCAGAAAATCGCCCATTGTGCAAGGTACCCTTCTTAATCTGCTAATCCAACCCAGTGAATTAAATAATTTATCTATCTCTACCTATCCTAACTAATTAGTCACGTAGTAAGGTCTTTTCTTTTCACCGCTCTCCCGACTTAGATATCTCTAGGTAACTCACAACCGATAATACTAGGTAAGTAGGTATAGTAAGCTGTGCCCAGCGAGCTTTACCTCTGCGTACGTTAACCTCATCTTAAGCTAATAATAATCCTTTGTAAATCTTCATAATTAACTATTTATCACGATTTCAACTATACGGTAAGAAGCAATGATTACCGGTAACGACTACTTACAACGCTGCAAGAGTATTACAATTATACATATTATTATTAGACAGCACCCTTTTACCATCATCCAAAATAAAATCTTTTATTGGTAACCCAACGCCATCTAGCCTCGCTAATAGGTAACCTCCCCACAATAGAGTAGATATTAGATAGTTGTTTCCAGACGGTAACGACTTTTATCGCCTACTAGACGTATTTATCCGTTTACATTTTGCATCCCAAACTACGTTGCTTTTAAACCAAAATTCTTACTAGCAATGAATAGTCATATGATTCTATCCCCTACATGACATCCCTGCTACTTGTTATTACTTATAATCGCGATTCCTCATCAACGCGTGTATTTTGAACCGTAATACTATTTTATGTTACTTTTCCTAGGATTTTAGCGAACTAACAAAATGAAGCGGCATTTCCCTTGTGCAGAGCAATTGTCCCCATCTACATGTCACATAATAATAATTCCACCACAATGTCATTGCATTCTAATCTACTACGTGATAAGTATTAGGAAAATCTCTTCCAATGTAAAAATCGCAGGTATTAAAAATAACAGGTATGGAAAATAACAGGTGATTCCGCTTGCTATAACAAAATCATATGATTACGCGATAAGGAAGTTTCCTCTCCGATTGGTTTTATGACGTCATGTTTTATAATCATTCCTAATTCTAGATTGTTTATGGTCTAGCTAAATCATATGTCTATGGTCCAACCATAGACAAATGATTTAATAGTCCCTGACTAGCCTAAAACTACTCTATGGATTTCAGACGTGAGACTCAAGTACATTATTATATTTTTTTTTAACATAACCAACAAAATAAAATATAATACGTGGAATAGCACATCAACTAAAAACCGCAATCGCTCAACGATTATTAGTCAAAATATAATTATTATTAGTTTTATATTATGCTGTTAGCGTCATAACTTTATAATATTGTACAGCATATCGCCGTCCTATAATATAAATTGAATCCAGCAATAATTAAGTTGGTTAATTCTGTCCAATCTCGCCCCCTTGCCTTCCCATCCGACAGCAATAATAATTAAACCGCCCCCTATTCTACAAATCTTTCTAAATCAATAAATGTTGAACTATGTCACCCTATCGACCTTTTACGATCCTAAAAATAACTCAACACAAGGCTGTATGAACCAGTTGCCTATGCCTATATGAAATCTATCACCAGGAATAGAAACAAAACTACAGTTACCATAGCTCCTAACGTCAACAATTATTATCTTAGCGTCCTATCAAAAATTGGATACCTGGTTTCAGTATTCATAGAAAACAATTACTAAAGGTTTCAGTATTCACAGATAACTCAACAGTTTTAAAATTAATACTCCCGGAATAGTTTAGTTATTGACTATATCTAAGTACTTTGTTCACTCATTAAACTTTGGAAAAACAACAACGCCACCAGCCGCACGGTACCTACTTGATGCTGGCGAAATCCGCCATTAAATAAAGAAGAAAAAGATAATAACTGAAAGGTATTGTATTTCAAATAATACTCATTACGCTATTGTTTTGTAGCTTTATCTCTATTTGACCTTTAACCTAACCTGAGAATCTTTTTGTTACAGATTTCGTACAACAAAATTTAGCTCCAGCTCTCATTGCGACTGTCTACAATAATGGTCGAACCCGTAATACAAAGTATATGAATCAACTTTAGAAGATAACAACGTTTATTGTGAAAAGTGTCAAATTATAATTCACCCACTATCAAGAGCCCGTAATACAAAGTGCATGAATCAACTCCAGAAGATCCAACAAAGTTTATTGTGAAAAGTGTCAAATTATAATTCTTCAATATCTCTGAATTAATTAATCTTCATTGAATTATTCCCTATTAAGCCAATTCTAAACTCACGCATCGCAACATGACAACAATTTGTGGGAAAAAATCCCACTTCTAAATTAAAGTATTACCGCTTGACTGAAATCCAATACAACTATATTAATGATAAATTATAACTTAACTTTCTGATCCTGGTCATGGCTTACCAAATTGTAACCTCCCCACCCCCTATAAATTGCTACACCTAAATCTAAACCTAAATCTAATGCCTTTCACACCTATATGCCTAGCTACCTTATAATACATACACACATCCTCGCCGCTTTCACCTTAACTTAACTTATTATCTAATTCTTAAAACTAATTAACCTAATTTATCTACAATCTAATGGTTGTGTTTGGAGTTTTTGTTTAGTGCGTATTGTTTGTATGATGATGAAACCTTAGCATAGCTTAATTCTATTTGCAGTGAATTTCAGTCAAGCAATGTAATATTATAATAACTACTATTTTGGCCAGATCGTCTAGTGAACCCTCCGTTGTTAACCGCATTTAAGTAACTCAAGTTCTTTCGTGAAAGTTTAGTAATTGGCTTATCCCTGTGTTAAATTATTTTCTCCTGACCTAATTACCTACCAGTCTATAAATCCTAACATAAATATGTGTAGCCTAGCAATGACTCCGTCTGAACTGTGACCTAAATCCTTCACTGCAGCTGCGGGGAAGATTTGTAACCACTCAAAGGTAATCAGATGATAGCTTAGCTTGTAGGTATTATTATTTATTATCAGTAGCATGATACATAAGAAGCCTGGTGCAATTTATGAGCCCCACCACCGCTCCATAGCGTACTATACATCTCATGGTTTAATTATAGTTCCGTCACATTGGCTTTAACTTTAATTATTAGCTTGTGCCTTTAATTCTTTAAACTGAGAATTTACATCTCTCCTCAAATTTAATTTCATTTTACATTATGAACTATGTGTTAGCAATTTAAATTCTTATTATTCCACATAAATCAATAGAGTTTATCTCAAGGCTTGCTATCATCCAAATATCCTTTTCACATTAAGAACTTAATTATTCAATGCAATAACTTATATTCAGTTCCGTAAAGGGTGGATAATTTAATAAAACGCCACTTCAGGCGGTGGCTAAAGTAGAATGCTATTAATACAGGTAAAACTACTTTTATTTACTCTTAGTATTTATTATACAGGTCTTGTAAAGTTCCAATATAACTACATTGGATTGGCTGCATTGGCAGATTATCACATCTTAAGTTTATTAAAGGATGTTTAATTCATTCAATATCCTTGACTTTAGGAAGTGAACTTAAATAGAATACTATCATTTGAAGTAAATTACTTTGGGTTACTCTTAGTGTTCATTATACAGATCTTATAAAGTATAAGTACATCTCAAGTTTATTGAAAGATGTTTAATTTATTCAACATCCCTGACTTTTAGGGAGTGAACTTAAGTTAATTATTTTTCCATTAACTTCCACCCTCTGTCTCTCAGACTGAGTGGTTAATTTGATAGACTACTAAATCATAGTCAGTATACTTTTAGTAGGTAGTAAATTAGGTAGTTAATTATCCCTGTTAATCATTGAATCAATTACATTTAGAAGTTATCTTTTACTCACTTTAATAGATATAAATTAGACTGTACTAGGTATTAGTCTGATTGATTAGATTGTTCCCATCAAATATTTCTATGTTTCATATTATTAGAAGTAAGTACTTACATATCTTAAGAGGTCTATTCAAATGGTATTAGTAGACCATTGTCAGGCTAATTAGCTGGTTGTTATCAATCAATTAATTCTATGTTTCAGATTATTAGAAGTAAGTACTTACATATTTTAAGAGGTCTATTCAAATGGTATTAGTAGACCATTGTCAGGCTAATTAGCTGGTTGTTATCAATCAATTATTTCTATGTTTCAGATTATTAGAAGCTCATAGCTTGCAATGTCTTCTTTCAACGACTTATCTTAGGTTCTAAACTGGTTTTAGTTGTTCAGTTTGTATCAGCTTATTTTTGCTAAGGTATCGGATGTAAAACTTTAACACCTTGAAGAGTGTAGCGATATGAGATCGTATTGCATCCCAGGGAAAGCTAAAAAATGCCTGTTTGGTCATTTCAGTATTAGAAATCAAACATCACAGTACGGCTAAGCTTATTTGCTATAACTTTTAAGTATTTTTCTTGTAATAGGAAACCAGTCTAGACTTTTAGGTACTCCAAAGTAATGATGGTACAATATTATCATACTTCTGTTAATTATTTAAAATGAATAATTAATTGGTAACAACTTTAGGAAAACAATTAGAATTTTACCGGCCTGCGGTAACAGATTACTTGCCTAGCTAGGACCCACATCACTTCATCATAATTTTATTTAGCGCCGTAACTTAATTATCCCTAGCTTATTAGTCTGAATTAATAACTAACCATATATATATATATATCCGCCTACCTATAGATTCCTACAACTTTCCTCACTTGAAATTGCCTATATTTTGTCGAACTAACAGTCCCTTTTGTGTACCTTGCAATCTAGGCTCAGCCATATTTAACTTAAATTCGTGATGTGTGGTGAGAGTCGCATTGCCCCTGAAAGCAACTAACTCCTAAATGTTCTATCAGTCGAGCCAGTATACTCAGTGTGTTATTTTCCTATCACTACACTGTATGTACGGAGGTAGACTCGAAATTGGACTGGGTCATACGGGTCTACCTCCAGCTAAATGGTGTCTGACCTATCTTCAACTTTCACTAGGGAGACAACTGTCTCTCCCCCATTACTCCGTCGAAGATAGTGTATTGTTTAGCGTAATGATGTAAAACGCCGATCTTATTAAATACAATCAAAGATCATCCAGACCGAAGTCTGTTGAAAGGTACATAGGTTTTCGTTGCCACCGTTACGCGTTTCCGCCGATGTACCCCGGAATACTTCATTCCGTTAACGGATTCGAGTTGCGACCGCAATAGTTTTACTTTATTAATCACTTTCAATTTCACAAATCTTAATTAATATCGCAGCTCGAATATCACTTAGCGCACTATCAAAGCTCGGACACTATTTTCCCCGTATGAGTAGTACCGCACTCTTAAGTTGGACCGCACCGCCGACGTCCCAAAATTGAATGCCCGCTAATTTTCCGCCCTTTCCCCAAGCATCTTAACTTTCGCGCCACGCGCGCCTAACATACGCCCGCGCGAGTCCGCTTTTCTTCCCTTCAACCAATCGCTAGCTGTTTCCCCGATGCCCCCCGCCTTCGCGTCGCGCCACGTGGAGCTATCATCCGACCTCTCTTTCTGTCTTTTTCTCAACCTCTCGCTCGCTCATTGCCGCTTTCGCCGCGCAATTCTAAAATTTTTCCATAATCTAACCAAATCTCGTCCGACAGCCAATATTTCATCTTGGAATATCTAAATGTAGCCTTCTATAAACAATTCCCTCTCAATAATCCTCCACTTAAGCCAATAATCCTATATTTTGGGAAATTATCAAAAGTTCCGTATTCCTACCATAGATGGCGTCCGCCCGTAGGTGAACCACTTTCCCGACCCCAGAGCAGTCCCCGCGAAATTCAAAATAAAAATACGGTCCTAGTCAAGCTCACAACCATGACTCCCGCTAGACGCCGCCTACGTCACAAGGGACGCGCAGAGCAGTCCCCGCGAAATTCAAAATAAAGAAGTCAAACTAGCAACCTTATGCGAAGCTCAAGTAAATAACTCACGCTAGATGGCGCCTATGTCGCAAGGAGCACACAGAGCAGTCCCCGCGAAGTTCAAACTAGAGATAAAGCGTTAGACCACGGACCATTATTCTGAACTAGTTTATCATTCCCCTTTTCATGCTTATTATATTAATGGTGCTACACATTAATATTTATGTTAGTGCTACCCCCACACATTCCTTACTAACGGACGGATACCATTCATTCTGTACCGTTACAAAACGCCGTGCTTCTGGCCCCCATGGCCCCAGCGTTTCCACCCCAAACGGCACAAACACATAGCTCTCGCCAAGAGCTTCGTATTTGCGCCGCTTGAGACTTTCGGCTGCGGCTGCTGCCGCGCCCGCCTCGCAGGAGGTCGCACGGATGTGGGAGGGAGCCAGAGTGTCTACACAAGTTGCGTCCCACACCAGCGACCTCCCTAGTTTCCATGGAATTAGAGACATTCCGTCAGGTCTCTTGCCAGCGCTCCGAAACATACCGTAACATTAACATTTAAAACTGCGTTGCGCCAATATAAATTATCGTTTTCAAATGGTTTACTTTATAACATTTTATTTATCATCCTTTTTATAAGTTTGATAAGCAGCAACAGTTAAGTTTTTTTTATAATTTATTTAGGACACCTACCTAATAAAAATAGTCATAATACTAATAAGAGTAAAATGTTATGCCGCGTCCGCACGCTTGGCACTTGCCGCAAACTCCAAACCTCTACAAACGTTTGGATTTGTGATTTGTTCGACGGGTCGGCTACAGCGCTTCCAAACCAAGCCTAACGCTCTATCGGTTTATGCTATCGTCTACACAAACGCGATTCTTCTTATTCGTGATTCCCATTCAATATGGATTCCACACAACTGCAGTTTACTACATTCGTGATTCTAAACAGCCGTTGTTTTAACACAATCGGGATTCTTCCTATTCGTGATTCTACACAATATAGGTTCATCGCAACTGAAGTTTACTACATTCGTGATTCTACACAGCCGTTGTTTTAACACAATCGGGATTCTTCCTATTCGTAATTCTACACAATATGGGTTCATCGCAACTGCAGTTTACTACATTCGTAATTCCACTCAATTTTATTTTAACGCAATTATAGAATTTTTTGGGGTTTAAATTTACTCGCGTCCGTAGGTTTACCCTTGAGACCCTACACGTGACCCCTGGGTGGTGCTAAATAAGTGACACTGACTGAGTGGTAGAGCCACGCTGCTGCGTTGCAGCTCACATTGGGCCGGCTCGCACGGCGTAATAAAAAAAAAACGTTAAAATTTTAATTGGCGTTAAAACCCACCAATCGCATTGGGCTAGCGTGTTGGGTTATGACCCAATATCCCCATGTGCTATTGTCCACGTGGGAGGCCTGTGCCCAGCAGTGGGACGTTAATAGGGTGATGATGATGATGATACAGAGATAGTATAAATTTATTGATTACAATGAAAAAATAACAACTGAGTGAAATTACGAATGTAGTAAACTGCTGTTGCGATGAACCCATATTGTGTAGAATTACGAATAGGAAGAATCCTGATTGTGTTAAAACAACGGCTGTGTAGAATCACGAATGTAGTAAACTTCAGTTGCGATGAACCTATATTGTGTAGAATCACGAATAGGAAGAATCCCGATTGTGTTAAAACAACGGCTGTGTAGAATCACGAATGTAGTAAACTGCAGTTGTGTGGAATCTATATTGTATGGGAATCACGAATAGGAAGAATCGCGTTTGTGTAGACGATAGCATAAACCGCTCTATCCACACGTGCCCACACGTTTGAATTTGTGACGGCTTGTTGAGATTTGCCAAGCGTGTGGAGCCGGCATAACACAAGTGGTAAATAGGACCAAAAATAGTTGCTCACAATTATTTACTAGTTTAACGTAGCGTCTATCACTATAATACTTCCTTACTAAATTGTACCTTCTACCACTTACTCTGGAATTAACTTAAATACATACATAATAAAAATATATACTATTTATTTATATTTATTTTGGTGGACAGGTGGTGGGCCCAACGCCGCTTTATGCTGTTGGAAGTATTGTTACATTTGAGATTTTGTCCCTTTTGGGGAAAAGGAAGAAAATCCCAAATGCAAGCTTCTGTGGGTTGTTATCAAATAAAACCATAAAATGTTCAACAGCTAGGCAGTATATTGTAAAAGAACACACAAATATTTGGTCCAACAACAATAAAATAAAATTATAAATTTTATTTCATTCTTATTATTTAAAAGAGGGGGGGTTAGTCACAATTTTGTCTTATATTATGTTAGGTACAATTCATCTACGTTACTCCTTTTAATTTATTTAGCCGAAAATCACAAATAAAAACTATCAGTCGAAATTGACCCTAGGGTCAATCTCAAATGAAAGTTCAACAAACTTTCTATTAATTTTGCCAACTATAATTTACTGTTTAAAGTAATCTAAACCTTATTCCAAAGCTATATCACCCCCTAAAACACACTAAAATCCTAAGAGTCAAAAGTGACCAAGCGGGTTGGTGATAATTTTAATTTAAAATAAATTTTATAATACTGTTCCTACTACTGCCTAACCAGCCAGCTAATATCTCAGTCGTACGAGCTATGGTCGTGAGTGGGGGTCGGGATAAAGCCAATACCGTTCGGAGTATGAAGTTGAAATTAAAATTAAATTACTCCGTCTATAAAAATATTAAATTAAATGTTTTAAACCGTTTAACCGTATCAAAACTCTCACACGTTTAAAGCCGATACTCTAGAGAACCGTGGGGTTATACCGATATTAAATAAATATTTATGGACGCCAGGATCGTATAGTCGATCCGAATCTGGAGACGATGTCACCATACAACTTCACACAGGTCGAACTCGCAGATCCTCAAAGGTTTCACAACTTCACCAACGCTTGGTGTAGTTGGATATAAAAGAAAATACTATGTTAAGGTTTCGAAACCCTAATGTAAAAATATGTTCCTGAATAAAGAACGGGGGTACAAAAAACCGTCAACGCCTGTGCGGCGACAGCTTGCTGGCAGCAGGTGGCCGCTGGTGCCCCGAAGAGGCAGGTCTCGCGTCCAGGCTTTAGGGCCCAGCTCTAAATCCTGGCGGCGAGACGGGCCTCTCGAAGCATGCGTTGGGATATCCTAGATTTACGCGTGGCTGCCAGCGGCGTCACGACCGGTTGGTTGTGGCACGGATTCCTGAGTGCATTGATCTCAACTCCTCGCACCACGTCACACCAGAGATTGAACTCGTTTCGGCGTCGCAACTCGGCAGCTCTCCTTTCGCCGGAAACACTTATAAATCGAAGGCCAGCTTATAATTTATACTCCCATTGTCGGGTAATTCATAAGAAATTGTTCTTTTAAAATTTTCCTTCAAACTAACAAAACATCAAATATGACGTCTGTCACAACTCGCCCTCTGCTAACAGAACTTGCCAACAATAACAACACACAACCCTGTATTAATATTAAGGAGTATTAGTTTCCTCTCTGGTAACCCCTACGGGCAGAGACAATATCCATATAAAAAATATTA